>OX387425.1:14474504-15034504 GCA_947563755.1 Lochmaea crataegi
ACCTACAATTAAAATTCGTCCCGTTCTACATCATTTCGGAAATGGGGATGAATTTGACGCGAATTTCGGCAGCCGGCATAATATTGCGGCAGCGGTCGGTTTTAAATAGGTAAATTATTGTGGGCGATTATATCGTTAGTATTTTTTATCATAATTTTGTCCAATCAGATAATTATTATGGCGAGAACAATTTAAATAGAGTAGTACAGTTTTCACTGAGTTTCATATTTTGTTTTCAACAGGAAAGAGGATATAAGTATGGAATTGCAAAACACATATATTATCTTTGAATATGTGAACTTGATGATGAAACACCTACCCACATACTCTGCTTCTGCGAGAACTTACAAGTACTTAGACGGAAGCTCTTTGAGAAGGAATTAATACAACCATTACAACTACTGAAAATCCCTCTAGTCAAACTAGTGGCCTTTATAGAAGACACGAAGCTTCTGGAATAGAAGTAGATAATATGGGAAATGGTACAAAGATTCAGTTCAAGTGCCTGGGCTGGTGAGCACAACCCAAATATATGAATGAATGAATGAACATATATTATTTATTATTGGGTATTTATTATTAGGTAGGTAAACAAAGCTTTTTTCTAATTTACAATTTTTGAAGCTTGCTTCTTATTGCACGACTTTTGGGAAGGCTAGTGAACTCGTGAAACGTGTAATGTTCAATGGTCAATTATTGTCAGAACCTGTCAAAGATGGTCAATAATTGTTAAAATTTGAAAAAATGGTCTAAAATGGTTAATAATTGTTGAAGATTGTCAAAAATTTTGAAAAATGGTCAAAATTTTTGAAAAATTGTAAAAATGGTCAATTATTGTCAGAACCTGTCAATAATTGTTAAAATTTGGAAAAATGGTCAACATTTTTGAAAAATTGTCAAAAATGATCAATAATTGTCAAAACTGTCAAAATTATCAATAATTGTCAAAAATGGTCAATAGTTGTTAAAATTTGAAAAAAGGCCAATAATTTCAATGACTATCGACGAGAAATGGTTTTGTTGCACATTCCTTCTAGAAGTGAAGATAATAATGTTCTTGCATTCTATTGCGCGTATTTTTATTGATGGTTCTGTCGGTGTTCCGACGACCGCTCACCTTTTTTAATACTTGCGTTTTTTTTTCTACCAAAATCTGAGTTTTGATCATCTCGGACATTTTTACTCTTCAAACAATTTTTTTTACTAGCTTGGAGATTGTTGAAATTAATTTTTATAATCGTTCGTAGCTTCAAAATTGTGATATTATATTAAATGGTAAATTTTCTTCCTTCGAAATTTTTTTGCCAATAACTTGACAACTCCGGGACCTTTTCTAAAACCATTTTATAAAATATTTCTCCCATTTTTTTATTTTAGCAAACCATTCGTTGGTCGGTTTAACAAGACCACCAAATGAAAGTTGCTGGACCCAAGAGGGGATATTATAGTTATGATCGTCCAGTTTTATTTTGTGCGTGTAATCACCCAAACTTGGAAAATCATGTTTGAATTTTTTGGCCAACCATCCAGCAATATATTCTAATGCATCATCTGTCATTTCCGGTATATTTACATTAATAATATTGGGACTAGCAATTTGAGATGAGTTACTTGAAGAAAAAGAACTGGTAGAGTTATTACCAAATGTTTTATCTTCAATTGATTCTTCATTCGGATTGATTTTAACTTTTTCAAATATTTTTGGAGTCATGTATTCTTCTGTGGTTGGTTCATAAGTATTAACTTTCGCATCTAATATGCCAGAATGTTTTCCCAAAAAGCTTTTCCATATCTTTGAAGAGCATTCTTCACTGACATGATCATGCCTTTTTGAAAAATTTGTAAAGAGTCCTTCCCAATTGCTCTTATAGATGATATTATATTTTCCATTTTAATTAAATGAGTTTCTTGTTCGTTAAAATTAACACCAAATGCACTTTTAAAAGGCACCTTTGATTGCTTGGTGTAACTATTAAAAATATCAAACCACTTATTAATATCACTAATGAATTCTGACAAATCTACACACATTTGCCTGTCACTACCAGGTTTGTAACGTAAGTGCATCGGCAACATTATTTGATAAAAGTTGAGCTGCCATTCTGACGTTTTGTCTTCCAAGTGATTTTGATTTATTTTCCAGCATCTCATTATTAGTCGAGCCGATTAATTTTTGAAGAGGCTCCTTTGTTATCTTTTTTTTCTCCCTCCAAAACAAAGCCTGTATCCAAAAGCCAATTCCTTCATAATTTCAAAAGATGCTGAGCACCTGCAAACATATATATATATATATATTTTCATTTGTTTCTGGATGAGAGAAAAAGCATTTTTCAATATTGATTTACAATTCTTTCAACAATCCAACATGACCCGCTTCGCAGTCACTTACACATGCTACTACATTACACTATCTTACAGTTTTTCAAAAATTATACATTAAAACACTAAAATTACGTATAAACAAAACTATAGGCAGATATATTCCTCTGTGTACAATCATATATTATCTATAAACAGAAACAGACGACTAGAATCCAACCAGCGGCGGAATCAACCGGCGATACTCTTACGAGGATAAGCCATCCTATATTCTTTGGTAAAAGTGAATCGTTCAATTCTTGTGTTTTCACATTCATTTCAATCATTTCTCGTTCAACCGCGTTGAAGATTGAACGCTAAAAGTGAAAAACTGATCATGATCAATTCTTTCAACGAAATTGAACGACAACATTCAATAACATTGAATGAATCAGTTTTATGTTTACATGGATCAATTTGGTTGCTTCATCCAAAGTGAACCGTGTAATTTCTCCTTTCAACATCTACAAAAGGTTATAGCGAAAAATCGCACAACAGAAAACGATACAATCAATTCCCAATTACCCAAGAGAAAAGTATATTACAAATTCATTTTTCAAGCCAATAAGAAACAGAAGATTTTAAGCAACAGCCCCCACTTTATCGTGGAATAGGTAATCGCTTTTGTAGGGTTGGGAAAAGGGTTGCGAACATACAATTTTTTATCTAGTTTAATGGTCAAATGGCCAAATCTTCGTTTATTTCAGATATTCTCACGCATAGAATTAATATCCTCTTGTTTTGTCATTTTTTCCTTAATCACTATGATCTAACTACTTTTTTATAATTTACATAACCGCATTAACAAAAAAATCAAGGTATCGTAAATAAAACAACAATCGTAATTTATATTTATTAAACAATTTTAACACAATAAACACAATATTAATTACTGATTTATGTTCAAGTTAGAACCAATACTTTGTAACATACTCTGAATCATGCTTTTGTTTTCGTTCTTCTCATCATCTTTATCACTTCTCTCGGATGAACCATTTTCCGATAAAAGGGGCTTTACTCTTTTCTTAGTTATGAATATGTTACATGCGAACTTTAACTCAATTTTTAATGCGTGCATGTAACTAATCTAAAATAGAAAACTATCGTTAGTAACCAACAGTTCTAGTTCTAATTGCAACAATAAGACATCTGTACAAAATACACAGATGCCAATAATAATTGTAGGATTGTTGTAGTTTGTTATACTTACATGTTCTTGTACAGATATATTTCTACAATTCCACAAAAACTCTAATATGGCAAACAAACAAGACACTGCTATACCAATTCCCAATACCAAAAATACCCCTCCAACGTTTGCTAGACCCAATTTCAAAGAATCGTCATCATCAGTTTGCTGAAACATAAGACAATTTGGTGGAATACATTTTTTCGAAACAATGGACATTTCAATTCTTGGTGTTTTATTTCAAATAGTAAGATTGAAACATTTTATGATTATCAAGAAATATTATAAATGATAGATGTAAGGATATGGGATACAACAATCCACGAAGAGTTTATTTCTTTTAAACTTGAATGTAACTATATTCTAGCTTAAACTAAATTAAAATTACCGTTAGGAAAGACCTGACAATAGTAGGTCTGTTCCAACCGCAATCAGAAACTGTCAGAAACGATCAGAGAATAACTGATCATAGCAAACAACGAGTTCGTATAATTCCTGTCACTGATTGCAATGGTCGACTATTCTGTGATCGTTTCTGACAGTTTCTGATTGCGGTTGGAACAGACCTAGTATATTACAGACCTAGGCCAGTAAAGTAAGAAATGTCTCAGATCACATATGGATGGATTAGACAGTACCTGTTATTCATGAATCACATGTTCCGGTAATTCACTAGTTCCTGGAGAAACTTCCCGGAAGACACAGCTCCCTGGATTTCATTTCCGGATGATATAATTCCCGGATTTTAAGTTTGACAAATCTTCAGAAAAGGAAAATAGGTACTTTGTAAAATTTTGTATGGCTTTGTATGGCTAACCCATCTTTACAAAATTGTTTTTTTTTAAACCGGCCAGAAATTAGGTTTATTTTTAGGTCAGAAAATCTCATTTTGTCGGACCAAGCCAGAAAATTATTGTGATAGTCCGGTAAAAGCTTTTACCGGACTCATTTTTATTCACTTTCCGGCCTATCTTTAATGAAAAAAATAATAAAACAGTTAGTCTAAGATAGCGTTCAATTGGTTTCTATAGTAACCGAGTTTTGTATTATTTAAAACTATAAAATAACTTGACATATTTTGACGTTTAGTTGAAAACGTGACATTTATTATAAAATAATTAATAATAATAATTTTGAAATACCGAGCTTACAGATAAGTAATGCTAATAATTGTACGTTTAATATAACTATTCAAAAATAATGTTTATATTAGTAAACCAAAAATTCACGATTGTTAAAAAAAATTGTTAAAATTAGTTAATAAAGAGTTCTTGTCATAAAAATGTAAACTGAATAATATGAAGATTATGGTACAACAATGCCCGTTTTTAAAAAAAATATTGTACGTAATACGTCCCAAAAGTGCTTTTACTGGACTCGAAGGATTGCAGGACTCGCCTGCGGCTCGCCCTGCAATCTACCCACTCGTCCAGTAAAAGACCACTTTCGTAACTAGTTACGTAAACTACTATTTCATTATATATATAGGTATATATTATAATGATATTTATAATTGTCCTATTTGATTATTATATTTTAAATTTTGTTTTATTAAATTTTATGTAATTAATTATATATTATTATTTTTATTTAATTTAATTGTTAATTTACTTCCTCAGGGTTGGGTTCATTATTAAATTATTTTCAAATCGAATTTATTTTCAAATATTTATTGAACAATTTTATCAATAAATACAAACTTTTAAATAATCAATTATGTCGGTTTAAAGAAGTGACTTTATGTGACTTTTAATTAAACTGTATGAATAAAATAACATAATTTCTAATTTATGAAAATCAAAATTTTACATCAATTATTATATATTCCTTCGGTCTTCAAACGGTTTTTTACTTCTATTTTGTCCAAATGTTAATTATTATATTTATTCAAAATTGACTTATTATTTATTATTGGAATAAGTATTGGAATATTACTTTCCTGGTTCGTATAATGAAAATTCTTCAACTTCTCACAATCACCAAATATATCATTTGTAGTACAATTATTTCTATTTCCATTTGTATACTATTTAAATGTTTACTGCTTTAAATTTTTTAGTCCAATCTTTTAAAATTTCAATGGGCTATTTTATTTTTACTATATCTTTCTGCCAAAAAATTCTATATCCCAATCATCAATAATCATTACCATCACTACCCACATTCAATTTTCATTTTATCCTCCTGTAACTATTAAAAAAATTAGAAAAACGGTTAACCCCAAAGGCCCTGCAACTTTCCGCTAAATTCAATTTTCAAACGCATGCGATTTTGTCTCTTCGAGCTCAAAAATTTAATTTTTGAGTTATTTTGAGCTCTCCGAGCTCAAGGATAAAGCTATTAGCTAGTCTTATCAAAGTTCGATGAAACACGATTTTTTAAATTTTCAAACTGCTATAACTTTTGAATGAATCAACCGATTTTCACGCGTTTGGCAGCGATCGATGTAGTTTTTTGGGCTCTATAAAAAATTTAGAACAAAAAAATTGATCTGATGAAACATTTCGGAGTTATTACAAAAAAACCCCTTTTTTCGATTTTTTTTCGGCAACGATATCTCACGAACGCATCAACCGATTCTGACGCACTTGGTGGAGATCGATGCAGGTTTTCAAGGTTAAGAGCTGATTAGTTTTTGAGGTCGATCGGTTCAGCCAATTCGGAGATTTTTTGAAAAAATGAAAAAAAAACAACTTTCTTTTTCACTTTTTTTGCAATTTCTCGAAATCTACCGGTTCGAATTGGTTCCAACTTACAGGAATCACACACAAAAACACATACACACACATACATACACATACACACACACCACACATGTGATCTGGGGATTTCTTATTAACTGACCGAGGTGTGTATATTATTTTTCTGTTCGGTGGAGCCGAAATTTCGTTTAGCGCAGCGGCCTGAAAGTTGATGCTTTCCGGCCGACAATTACATGTGATCTGAGACATTTCTTACTTTACTGGCCTAGGCACGCAATATACTATTTGAATGTTCTGAAATTGAAATAAAATTACATACTGCTGGACAAGACGGTTCATCTCGATTCGTTTTCCACCATCTTTTCTTTAATTTCCCTAAATCCCCAGACTCTTGTAATTTTAGAACTGCTCGATTTATTGCACTTCTATATGGAGAATCTAAAAAAAATCACGTAAAAATACACATTGAAAAATATTTACTTGTTTTACTAGGCAGCAAAGTAGTAGATAGACTACAGCGGATGATAGTTCATCGCTCGCTACGCTCGGTTAGGAATTCAGCTAAGGCAGTCACTCTACTTTGCTGCCGAGTTGAACATATAATTTTTTCTCCCATTGTTTATAATGATATATGTATATTGTATTTGCAAATTATTACAATTCCCACAATCTTTTTATTTTTCCTGTAGTGATAAATTAAAACAAAATTTGATAGAAATCGCAATTGTTGGAATGGTTGGTTGCTATGGAAATGTATATGTCCATAATAATTATAGTTTGACAACTTATGAAATTTCTGGCAGTTTTGTGGAAAAATATCGGTATATTTATATTATGGACAGTGATAGCGACTTAGAAATACTTACTCCTCCAGAAATAAAGAAGATGGCAAAAAATATTGAGTTAAATTTGTTGCCGGAGAAGTCTCGGATGAAATATGAAGGAAATGTCAAATGTTTCATTCCCATTGAAAATAATCATTTTGGTGCCTAGGCAGGAAAAGTAATACTTTGCTGATTGATATGACATGTGTCTGCAAAATTAATATTTTCTGTCAATCGGAGTAAAAATTAATTAACTAGTATATTTTATGTTTATGCTGTAGGATATATCAAAATTTCAATTACTTTCAAAAAATGATTTAACTTATAGATAATGTTACACACAGTCCTTTTAGGTTTATAGTTTGGTGGTTATTTTCTTCCATTCTTTCCTGTCTCTTGCTTCCGCATTCCAGTACAGTACTCCTCCCTCTTTCAGGTCTTCAGTCGCTCCATTATACCACTTTTTTGGACTTCTCTTTCCTGTTACGTCTATATCTATAATTTTCCTTCCTTCCATCCTTCTGAATATTCTGAATATTCACTTCACTATTGGTATTATAACTCTATTATATACTTTCTCTTTGAAGTTATTAATTTATTCAGGGCTCCTGTCTGTTTATTCCCTTTTGTTAACCTTGTTTCTGTGTTCATCTCTTCATCGCCATTCTCCTTAATAGACACTTAAGGCAGGTGTATGTGACACGTAAACGTATTGACACGACGTATACCCAATACGTTTACCCAGAGATAATATACCTACGTATTTTATTTCATCTTATTAAAAAGAGTTAAGGCACCGTATACTAACTAACGACAAGTAAATTCACTTGCGTCGGAACGTTTGAAATTTTTGGCGCCGTACTCTCTGTTACGCCCTACCCCTGTACTCAACACTTTCTCGATTTAAACTCACCAGAACTCACCAGACGATAGGCGGGGTAAGGAAATTTTCGGTGACCGCTGAATCGACGAAGTGAATTTACTTGTCGTTAGTTAGTGTACGGTGGTTAAGGCAATTGTCGCCGGGTTTATCGTTTGTTTACATTTTAATCGATTGAGAGTTCACCTAACCTAACTTATTTCTATTTGGTTTATACTTTATCTTGTGCGTGTTTTTATTTTTTTGTAGTTTTTTCTGTATTTTAAGAAAACAATATTTTGAAGCCTTAATATATAAAGAAATTGATGATGATATGGATGAGGCCTTGGTTTTACACATTCTTCATGATGAGGAGAACTTGGGCAACAATACACTCTACTTATAATAAAAATGAACAAGTGAAGTGACACGTGAAGTAAATCGTTTATATTCGAGTGCCTAACTCGGCCCAATAAAACTTTACGTTAAACGTAACTAAATACGCCCTTACTGCGCACGCGTTCTTGTCAAATGCTGCGTTTACGTTTACGTATTAATCATTGCCTTAAGTGTCTAAATAACTGTACCTAGATAGACATAGCTTTGCGGTGTTGTAGTTCAATTAATAGTTATTTAACCAACAAGTGTATTAATGAGGGCCATTAACAATCGAAATAATTTAACGCACGAGCAGAGCGAGTGCGTTAATGTTGGAGATTGTTAATTGTCCTTTTAATGCTCGTGTTAGTTACAAAGCTTTTCCGTCGACTGTATCAGTTTTCGTTTTTCTCAATATTTAAAAACTAAAAATATTTATTTGTTTCATAGGTAAGTACTGTCAAAAGTAAATAATGACATCGCCAATTCAAATGTCACTATTTTCGATTTTCTTACATTATATTTGGGATGTTTCATTGTTTCAACACTAATGTTATTATAATTTTGTAGAATAATAAAATAAAAACGATATGTAAGTCAAAAACTAGAAGTATTCTATACTAGGATTCATTTTTTGAAGACGTTATTGTATGTTTGGTTGCCTACACCACAGGTAACTGTCAATATAAATATAATGTATAAGATGTGCGTTGGGTTGCCTGCAGAAAATCGTTGATTAATGTAGGGAAATCATGCATTAATGGGAGTCATTAATGTATGATTTTGTCTAATTTTGAGAACGTTAATAGCATATGTTAATACACGGTCGACGGAAAAACATTTAAATGCATTAACTTACTCATAGGCATGGCAATTCCAAAACTTTTGCTGTCTAGTAGCTTTCCGATCGGCTTTAAATCACATTTTGTCTCTATTACATATTCGATTTGCGTAGATTCTATTAGGAAAGCATATAAACCATTTTTTGTGGTTCTTACTCTCTGCACACCATCTGGATTGGTGCTTTCAAATACGCTAGGCTTCGTTTGTTGCATATTCAACCACATCCTCAAAAAGTACGTAATTTATAAAAATATATCTATGTAACCAAATTACATATTTTTTCATGCTAATTTAAAGTTAATCATGGGTTACCTTATAGTAAACACTCTTAAAATTTTAACACTACCGAACAAAAAACATGCAGCATTAAAAACTGTATAAGAATTAGAAGAATTATTCATAAAATGGGATGAATGTGACTGTTAGTATTAGACTCAAACAACTAGTTACCTTTGGTAGGTAGAATAGTTCGAGTTTTTAAAGAATGATTCAGTAGCCCCATTCGCCATGCAACCATATTTTATCTTAGTTTGTTTCGAGAGAGCTTCCGCTCCATCTATAGGTGATTCTAAGTTTGCTTTAGTCAAAAATGCAGCTAAGTTAGCCGTATATGAACTAGTCATAATAAGTGAGAAAAACCACCACATACCTACCGCTAATCTAGATGAAATTCCTCTGAAATTGTTTAGCAATATAATTATTCTTATTAATGTCGAAATGCTTAACTTACTTTGGTAAAATATCACAACCTTGGGTCATTATGGATCCAAGAGTGAGCCAAAGACAATTTTTTACATCCCAAATATTTTCTAATTCTTCTGGATTTTCCTCACAAGGATGTGGATTTTCCCAATCACCTGGAGTCATTCTAAAAAAAATTTGTATTCTTCTCAAAACAAATAATGATACATACAAGAAATCGATAATGATTATTATTTAAGGCACACGCCAAGATCGCTCTGACTTGAAGCAAAAACATTGACTGAAATGTCTGCACACAAAAAAAAAAGATTGTGTATCCAGAAAACCAATGAGAGAATCCTTCATCGGTTAATCTATAAGAGATATCAAATGAACGAAGAAGAAGAATACAGGAAGTAACAGTTAACCTTCCGGTGCTCGCGCCTATAATAGAGATACTGCAAGCGCCAAACGTGATGGCGAGCCCGCCCCCATGCGCACAAACTCATTTTCAATGTTACCTCCCAGTACAGCTCTTGCAAGACATATAAATGCTCTGTACAAAGGCGTATTATTAGTTGTCCTCCAATTCTGTAGGCGTTTGGCATTGTCTGAATAATTATTGTGTTGTTTCTGAAAAAATGTCATCGCTTAACAAAAAACCAGTTATCAAGAGTCAGGCACGTGAAATAATTTTTAAAGTGTTCAATTATTCTCAAAGTGTCAAATGTGAGTCGGATACGTTATCAAATGTGAAAAATAAAACATCTCTCGCTACAGGTAACATTAAATAAATTTCAAAAATAACTATTTCAACACAAATCTTTATTTTGCATTAGGTATTTCGATAAGATTAAGAAGGGGAGCAATCAATTTCTGAAAATAACGTGCAAGTAAAATTTTCCACCCCAAGAAAGAAGCGGCCTAGAAGAGCACCAATAACTGACATGCTCAAACCCGAATTATACGTGTTGATCATGAGAAATAAAAAGCATCAAAATTAGATACAAATTTGATGAGGTTATGCTTGAACACAGACATAACGTTTTGCGACTTCCACCCAGGCTCGCTTGCGGACTCATACTCCGCATATGCAAAAATTACAACAATAACTACACACTGCAACAGTCAGCTGAATACGGATTATCGAGAATACGGTGATCGAGAGATGCTCATCGACGCCGGTTGAAGTTAGGGATGTTAAAAAATAATCGATTTTCATGTAAATCGATTATTATTTTCTTGTAATCGATTTTTAGTTATCGATTTTTATAGTAATATTAATCGATTTTTAGTAAATCGATTTTATAAATTACGTGTTTAAATCGATTTTCGAAAACGGCTCGACCATTTTTGACTGTGTTTCAAAATTAGTGACCATTTTTCCAAATGTTTGATAATTTTTGACCATTTTTCAAAATGATCACAATTTTTAACCATTTTTGACAATTTTTCAAAATTTTAGACCATTTTTGATAATTATTGACAATTGTTGACAATTATGGACCATTTTTCCAAATTTTTGACCATTTTTGACAATTATTGACCATTTTTAACCATATTTCAAATTTTTTTACAATTTTTCAAAAACTGTAACAATTTTTGACAATTTTTAACAATAATTGTCCGTTTTTGACAATTATTGGTCATTTTTCAAAATTTTTGACCATTTTTCAAAATTATTGACCATTTTAGATAGTTTTTGACAATTATCGACCATTTTTCAAAATTTTAACAATTTTTGACAATTATTGACCAATTTTGACAATAATTGTCCATTTTTGACAGTTTTTGACAATTCTTAACCATTTTTGAAAATTTTTGACCATTTTTCAAATTTTTTTAAAAATTTTTGACAATTATCGACCATTTTTGAAAATTTTTGACCATTTTTCAAATTTTTTTTAAAAAAATTTGACAATTGCCGACCGTTTTTGCCAATTTTTGAAAATTTTCAAATGTTTCAAGTTTTTTTGAAAATTCTTGACAATTATAGACCATTTTTCAAAATTTTAACAATTATAGACAATTTTTAATAGTTTTTGACAATTATTGACCATTTTTGACAGTTTTTGAAAAAAATTGTCCATTTTTAAAAGTTATCAACAATAATTAACAATTTTTGACAATTATTGACCATTTTTAACCATATTTCAAAATTTTTGACAATTTTCATATAATTTTATTTGATTTTTAATCTGATAAATTGTTAATGAATGAATCTCTTAGGTTTATTATCGGAATATGAAAAGCATGTACTTTTTAAAATAATACAAATTTTTTTTTTCGCAGCAATCGATTTTTTTTAATTAAAATCGATTTTTGACAAATCGATTAATTTTGAATAAAGAAAATTAGATTTTTATTTAATCGATTCTTTTCCATTAATCTCACATCCCTAGTTGAAGTAAACGAATTTTGAAGTGAAAGCCAAAAATGTTTACCTGCGGACTGAGAGTCCGCGTGCGAGCATCGGAAGGTTAAAACAATAGGAACAGCGGAACTGGATGTAGCATGTAGCTGCTTTTTTGGGGGGGGGGGGGGGGGAGGGGGGGCGTTCGCCAAAAGCAGCATTCTTATTTTGGTCTAAAATGTCTGGAAGTCTAGTGGAGTGCATGTAGCAATTACAGCGGACAAAAGAGAATATTGTCTTACCTGGAGATGAAAAATAATACTATAGATATTATTAGATACAATGTAGCGGTGTATACCCAAACAACCGGAGAAAATGGTTCCAAGAAACCGAACATATTCACGTCTCCTTTACCCGGCATCTTGTGCAAAATTCCTATACCTGAAACGGTCCGAGATTACTAAAAATTGATAATAGTCAATAAATTACAACAATTATTAACTAATTCTGCGCATCCCGCTTAACTAAAGCTTCTTATATATGTGCCCGTGGTTTCTCGAATATTCGAGGGTATTCGAACAAGATCGGTCCGATTTCCACTTCACTGCGACCTTCTGTCCATCGCCAGTGGCATCACACGTTATTTTATTTTTATTTGTAACAATAGTGCATATTTCGTATTTGACAGTAATTTACAAAATTAGACAGCCCTGATTTAGAACACTACATTGTAGAGCTCTTTTTATAATAAGCAGTATTGATAGTTATCGATTCAAATCTCTGGGCAAAGCCTATTGCTTTTATTAAATTTCATTGAGTTATCTTATGCCGATTAATACTTTTTCTAATATTTTGTGGTATTACACATTCATAGTTCATATTTCAATACATGTATTGTATTTAAATTAAGCTTAGTAGAAACATTATTTTCAATAAAATAAATAGTAAACAAACTTTTAAAAATACTTACCTAAAGTCATAAATGGCATACTGAAATCAACTACTTCTCTACGTTCCGGAGTTATGGTTAAATCACAAATTGCTAAATGTGCCCTCTAAAAAGAAATGTTGTTAGGTAATCACGACAAAAATATCGATATTTCTGCTTTTAAATTTGTCCAAATGACAATCATTTAAATACTTGCCATATTAATGTGGCGTCATAAACTGGCACAGTCAATAGGATTTAAACTGACATTTATTTTGTAAACTCAAGGTAGTATTATTGAGTTAGTTGCCGTACTCGAATATGCATTAATAGCATGAGTTGTTCCTCAAGTTTTGTTAACTTTTATGCTTACTTCAATCAAAACCGGACCAAAGGTGCATCCTCACTTAACTTTTTATCCGGACCGACCCTCGTTGTGTTCGGCCTGGCATGCCATTCAAATGGAGCATAGTGTGGACGCGCTTTAAAAGTTAAATAATCTGTATTGGGGACACTTACTTTTTCTAAAACTTCTCCTATTAAACCATTCCATCTTTTGTTCTCGTAATTTCCATAATTTTTAGTAATTTCAAACTGAAACTTAAATCCTATAATTGCTGCAATTTCAGATATTAAATCCATGGAGTACCCTTCGTAACGATGGTTGCCAGTTAAGATTTCCCCGTCATAAGTTGGTTTACGATGTCTCAAATAGGGTTCCCCAATTCTACAGCACAAGTTCAATTTCAATTGATGGTTTTACATTCCTCTATCTTGAGGTAGATCGTATGCATGTGCGATCTAGCGGCGCGTGTCGAAAGTAGGTATGAGGGGAAAAAGTAGGTAACCAGAAACTGTACTTTATGTGCTGCCATCTACACTTCACTCACTTAATAATGTCAATGCTGCCATGTTTCAATTATAAACTAGATATTTCATTGTTCCTGTGGAAACCGGGAGAGTCGTTAAATATATTTGTGATATTAATAAAATCACAAAACAGTCACACATTCTATGTTTACATTAACATCAATAAGATAACCATAAATATTTATAATAATTTCCAAGAAGGTGTGTGTCTTGGTTTTTCACAGAAACAATGAAATATCTAGTTTATAATTGAAGCTTAACTTAATCTTAATATCCATTATTAAATCAGTGTGTCAGCCGGTAGAAAACCACTATTTTTTTCAGTTGAGATAACACGAGTAAATTGGTTGATAGATACATTAGAACTTTTTTAAAAGTGCTGACAGGATTGGCTTCAAATTATTTATAGAAGTGCAAAGATTAATGAACATGGAAAATTATGTGAAAGAAATTTTAGATAAACTTAAAAACGCGGAAGAAAGAAACATAAGAATGGAAAAAAAAATTGATGATATACAAACTAAATTAACAAAATTAGAATCTGAAAATCAAGCAAGAAAACAGGAAAATGAACGCCTCATGGAAATGGTGAAGATACAAAATATACAAATTGAGCAATTGCAAAGAGAATCAAAAAGAAAGAACATCATTATTTTTGGAATAGAGGAAGCTAATAACGAAGTCCAAAAAACGCAGGAACATAAGGTAGCTGAGGTGGTAAAAATAACAGGAGTTGAGTTTGATGCAGAAAAAGATATAGTTGAGACTAAACGAATAGGTAAAAAAGAAGACAACAAAATCAGACCGATAATGGTTGAACTTCGTAATGGTAATAAAAGAATTGACATTCTGAAAGCCAGTAAACAACTAAAGAGTACAAAATATAACATTAGCGAAGACTACCCGAGGGAAGTACAGGAACAACGTAAATTGCTTAGAAAATATTTGATTTCGGCAAGAGAACTAGGAAAGCGGGCAACAATGCGGTACAATAAACTCATAGTTAATGGAACTGCATACACAATAGAAGAACTGGTGAGAAGTCAAGAAATAGAAGACGGGAAGAGACACTATGGCGTAACACCACAGAGAAAACCAGGCACAAGAACCACAAGTGAGAGAACACCAACTGAAGAAGACGAAAATAGTGAAGTAATAAAGGTTACCAGAGTAGACCAAAGACTGCCAAAAAACTAGATTTCCAAACATCCAACGCATACCCAGAAGATACGGAAGTAACTAAAAATAATTATAGATGTAGTCATAATTGTCTTAGAATAAGTTGTAGCTGTAATCTAAATCTTAGTTTTAAGTCAGGTCGCATGTGCGATATTCAAAGTAAGGATATCAATAAAATTAATAGTAAAGGTCATAGCAGTCAGAAACAAAATAAAAACCAACCAATTAAAATTATGTTTTGGAATTCAGAGGGCATCAAGAATTTTGACGACGTCTTCTCTCAAGATGTTGACATATTTTGTTTATGCGAAACATGGGCTACCCGTGATAGTGATTACTCTGTCCTAAGTTTTTCTGATCTTAACATTTTCTCTGTTCATGCTATTAAGGAGAAATCGATGGGTAGGGCTAGTGGTGGGATCTCTATATTAACGAAAAAATATTGCAATGTTCGGTTACTTCATAGTTCACCTCACTGGCTGATCTGTTCGATTTCTCTGGAAGGTTTCACTTTTATATTATGTGCTGTGTACTTCAAACCTAGTTTTGAGCTTAAGTATATCCTTGAAAGTTTGCAAATTACATTAACCGAGTTGTATACAGAATATCCGGATTTCCTGTATTTAATTGGGGGAGATTTCAACTGCCGTCTTGGTGCAAAATGTGAATCTCCTGAAGAGATTTTTGAAAATACAAACCTTTTTTTCAACAGAACTAGTCTTGATTCAATTGTTAATAATAGAGGAGTTTCACTCTCGGAGTTTATGAATGACAACTCACTCACCATACTTAATGGCAGATCAACTAAAGATCAGCCTGGTCAATTCACATTTTGTAATTCCAACGGTAAATCTACAATTGACCAAGTTTGGTGTACTAATGCTTCTCTTTCATTAATTGAAAACTTTACGGTACTTAATAACGAACCGGTAACTTCATATCACTTCCCAATAATGGTTGAACTAACACGGGACTTTATCACACCTGACACATACATAAGTCCACATCAGTCCACATCAATCAAATTAATTTGGGATGATTCACAGCTAGATAGGTATCGACATATTTTGCGCAATTCTTCCTTAGTAATGTTGTCCAATGGCAACACAGAGAGTTACCACGCTATGCGTGATTCAATCTACCTTGCTGCTGATAGCTGCGGTATGAAGAAAAAATCTGTAACTTTGAACAAACCATTTACTTATAATAACAAACCTTGGTTTGACTTAGAGTGCATTAACTTAAAAAAGTCAGTCAAGTCAAAACTTAAAGTTTGTATAACTCATAATTTTAATAATGAAGTCAAAAATGACTACCTATTAGCAAAAAAATCTTTTAAAAGCGCTTGTGCAGCAAAAAAAATTGCCTTTGAAAATAATATGGTCCAATTGCTCAGTAACTCGAATGACAGTCTCACATTTTGGAGGACTTTAAAAAAATTTCGCCCCAATAAGAACATCTCAAATGTTTCGCTTGAAACCTGGGAAACTTATTTTAATACCATTGCCACAGAAAAATGTAATTTTCTGTATTTGCAGATGGACGCTAGGCATCCTTTTCTAGATACGGAAATCTCCCAATCTGAAGTTTTTGCGGTGCTTAACAGTTGCAAAAGAAATAAAGCCCCGGGACTAGATGGAATTCCCTTTGAGTTCTTCAAATATTTTCCCCAAAACTGGTGTCTTTTTTTATGTAGTTTATTTAATAAAGTTTTTGAAGATGAAACTTTTCCAGCTGAATGGTCTACAGTGTCGCTCTCAATGATACACAAGAAAGGTCCCATCGATGATCCCAGTAATTACAGGGGCATCGCATGCATCAACACTGTTATTAAACTGTTTAGTATGATCATGTTAAACAGATTAAGCTCTTGGGTTGAAAGTAATAATATCCTTCCAGAAGCTCAAGCGGGTTTCAGAAAAAACAGAAGCTGTATGGAGAACATTTTTGTCTTGAACAGTACCATTCAAACTTTCCTACATCGCAAAGGCAGAAGAGTCTTTGCCGCTTTTATTGACTTGAAACGCGCATTTGATTCCATTAATCATCCCCTTTTATGGCAAAAATTATTTATGCTGGGTATCAGTTCTAAATTTATTCGCCTAGTCAAAGCTCTGTATGACAAATCCTCTTTTTGTGTTAAAGTTAACAATGAATTTTCCAAATCCTTTACAATAAATGAAGGCGTTCTGCAGGGTGAACCATTGAGTCCCTTACTTTTCTCATTATTCATTGCTGATATTGATGACTTCTTCAGAAAATCCAATATGGTTGGAATTAATATTGATAATATGAATGATTTGTTACTTCTATTATATGCGGACGATTTGGTTATCCTTGCTGACTCTGAAATAGATCTGGCTAGAAAACTACGCACTCTTGAACAATATACTCGCCTTAACAAACTTACCGTTAACAATTCAAAATCTAAAATTATGTGTTTCTCAAGAGGCGGTCATAAGATAACAAGAAATTACAAATTCCTACTCAATAATGTTGAAATTGAAATGACTAACCACTATACATACTTAGAGGGTTACTATCACTTGTTCTTCACTGTTTCGCGAACAGGCAATTAATTGTTCTTCCAAATGCAAACAAGCCATAGGTGCTGTCATGAATACGCTCTCACGTTCAAAAATAACTTCCTGGCAATCGCGTATAACCTTGTATAATTCCATTGTAATTAATACACTTGCCAATTCGGTCCCTGTCTGGGGCCTCCGGTATCTCAACATTGTTGAAAAAACACAAGTTGGTTTTTTCAAAAGATTGCTCCTATTGCCGCTAAACTCTCCTGATTATTTAGTGCGTCTTGAGGCGGGTGTAGTTAAGCTTGATTATACAGTGTTTAAACTGTGCCTCAATTGGTTATTAAAAATTTTATCCTTCACAAACACTAGGTTGCCAAAAATTGTCTTTCTCAAACTTATAGAGTTACAGGACTTTGACAACCCTTGCTATAACTGGGCTCTACAAATGAAACTGATCTTTGTACAGCTCGGTTTGACCGACATGTGGAATAACCTCTCTTTTGGATTACTAAAAAGCCACTATGATACAATTCTATTGAAATTTGAAAACAAATTGTTTAACGCTGACTTACAACGCCTAGCCGATAGTAATTACTGTGTAATCTACAAACATTTAACAGTGACTTCAAGACCTGCAAATTATTTAACTAGCAAACTGCCGATCAAATTAGTTCGAATATTTTGTCAGATTCGCTTATGTTCGAAGTCCTGTGTTAGGTTAACCTACAAGGGAAGTATTTATACAATTAATCAAGAAGAAATCTGTACTATGTGCAACTCTCGTCAAAATGAGACACTCGAACATATTGTGCTTCAATGTAGGATATATGATTGTATTAGAGTGCAAATTATAAAAAATCTGCAGAATTTTGATGATTTTATTGCCTTATTGAAAACCGCTTCTTTGGTGGATATTAAACAAATTTCGTATTATTTCATTGGTGTACTCAAAATTCGTTCATTTATTATAAACGAATAGCTAGGTGTTTGTATTTTTTTTCTTTCTTTTTGTTGTTTATTTTTATTGTAACTATGCTGCATGTATCATGTAGGTACTTTTACTGACATTGTACCGGAATTCTTGCTATATTGATTTGTATCAATTAGAAGCAATAAAGATATTATTATTATTATTATTATCTACCCTACCCTAACTTAATCTAACCTAACCTAACTTAAATTTAAATATTAATTCTTACAAAATTTAATTTAATACTCGTTTCCATATGGAAATTAAGGAATGAATTTTTTTTTAAATCAATATAGATCATCAACTGTCGATTAATGTTAATTTGGTCGTTTCGTTTCAATAGGCGTAGATGATGTAAATTTTGGAAGTAAAAAAATTGCTTAAAAATTCCAAATATAGGGCTATCTTTGAAATCTATGGCAAAAAAATTATGCAAAATGACGATTTGGTATAGAGCCTGGCAGGTCCGTATTTGGTATTTTTTGTTAATAAAATGCATGAATCATTTTTTAAAAAGAATTTGTATACACTTTTTAAAAAATACTTTCAAAAAAATTTTTTATAAGCAGTCTGAAAGGTGAGTATTTAAGCTTGTATTTCCCAAATTTTCAAAAAAATCCAGTTATATTTACTATTTTTTAAACCACCGAAAAATCGAATTTTGACTGTTTTCGGGCATAACCACCTGTCAAAAAATTTTTAGGTCGCAACTGATGTTTTTTTTTAATCTTTGACCTCCATACCTCCATACCCCTCCATAAAATTAACAGTCGGAGCAAATTTTTAAAGTTATACTTCTAATGCGACTTCCAACAAGGTTGCGTTAAATGTTTATCGCAAGAAAGAAAGATACACAAAGGTAGAAAGTAGGAGAGAGAAAGAGAGTGAGTCCTTCGGTATTCGATAACAGATGGCAGTGTAAGTACTCTTTTTAAAAAGTAATTTATTAAGAGATTGTAATTTTTAAATTTCCTTCACATGACCAAAATCTTCGGCATTTATCAACAAATGATAGTGTAAGTATACTTTTTTCCTTAAATAAAGTAACTTTTTAAATATAATTCAGATAAACTTCCTTTTTTGGAATTTTCTTCATATGACCAAAACCTTCGGCATTCAATGACAGATGGCAGTGTAAGTATGCTTTTCAAGGGATACTTCTAATGCGACTTCCAACAAGGTCGCGTTAAACGTTAAAGAGAGAAAGAAAGATACACAAAGGTAGAAAGTAGGAGAGAGAAAGAGTGTGAGTCGGTAGATACCACACACATGCGCGTGGGGGATGAGTCCTGGACCCATTCGAACATGAGTTTCCCATCTCGGCCCGAAAAAAAAAATCGCATGCGCGTGGTATTCTTGCTATGCAGCGACGATCAATTGTGAATTGTAAGCAATGTTAATAAAGTTTTTGTCTTAAAGAAACAATATGATTTCACTAAAAATCAATTTCTACCCTTTCCTATTTTCATTTCCACATTACGAAGTATAACTTCTTCCGCGCGGAGAGTCTGCATGCACTAATTTTTTTCTTGCTCTTTTCTCTTAAGGGTCCTGTCAAAAAATTTTAAAATCGATTTTGACAGGGAAAAACTGATTTTGAAGAACGGACATTGCTGTCATCGTATTCGGGGGCCTCGCAAACACCCACATACCAAATATCGTGATTGATTTGATTGGATCAAATTTTACCCTCCTCAGCCGGTACTTATAGATAACGGGCAACTTGAACGGGGTTTTCGAAGGTGAAGGAGACGTCGTCTCGAAAATTGCTGTAAAGAGGGCCGAAAATGATTATGTTTGGCATCGAAGAGACCATAAAAAAAATCTAATCAGTGCCGTAGTTAGGGTAATATATTTTACCAATATTTTGTTAGACTGCGCAATGGTTGTTCCATGTAGATAGCAGAACACTAATTACACTTTCTGGTTACCTACCTACTTTTATACCTCATACCTACTTTCGACACGTGCCGCTAGATCGCACCACAATAGGGCATGTCCACCAACTGACAAGTTGACACTAATGACAGTCGCCCTGAGGCGAAAGATTTTAGATTTGTAATTTGGATGTTTAGTATGGATGTAATTATACTTTTTATTATAAACAGTCAGTTATAGCTTTTAAAATATCTAAGCAATAAAACAATGTCGAAGAAACTCAAACTCAAACACAAACACGATCGAAATAACTATTAAGAACCACGTGTTATGCAAAGAACGCTTG
This sequence comes from Lochmaea crataegi, assembly GCA_947563755.1. Taxonomy (NCBI): domain Eukaryota; kingdom Metazoa; phylum Arthropoda; class Insecta; order Coleoptera; family Chrysomelidae; genus Lochmaea; species Lochmaea crataegi. Next base: position 14,495,397 of record OX387425.1, read on the forward strand.
TTTATCATCAGATTCATCAGGGAGACTGTCACATGACGTCATGTGGACTTGCCCTATAGATCCATCGCAGTATGGAGGTATGTAAAACCATCAATTAGCAAAAAAGGTTTGAAAAATATTAGTAAGCTTTCAAATAAACATATTTGTTTTGAAATTTTAATATCAAAATAAATTAATATATTCACAGAATTTTGGCTGCACACATAAATAAAAATTGATTAAAACAATATAAATATATAAAGTAATTATAATCAAATTTACAAATCAATACAGTAAATGTAAATCATGAAATAGTAACACTCTATATTTGATTAAATATCCTAAATGTCTATTAGGAGCAATTCTGTAAGCAAATGTTAAACTTTAACGCATTGTTAAAAATTAGACAATCTGCTAACTCCATTTTACTATTCTGCATGCATAATAAGCTTTAAAATATTAACGGAAAAGGGAAAACTCTTGGAGACCATACATGTTAGAATTTAAATCCTAATCTTGACTATGTATAGATTAAAACATTTCTAATAGCGGAAACTGACCCTAATATACCTTACCTAGAAGAAACTATAACCACAATTTTTTGAAGATTTGAAATCGCAGCGTCGACAGTTTGGTTGTAATTCCTTGCCAAGATAAGCGAATCATTGTTGGCAAACCATGTAGCTATAATCGTATCGTCTAAGATATCTACTACATGTATATTAAAATCTATTCGTTCTCCTTGCCCATTAAACTTTATTGGACCAGTTAGTGTAATTGACGGGGTATTCTAAAATATAACAGCAACGTTTGACATGTAACAATCATGAGTAAAGCTCGGATTATAGGCAAAATGCCTTTTTTTGCCTATTTTGCCTATTCTAGATGATTTTTGTATATTTTGCCTTTTTTGGTAAATTCCGCCTTTTTGTGCCCGTTTTAAACTTTTATGCTACCCTACTGAAGATGTTATTCATATTTGGTACTTCATTTTATTACTAAACCTTTCTGTAACAAAATTTTGGGCTAGTAATAAAATATTAATGGTTTGTTTGTTAATGGTCTTCTGGGAAAATTTACCTACCTATTTGCTTAACAAATGGGAAATCCCCAATGTTTTGACCTTTATATCAGTTGTACAGACGGTTACTGAATCAGAGTTTATTTTTGTTGCGTATACCGAAAAGTAAAGAACACACATTTTAAAAAGTTTTTAATTTAAGGATATTTTATCCCAATTTGATCAATTGCACTTGTGTCGCCCACGGTGTAAATCGAATTGCGGAAGAAATAAGAAATCAGTTTCCGTTGGTGAATGACTTAATTAATTGTATGAAAAAAGTTTTCTTAAAGGCTCCGTTGTGGGTGCAAATGTATAAAGAAAGACTTCCTGGTGTCCCTTTGCCATCTAAACCAGTGATTACAAGAAGGGGAACGTGGCTCGAAGCAGTGTTCTTTTACTTTGAACACATTAATGAAATAGAATTAGTAATGTCAGAATTTGGTGATGATCTTCCCGAAGCAATTCGAGAAGCAAAAAACATTTAAAAAAATCCGAAATTAAAACAGCAACTCGCATATATCAATAGCAATTATAAATTAATCGTTAGCACAATTACCTGGAAGTAATGGTCAATTAATTACTAAAAAAATGAAATTTGTTTTTGACAAGAATGAAGGTTTCTCCTTTTTATGTGATGTTGCTAAAGTTGTCAATAAGAAATTTTCCAATGGATTACAAATTGGGCCAGATTTATTATCTTCTCTTAAATATGCGCCAATTACATCTGTCGATGTAGAGCATTCATTTTCTATGTACAAATTAATTTTAAGTGAAAGAAGACAGAGTTTTAAAACAGAAAATATAGAGAAGCACTTAGATGTAGCTATTAATGATAAATTTTTAAGTGGTTACAATGTTTAATTATTGATTAACAATTGTTTAGTTATGTAGTACAAATATATTTGTGTTAAGTTAATGTTAAATTAATTCATTTTGTATATTAAAATAAATTCTTAATAACTTATTATTAATAATCAGGGAATTAAAAGCATTTGCCTATATTGCCTACATGTTAAGATTTCTGCCTTTTTCAATAAAAATCTTTGCCTATATAAGCGCCTTTTTCTTCAGTTTTTGTTGCCTATAAATCCGAGCTTTAATCATGAGTTAAGTTTCTTGTTTTAAATAAATATGAATCTGACACAATTAACAGACAGTCAATTACAAAGTAACAGCTTTTAACTATTGCTTTACAACAAAGTATTGAAAAATATTTTTCAAAAACAGTGTCCGTTCAACTAAGAAGAAACTTGCAGATCATACCGACCCCATTTGACTTAGAAGTGTGATTCAATGTCTATCAGGGCATATAGCCCGGGAAGTAGTTGTTTCTTCTTAGTTGAACGGTCATAGTTTTTGAAAAATATTTTTCAAAACTTTGTTGTAAAGCGTTAGAATAATATTTATTCTTCGATATTTATTGCTTTTAGCTTTGTCATTTTATTTATATCAGATTTTCGTCTACTGCGCAACCAGAACAATGTTGTTCGCAGATTGGTTATAAAACTTACAATTAGAATGAACTTTCTAAGAGCAAATCCATCGTCTGATACGTCAGTACCATTACAAGCAATTGGCTTGTTACTAACTCCTGGTTTAATTGACATCGCATTTATGGAATCGGTTACTAGAACTATGGCATCATGAAAAAGTACAGTTTCAGTCTAAAATTAAAAAAAAATTGTTGTCTAAGATTCAATTACATTAATTCCTGAAGTTGAATGCTGATGACCTTGAAAGTGTAAAATGTAATTTATTTTTATAGTAGTAGTTAACACCTTACCTGCCACGTGGTACAAACGCTGGTACACTACCAGTGGCGGATTTACACATTTGTCGCCAGTGGGCTATTCAAATTTTGCCGCCCCTACCGACCTCTACAATTGGATACCCTAATTGGCAATCATATTAATAACAAATTTTTTTAATGTCGATCACATTATATCATAGCAGGTATGAAAGTTTCACAATTTTGTATAACAAAGCTAAGGCGTTTTGGTTTTCTTGGCTTAAGGTAGATCTCACTCACTCGTTTCCAGCAAAGAAAGCTTTTCTCAACTGCTGTTGCTGGTGCTATATGCGAACAGCTAAATATAAATTAGCATAAACGTTTAGCAAATTCTGTTTCCGCGGGAACTAAGATCTTTTCAATGGTCCAGATTCCGGTTTATCAAAATTGGTGTATGTCGTAATGGATACTAGTACAGTTCCTGCATTTATAACGATGGAATTAAAGCATGGGAGGCACAATATATCTTTTAGGTCTCAGTGAATGTCACCCCAATTTACTTACATACATACCTACATATAAGCATGAGAGTTGCAAAGACATATTTATGAAGTCATCCGTGCCTAGTGATGAGCAAAGCAAGATCCAAGACCAATACAAAGACAGTCTTGGTAATGGTCTCGGTCTTGCTTGTCCGGTCTTGGTCTTGCTAAAATACTTGTAGTCTTGTCTTGGTCTTGCATATTCAGTCTTGGTCTCGGTCTTGGACATGCTCAAATAGTTTGCTACATACTACTTACTTCGTTTTGGAAAATTTTCGAGACTTTTGATAGGTATAAATTATAAACGATCAACAATTCATATCTAGAAATCTTAAACACACAAAATGTTTTGTTTCGACGAAAACATATATTCTCATATATCCTATTTAAAACGAAAGTTGTAATTTTTAGTTCAGTCTTGCACTTTGGTCTTGGTCTTGCATTATCTGTCTTGGTTTTGGTCTTGTTCTTGTTCATTCGGTCTTGGTCTTGCTAGTGTATGTATGATCTTGGTCTTGGTATTGCAAAATCGCAAGACCAAGACGGATTTTGCTCATCACTAGTCCGCGCCCCACGCTACTCTACATATTGAACAACATTTAGGTATATAAATATGATTTATCATTAATTTTTATGAGACATAAAAATGTTGGTTCCAAATTTGCCGCCCCTAAAATCTGCCGCCCTAGGCTCCAGCCTATTCAGCCTGGCTTTATTGATACAGTAATGCAATGGGAAACATTAAACTTATTACATAGAAAAAAATATTTATTTCGGAAGTAAGAAAAAAAACCGAAGGGCTAAAATAAATCCATGTAAAATTATAGTAAGTCATGTGAGTAAGAACAAAATAGTATATTGTGCAACAACTAATATACGATTATTTATACTTTTAATGATGAAAACTTACAAATTCGACCCCGTAGATTCTGAAAATCCATAAAAAAACATCGTAAAATGAAAATTTAAAAAGTGTGATTTTTTCGGTCTTAAAGTTTGCATGTTTTTTTTTATAGTTTTTATATCAAAATTGATTAATTCGAACTCGTAGATTCCGAAAATCAATATAAAAAATCGATCAAACTCGTATTTTAGAAGTTGACTTTTTTCCAAAAAAAATTTATTTCACTTTCTGATCACCCCGTATACACAATTTTATAGATAGGATATTCTTGATTTTTTTCCGTATTCTACCACTAACTGAGAGTATCCATTTCAAATTTCAGCTCGATATTCCAATTATTCAGGTCTGTACGATTTTTGAAAAATTCAAAAATCGAAAATCCCTAGAATACGTTTGCCGAGACTTTTGATGACGGAAACTTACTAATTCGACCCCGTAGATTCCGAAAATCAGCATAAAAACTTCGGCAATCTTGTATATTAAAAGTTATAGGTATGTGAATTTTGAAAAATCAGGGATATTGACATGCCTCCATAATTTTGCTTATAACTTTAGAACTACACCTCGTATCATATTCTACTCATCGCCACTCATGTGTTTGCGGCACTCGCCCTTCGGGCTCGTGCCACAAACTTCCACACTCGTGAGAAAAGTTGAACTTTCCCCACATGTTGCACACTATACTTTTTCTACAACTGCACAAATATAAAGAATACAAGTAAAGTAACTTAATATTTATTTTTATGGTTAGTAAAACAAAAATAACACTAAAGTATCCCATCTCTATACTGTTAAATAATTTAATTTAAAATTATAGTTGATGGTGAAATTTGTACAATTTTGTATGGTCAAATCCGGAACGTCATTTCTTTTCACTAAATTCTCCGTTATAATAATTAATCTGACAGTTTTGTGACAACTAAGTAGATATTTAAAGTTGACAGAAGCCTACTAAGTTTTTGTCCATTTTATGATTCCCCATATAAATGTATGTGGCGTGGGCAAAGTGCCGTGAGAAATAATATTTCTCACAGTATGAGCAATATTCGGTTTTGAAAATAAGTAAGGTATGAGAAATACCTCACTTTTCATAGCAGTTGTAGAAAAAATTAATTTAATGAGATTTTAAAGTATTGAACTAAAATGTTTATCAAAAAAACACTTTACGCAGAAATCTGCCCAAAGCTTTTGTAATCTTGCCTGCTCTTTCTCGAAACTCATAATTATTTTTTTCTACATACCCACATGTATATTATCCATTTTCTGCACAATTTACAGAATGTAAATGTAGGCCATTCCGGTTAACTGAACGGATATGATTTCATATACATCCTAGAACGTATATGAAATCCACCAATCAGCATTTGCGTTTAGTACCCGCCAACTAATCTTTTTTCAATTTCATAGAAACGTCATAATAACTTGTCAAAATATTTCTATAGTTTTTAAGAAAAATATTAGTAAAAATGAGTGATTCCAGTGATGAATCAATAAATAATTTTCCACCAGATATTCGCTTAGCCGCAAAGGAGACGTATAACGTATAGAAACAGAATAAATTGAATATTTAAGGGTACTCCTGACAAACGTCAGTTTTTATGTAATACATTTGACGTTATAGATAGATGATTAGTATATTCATCGGTAGTCCAGTGGTAAGTATCCCAGCCTCTCACGCGGTAGATCAGAGTTCGATTCCCCGTTGGGAATTTTTTTTTAAATTTTAATTTCATTTCTAAATAATAATAAAATAATAATAATAGTAAAATTATTAAAAATTTTTAATTTGAAGTTATATTATAGTTTAATAAAATGTTTATTTTCTAGATTTTTTCTTAAGTGGGTCGTAGAAAAAATATACTGTTCGACTCGTGTGGATTGTCCATATCGCTCTCGGACGATTGAGCACTCCGCCTACGGCGTCGTGCTCAAACTTCGTCCTCGTGCGATATGGCCATCATATCCACACTAGTTGCACAAACTACTATAGATTATCCTCACAACCTCTCGTTTCGACAACTGAGTAAATATGCGTAGCGGGATCCGATATGATTCAACAAGTACCTACAGTGGTACACTTTGAGTACCACGTGGAGTGAACGGTGAAATTATTGCGTTCAGGGTCAGAGGTACAGACAGGCGTTGTACCATTGGCAAAAATTGTCATAAATGACAAAAAATAAATATTTTTTTAATGTTTGAATATATAGAAAATCGATATGATGTGCTTAAAATATTATATGAGTCCCCCCGAGGACCGATTTATATTTTACCGACGTAAAATGTCAGTAACTTCTGGAATACCCAGTATATCATGAACAGTATCCACGGTTAAGGCAATTAATATAATTTTTAATAAAAAAAAAATTATTATAAGAGTAACTGCTTACTAGGTACCTTTATAGACAAAGGATCTAATGGAACTCTTCTATTACGATTTTCAAATTCTGTAAGTTCCCATCTATGAATCGTATTTAGGAAATCGTCGCTTTTAGGATCATGAAGTCGTATTGTAGTGATATTGGCTGTAGTATTTAAAACTGAAAAATCTAATGTATGAGCATCCTGAAATTAAGAAAATAGAGGAAAAATATTTTTTCAAGTCCCGGAAGTTCGTAACAAAAATTTGGGAGACGGTAGAGGCTAAAAATAATGATAATATGGGGCCTATTCTGTAACTCTTCCTCTAAAATTTAGAGGCATTTAAAAGTTTAACCGGCGCTAAAATGAAATCGGTATTCGCTAACCACATTTCCGTTAAAATTTTAACTGTTAAAACTATTATTTTTAAAGGGATGTTAAAGTGTGCCTTTAAATAATAACGGTAACAAAAATGACGTATGTAGATGTTGCTGATTGAGAAATTAATTGCAAACCAAAAAACGTAAGAAAAATTTTTAGGTTATATTTGAAATAGTTTAAATTAACCATGTGTATTTATTATTCTAGGGCAGAATTTAGATTACACCAAAGAAGTATTAGGGACTTGAGTGATCTCTTTCAAATACCAACTAATTTATTTAAAAGTATTTTTCGCTTTTCCAAGGAAGTGTTAAGAATGTTAATTGATATGATGATGATACATTTAAAAATTCTTGCCAGTCTCCACTTTTATGGTTCGGGGGGAGTCAACCGAACATGAGCAGATGTATTAATGAAGCTACTAAAATGGTATTTATAATCATCTATTACCTAACTGGATAGTATTTCCAAACACTGAAAATTAAAGAAGTAAGGTAATTTTTTACAAAAGTAAAACTTTCCGAGGTGTTTGGGAGCCATAAATTGCTAGCCTATTCTCTTTTAAAAGGCTTAAGTAATCCTTTTGTTTTTTTTGTCGTTCTCGACATCCGTGACATTTTTCTATTTATATAAATAATTAATTTCACAAATGACTAGAAGCGTTCAAGAAACCAAAGCAGGTTAGATACAAATGTTCTTCTTTTATCTTCATTAATTTTCTCTTCTTTTTTTATTAAATTTTATCTCTAACTATAGCTCCATAAGCCAGATACTCTACTTAAAATTTTAAAGGAACCCTTTAAAATAAATAATTTTTAACAGCCCTCTAAAATGTATACTTGCAGAATAGCATTTCAACTAAAAATTTTTAGATGCCCGTTAAAAGCTTATTTTTAAGAGGCCTCTAAATTTTAAAGAATTAGTTACGGAATAGACCCCAATGAACTCCGAAACTGACTGGTATTTTTAGCCCCTCTATCTTCTTTTGGTACGAATTCCTGGAAGACCCTTTATAAATATGTACGTGGCAGTACTAGGATTCGTTTACTTACCAATGATGTTAAAAAATATCTGTTATGTAAATTGAGCATCTCTAAGCTTTTGGCCTGTATCAACACTGGGAGTATTTTATCAGTTTGACAGTCTAAAATAATATTGTCTTCAGTTGTGTTTCTAATTTTTTTAAGGAGTTGCCTAAAGAATATTTATATTAATAAACAAATACAGCTTTGCACTGTGAAAAAGATGTGTTTTTACCTGTAATCTGTATCGGAACCAAGCTGCATGACAAGGATGTTATTCTTCTTAGAGGCAGGACTCAGTTCTTGTAATTTTAAAATTTCTTGCATACGTACTAAACCTTCTTCAGTTTCATAAACAATTATAAAACTTTTCCAATGAAGACTCTTTACAATTTCTGCCAGACCTATTTACATTAAAATTGGAATTTTAATAGCTCAGAAGGGAGAGAGGTGTGGGGCACAGCTCGTGCACTTTTTATTTATACCACATCTCACAAAATTTAATTATAGTATTTTACCTTTGGCGTAAATTTCGGCTTCGGGGAAAAAATTAAGCAAAGCTCTAGCTTCTACATCTACATCTTTCTTCGGTGAAGATGGATTCCTCCAAGAAGTTATTATAAATGGTACTTCAAAATTTGTACAAGTCGATTCTAATATTGGGATGGTGTTTGTAGCGTCAGAGTAAACGGCTATTACACCCACATCTCCTGCTAACATGCTACATACTAGAACAAAATGTACGTTTAATCGAGAGTAAAACTGAAGATATATTCAATCAAATTTGGATTAGGTTTGTAAATTGTACTTACAAGTTTGGCTTGCTTCAAAATTATCTTTTCCAGAAACTTGCATGATCTTACTTTTGAAGTAAGCTCTGTGATCAACCAAATTTTTTTTATAAAAAGTACTATTCAATGGAATATTGATTTGAGAAGATAAATCTTCTAAAAGTACACCTGTAACAAACACAAGACTTATCCATTACACTTCAAAGCAATTATATTTATTTTAGTAAAAATATAAATACAAAAATCTTTTGCATCGTTTATGTGATATTTTCTCGTTATAAACAATTAAGAATCGTTTTAAAATAGTTCTGTATTACGAAAAGTACGACAAAGAAACATTAGATATGAAACAAGGTTTTATCAAGTTCAAGAATCGACTTGTTAAAGCTGTCAGAGTTTTTTTCGTCTAACAATCACTTTGTTCAAGTAGATTTCGAAATGTAAAAACTTCCATGTGACTATATTGCATACATATTAGTAGCCAAGACATAATCTAGAGCTCAAATCATTAGATACAGTTGCTTGGTCTCTTCTTGAAAGATTTTACCATACATGTCTAACTGTTTTTTTTTTTCGTTAGAACGTTAACAAATATCTAGTTCGGGATTTTCATCGATGTATTTTCCCTTGAATCATTAGCGCAAACCCTCTTTAATCACCGGACACTGGCATATTACTCACTTCCAGTACATTGTAAATTGTTATAACCCCACGTTGGGCGCCAATTTGTAGCTTAATATGTGCTTGGGAGATAATTTGTGGTATTGAAAGCTGACTTGCTGACTTGCTTGTACTGCACTGGGTATTTCAAAGACTTAGACTACATATTCCAAGGGTATTATAACTAGGGAAAAATTTCCAAGAAAACAGATAGAATGGTTTGGACTCTTTCAGTGAAGGGATCAGAACAAAGCAGAGCAGCTGAAAGTGGAAGGAAGGAAATAGCATGAAGATTAAAATACAAGATGGATAAAAAATCCTCATCTTTGATATAAAATTAAAAACAATAGATTTCCGCTTACAACCATAATAAATGATGAAATAAAACAATTTAATTTGTTTTTCGTTGACCGTTTATTAATTTCGATATTAAAGAATTATTTTATTTAAAAAATGATGCGTTAATGGACCTCATCAACGCACTCTTTTTCATTAACGCACTCTTTTTGTGATTTTGACGTTTTGATGACATTTTGATATAGACAATATACCAATATAATTATTGATATTTTCCAAGTTGTTTGAAGTCAGTTTGATGATATTTTGATATTGTTGCGAGGTCACCAACTCAAAGCCGGTCCTGTCCCTCGATTATAAATTTTGGTGAATGCGCTTTCTAGAAGCTTCTGGTCTATTGAAGTATTTACGCATATGAGGAGCGTCATAAAATACTAGAACTTTCCAGAACCGATAAGGACTATATATACGCGGGTTTTTAAGCGAGTTAGTTAGTTAGTTCGAAACAATTAGTTAGACAGTACAGTACAGTTAGTTCGGAAGAATTAATGAATTAAATAGTGCAGATAAATAGTGTAATAGTCAAGTGGTGAAAATAAATTAGAACTAATATACCGAGTGTAAATAAATTAGTAGACATTGAATATAGTGTGTATATAAATTAAGTTTAATACAGTGTGTGTGTTTCTTTAAATACATAGATAGTAATTAGCCATAGTGTGTATAATTTTATCCCACAAGTAAAAAATGTTTAAATAAATAACAAAAACATTACAATATAAACAACCAGCTATAGTAATTCAGCAGGGTTTTCTAGCTCCATAACTGCTCAATTACGATTTTACAATAACTTTTTCACAGTGACAACTTTTTTGACAATTCGCATATTATATTTTTCAATGATAATTGAGATTTTTAGTCTAGGTGATTTTTACGTGAAATTGAAAATGTATGGAGTCAATGACATTCTACACCATTGGTATGGAGTTGAAATTATTATCTCCTGATAGTCTTTGTGGAAAAGTGAATTTTGTCACAAAAAAAGAGTTTACGGTCAACGAAAAAATATTGTAATCAACTCATTTGTTAATGGGCGATTAATAAACTCAACTATTAAAGGAACTCACTCGCTATCGCTCGTTCGTGCTTTAAACAGTTTCGTTTATTAATCGCCTTCATTAACAAACTAGTTTATTAAATAACTATTAAATCTCCATTTTATAAAATGGAGATTTAAACAAATTAAATTGTTTTATTTCATCATTTAGTATGGATCTTCATCAAGTAAAAGCCTCATCTATTCAACCATAATAAAAATTAAACTACTAATATTTTTGTGAACTAGTAGGTATTATTGGCTGATCATATATTTCATTAAAATTAATTTTATATAAAATTATTTGCAAACAGATTTTAATTATTTTTGCAGCGAATACACTTTGATATTTTAAAGCATCTAATACTTAAAACGTCAGCTTGTGAAACGATCATACACTTTATCGAATTTGCGATTTCTAAACATACTTTTTATCCTCCCACACATGTTTACCTTACGAATTTTATTGCCGGAAATTATTTTACTTACCAACAGTCACTTCAGTTCTACTGCAAATCACAAATTTTAACACAAAAGAATAAATTATCCAATAAACACCACAAAACACCGATTTCCCCATTTTCAATTAAAGTATTTCAAATAAAAACACACACAAAAATTATGCATTACATATTCAAAAAGTACATTTTCTGTTTATAAGGTCTAACAAACTGCAGAGTTAGTTTTGCCTGGCACTTCAGTTGGCAGATGTCCAGAATCAAATATTAAACCGAGCCAGAAATAGCGCAGCAATTTTTCACCGAAACCAAATATTGTTAGGAGCACTTTATTGGAATGAGAATAATTAGCTTTTTTTTGTCTCGTGTCCTAGTATTTTTGTCGGTGTCTATTGCGTGTTGGTAGATAAATTACAATTTATAAATTATATGGTCACTTTCCTTCCAAATCAAATATTATATTCGATAAGTATGAGTGATGTCCTATCGAAAAATATCCTTGTCAAAAGCTCTAGGTCTATCAAAAATCAACAACTTTTGAAGAGAACACTTTTCACCATAACCTCAAAATTTTCGAGATACCTGTAAAAACCCCTTTTTAAATTTTTCTATGGTTTTTTATTTTTCATTCCCACAAAAATTTTCCAATGTTTATGAAACTGGGGAAAAGGAATCTTGAAAATTCATATTCAACTTTTTCAAATTGAAATATTGAGCCAATTCCGCGAAATATATGTTTTATGGTCTCGAGGGGAAACATTTTTCGCCACTCTTCATCTCTCTATTTCTCGGGAGGAGCTATTTTTTCGGGTCGAGATGGGAAACTCGAATGGGTCCAGGACCCAAACAGTGTTGGACTCATCCCGAATGGGATGTCTACTAACCAAAACCACCTCAAACTCGCCGTTTCGCCCGCCTCGGAATCAATACCCTAGCATACTTCGAAACGGGCGGCGGTCCCTCGTACACTCCTCGCTCACACCGTCGTCTTCTCCCTAACTATCACTCCTACCTCTCATGCCATATCGAGTCCTTCTCTCCCCCTAATCATGCTCTCCACTACGCCACTCACCTCGATCCATTCCTCCTCACCCCCTCAACATTATCTCCACCATGTTCTCCCAATACACCGCCTCCCCTAGTTTCCTCTCCAGCTTCTTCAGCACTTCCTCGTTCCACCAGCATCTAAACACATCTAAACACATCATCCTCCACTTCACACGTCTCGCACACTCCAGTCTCTCTTTTCCCAATCTTCCGGTGAGCACCTGTGTCAAGAAGTGTTACCTCCCCGAATTTCCGGTCCATCCAATCTCTCATTTTAGCGCGCCCTCATACTCCTCCCACCTTCTCTCCATTTCCTCCTCCATCCATTCCTATACTTCCTCTCTGGTCGCACCCCCATCACGTCCAATGGGTAGGACCTAGCCAGCACCGCTGCTGCTAGTCCACCTACTGTCCTGTACCCCTGCACCCTCAGCAGTATCCCTCTCTGCACCCGCAGGAGTGGCCTAACCCTCCAATTCACCCCTCACCTCCGCACCGTACAGCATACTCTGTTCTACCGTTCTACCAATTACCCTCCCCTCCACTCTTCCGGCCATTTCACATTACACATCAATCTCCCCAGCCATGCTGCCCTCACTTTCCCCTTCTCTGCAGCCTTTAACATGTGTGTTTTGAAGGATAATTGGCTATCCAACCACACCCCTAGGTATTAGACAGACTCCTCCATACGAATTCTCCTTCCCTTCACCATCTCTCGTCTTGCTCCGTCCCTTCTCTAGCAACCCACCGTCTTATCTTCCGCCACTTCTAGTCCGCACCGCTCTATCTTCTCCATAATCTTCCTACACATTATCTTCGCCTTTCTTTCTATCTGCGCCTCTCCCTTTGCCTTACATACATACCAGACACACATCGTCCGCATACACCGTAATCTCACATCCCTCTTCACATACTATCCCACAAACCTCATCAAACACACACTTCCAGAGCGTCGGTCGGGAGAAGCTGTGCATAGGGGAAATTTCACGGATTGTTGTTCCTTATGTACTTGCTAACCTTGTAAAACACAGGTTTTAATTTTTTGTTTTTTCTTAATTAACGGATTCCGATATACAATTATCAATTGTTTCACAGAAAAAATCTAATCAATCAAAATCCGAGAAAATATTAATTATTATATCTTATCTAGGCTGAAGATAAGATTTATTTCACAAAAAAACTCAAAATTAAAGTCGCAGTTCTAATTTTTGTAGACAAAATAACACAGTGAATTTATAACTATAAAATAAATCAATATTATTTACTAGGTAAGTTAAATAAGCAATTATAATACAATTAATTTACAAATATTTCAATAACCAATTTTATTTTTCCGAAATATGAAAGTATTAAGTCTCCTATTATAATTAATATATTTATTCAATAATATCTATACTTCTTTTTCATTGAGGAATATGCTTCAGCATTTCAATGCATTCCAGGGCTACGCTCATAAACTTACTCAGAGTAAGGTTAGTTTACTCCGAAGCGTTCATAAATTTACTCTACCAGTATAGAGTATGCTTTTATAAACGTTCAGAAACCTACCCGGAGTAAACTCTGCATACTCCGCTTTTTAATGGAGTATTATATACTCTGACAGTTATGACAGTTTGGCTTATACAGTAGTTCAGTTCAGATTACTGCCAGGTTATTTTTAGTGATAAATTGATATTATTTGATTATTAATATTCAACTCATCCATGGTTAATTAATTTCTATTTTCGAAATGAAAAATATAACCCCAAATTCATACACAACACAATGACATTTGATTTGCCTCCGGCTGGTGTAGCCTCTGAACGGTTACTCCGAGTAACCATCAAACATACTTTTCTAATCACGTGATCATACTCTTCTCTACTCACTGGAGTAAGTTTATGAACGTAGCCCAGCATAACTTATGCCCACTTCATTTTTAGTCCACTTTTAGTCCGTTGAGAGGCGTTATCAGAGACGATGAATAGTTATTTATGCAACTAGTGCATAAAGTGGTGCTTTTTTTCACGAATGGAAAAATTGACATTGTCAATTTCATGACTGAAAAAAAGACACTTTATGCATATGTTGCATACACTATTTTTTCTACAATCAAGCAAAAACCAAAAAATGTGTTATTTAGGTTGCTCTAAATGGACTAAAAATGGCATCGATTTGAATGTTTATGATTGTCATGATGACAAAACGCTAAGTAAAATGTCAGATGAGTGCAATCTGCAGAGCCATTAGCGGAAACATTTAAAATTAGCGTTAAAAAAACTACTTTGTCCATGACTTTTTGATAATGTTTACATTTTACGTGTGCTACTTCTTCAAGTATAATGACGTACATTATTCACCAGTGAATAATAGGTGTGGATAATGAACAGGTCACATGACACGGATAAATAGGACCTATATTGAGGATTATACAATTGTTACAATATTTTCGTAGCGACCCGGATGAGTTCAATTCTTCATTTCACGAACTCAGACATCTAAACAATCCTGCTACGGAGACATTTATAATAATTTATCAAGCTGTAGTATATATAGATGTCAACGTCAAAACTAAGAAACTGACGTTTCAAATAATTTATAGCTGATTGCAAGAGCAGAATAAATAGTATCCCAAAATTTATTACCAGATAAAATTATATATGAAATCGTATAATCCCTTCCTAAATTGGAGGGAAGAGAAAAAAATAAATTCATTTATAAACAGGTAATTAATAGTGGTGGACAAAATATAGTATTCTACTCGCATATCGCATACATTCAATAGCTATTAGTAGACAAATAATTTGATTTGTGACAGAGCATGAGCATGGATCTAAGAACTATTAAATCCTCAATCATGAAGAACAAGCGAACAAGATGGTTGCACTTCCAGATTTGGATGTAGAGATCCACGTCTGAGTGAAAGTGAGGTAGTAATTAATTGTTGGATGGGGTGATACGAGTAAATAGATACGACCAAAAATACCATTTCGATCCACCGCAATATGGAGTCATGTAAAACCATCAACACAAACTGTGAAATGGTCCGAAAAGTTTAGAGTCCAATCGCTACAATTTTTTTTTATCTCAAACTAAGAACAAACAATTTAATTATTATAATTTATCTTAGTAGTTTTTGGTATTTTTAAGGTAGGGCATGGTGATTTCAAGGTAGGGCATTGCCCACCAACGCCCCCCTAGTCCCCCTAGCCCTGTCCTAAACTTGAAGTTGCGCTCAGTTGTCTATTCAGAGAGATACCAGACAATTAAAACATACCTAAGTAAAAGAGAAATATCTATCATGCTACTCAATGTGGTATGATTTTTATTTTCTGAAAATAATCAACCCTCAGGGTAACCAAAGATCGAATATATGGAGGCTTTGCAAGGTTGAGCGAAAATCTCTATCTAAAAATCTGAAACTTCTAATATGCGTCAATATAAATACATTTAAGTTGAAGATATTGATAACACGAACGGAAACTGAAAGATATGATAACAATTTATTTATTGTTTGACTCATTTATATCAATATTAATATAAATTATTACTTATTTTTATTAAAACATAATGAAATCCTTCTAACACAATTTAAAACAGAGGGAGCCAAAACTTAAAACTTTCTAATCAATTTTATGCTATTGAAACAAATTTGGGTAATAATTAGCAAATCATAAATTCACCGCGACTTGTGGGATAAAATTATACACACTATGGCTAATTACTATCTATTGATTTATTTATTAAACTATATGCACACTTCACTTAATGTCTACTAATTTATTTACACTCGGTATAATAGTTCTAATTTATTTTTACCACTTGAATATTACACTATTTATCTTCACTATTTCATTCACTGTCCGATTACTAAGAACTTCTGTAAACTGTTTGTAAACTAACTCTTTGTCTTCGTTTCACTAATTGTTAATTCACTCAAAAACCCGCGTTTATATAGTCTTTATCAATTCTGGAAAATTCTTGAACTTCCACGCCCGTCTTATGCGTAAACAAAACATTTACCAGAATGTTCTCGAAATGAGCGCATTCGCCAAAATTTATAGTCGAGAGACAGGGCCGGCTTTGAGTTGGTGACCTCGCTACACTAAAGACCTTAAAGACCGAGAACGGTGGAGAATTTTTTTTTTAAGTATTTACCTAAAGCAGAAAGGAAAGCTGTATTTAAAATCACCAATGACCCAGAAATAATAGACGAGACGAAGAAAAACAAAAATGCGTAGAACAAAGAAGGAAAGAAATTATATTATTAGGAATTATATCAAAAACAAAGGGCATTAGAAAATGGACAAATGACCAATGACCTAGAAATAATAGACGAGACGAAAAAAAAATGCGTAGGACAAAGAAGGAAAGAAATTATATTATTAGGAATTATATCTAAAACAAAGGGCATTAGAAAATGGAAAAATGACCAATGACCTAGAAATAATAGACGAGACGAAGAAAAACAAAAATGCGTAGAACAAAGAAGGAAAGAAATTATATTATTAGGAATTATATCTAAAACAAAGGGCATTAGAAAATGGACAAATGACCAATGACCTAGAAATAATAGACGAGACGAAGAAAAAAAAATGCGTAGAACAAAGAAGGAAGGAAATTATATAATTAGGAAGTATATTAAAAAAAAGGGCATTAGAAAATGGACAAATGACTAATGACCTAGAAATAATAGACGTGACGAAGAAAAAAAATGCGTAGGACAAAGAAGGAAGGAAATTATATTATTAGGAAGTATATTAAATACAAAGGGCATTAGAAAATGGACAAATGACCAATGACCTAGAAATAATAGACGAGACGAAAAAAAAATGCATAGGACAAAGAAGGAAAGAAATTATATTATTAGGAATTATATCAAAAACAAAGGTCATTATAAAATGGACATAGGAGAAGTGTAAGGATGTCGAGAGAACAAGAAAAGTTGTTTTGGGGTTCTGCACTTTGGTGCAAACAAACAAAAATCTATAAAATTAAGAGGCACTAATGGTAAACCGTCAATATATTAAATAGAGAGCTGAAAGGTGAAGAAAATAAATAACTGTTTCGTATAGGGTAGACGAGTCAAGTATGAAGCGTAAGAGAGGAGAAAGAGCTCCCAAAGTAAATTTATATGGTAAACTTTCGACAAAAGAATCATGGAAAAATTATTGTATGACTGACACTAACGGCCAATAGAAATTAAAAGTATTGTCAAATAGACGTTGATGGAGGAATTCATCCAAGTACATGGCATCCACAAGTTAATTGTTCTAGTTTCGTGAAAATACTAAAATTATCAATGTCCACTGTAGCGTCGATTATCCAGTTTGGGCCTTCGGGAACAGCCTTATTCTACTTGTTTGTCACATGAAACTAGATGCTGAAAACGGCTTCCATTCGAAATAATGAAGCCTACATGTGTCATTGGCTACCAGTCTATGAGTAGGCTACTGCACCGTACTTGTTTATGTACGGTGGCTACTGCTCCTGCAAGTACTAGTACGTCTTTCTAAGACTGAAAACATTAATTTTTTATTCATATACTTATGAAGTAAAAACGTCATATTTTGTAAAAAATAATGCTTTTTGTTTCAGGTCATGGTTTTTCCTGACACAAACAAGCAAAAACAATGAGGAGAAGAGAACTATTTGAGTCAGAAACCGAGCCGCTTATCGAAGAAAAGTTAGTTGTTTATTTTCATTAAAACATGTACAGAGTGTTACGGGAATAGTGATTAATTGATTGATCAGACTTGTCAACGTTGCTAATATCGTCTACAGATCTGGTCATTTTTTTACTTTAAGTGACTATACAGCACGCTCCTATTTCTAAGATAAGTCAAGGCACATCGACGCAAACCGAAAGACACGAAGAAAATGAAAAATCCAACAAATCGCTACGCGTGTATTCGTCACGAAATTGTAGAAGAAAACGTATACGGTGTAATAATAGAGTAGATAATAATATTCTAGAAACTTTTGGTCAGTTTCATAAAAGTAGAAAAAATAGACTGCACAACTCAGTATAGGGTCCATATGGCGATGCGATGTCTAACTCAAAGTTCATGTATTCATATTATTATGTATTGTACACAACACTGTTTCCAAACTCTCTGTATACTCAAAAATATCAAGATCGTGTTTTATACTTGTTTTATTTGTAGCAATCAAGAAAAAGAACAATGGAATCTATTCAAAAACACACCCCGTCCAACTGTCACCGGATCTACGGCTGAGTCCAAAGTCATTGATCTTTCTATAAAGGCCTTAAAAATTATTACGATCATTATAACCTTCACGGTTGTACTAGGATCTGCTGTGATATCTAAAGGAACTCTACTGTTTATGACATCGCAAATTAAACCGAATATAACAAGGCTATACTGCAACAAACACTTGGGTGATTATTCAGAATATTATTTTAATAATAATAATAGTAATTAATTGCAAAGAGGACTGCAACTACCGGTAGTTTAAATCTATTAAAATAATTCAAAGAAAAAGTTTCACCTTGTACCTTTCTCAAAAGTACTTTTCAAAGAAAACCAAAAAATGTGGAAAAATGCTTAGGCAAAGCTTGTCGGAGCCCCAATAGACCAGGCCACTCACCAGAAACCTAACCTAATCTATATATATATTTTTGTTTTGTTTAGATAATCGTCAGCAATATATAGTCAACTTACCGCAAGGAGAAAGAGTTCTTTGGATATGGTTAATAATATTTTCCTACATGGTGCCAGAGCTAGGAACCTTCGTGAGATCTCTGAGGATACTTAGTTTCAAATCATGGAAATATCCTTCGGTTTTCGACTTCATTATCCTTGGCTTAACAGAAATATTACCGACAATTGGTAGTGTTTTGCTAGTTTTTGTTGTTTTTCCTGAGATGGACGTTATTAAAGCTGCTATGTTAACCAATGGGGTCTGTTTAATACCGGCAATTATTAGTAAGTATCAATAAATTAATAGGTAATCAAATAAATAGGAGACATAGGTTTGTTTGTTTACGTATAGTTCTCGCAAACCCTAGTTCGGGACTGGTTCTGTGTTCCAGATTTAGCTGTTCGCATGCGCTTAATAGTCCCGACTTTCGTACTTACGCAGGACACGGAATTATATTCCATTCACCGTTCTTGAAGTAGTTCTGGTATAGTTCTTTTATTTGTTGGAACGATATACGGATTCGTTCAGAACTAATTCTCGACCTTTTGGGACGCTACTTTCAATCTACGCAAACTCCGTCCAATTAAGAACAAATTCTCAAGCTTGTTAGAATTAACTTAATATAACAGAACCTGAAATCTACATAAGAAATTATTTATTACTTAAAGACCCGACAGGCGTTGTTCTGTCCTGACCTTCTCTTGCCAATAACATATGCAAATTTGGACTATTTTTATTTTAAATTTTGAATATCAGATTGGTCCGTATTTTGGGTCGAAAAATCCGAGATTTAATAGAAGAAATTTTTTTTTTGCGAATTTAACTCATTTTATAAAATGGCCGCTCCTAACCCCCCTTGAAAAATTTCAACAAAAACGAAGGATACTTAAAGTTTATTGTTGCCCCTTGTACCCCTCCCAGAAAAAAAATCCTGTATGCGCCCTTGCCTGATGACTTAAAATAAGTGGGGATGTAGATGCAGACAATCAGTCGAGATATCTCGATAATGAAAACAAATTTGAAGAAGAAAATGGAGATGAAGAAAACAATGAAAATGAGGATAAAGACATCGAATCTGATAATGACAACGAATATGAAGAAGACAATGAGATTTCTAAAGTGAACAGTGATCAACGGAACAAGAAAAGAATAAACAAGAAGCTTAGGGAATTAGGCAAGACTTATTTAGGATATCGCCGACCTAGGAATCAAATTTATCCATTCCATAATACAATGAGAGCTGCACCCAGTATGGAGGAGAGCTGCGCTTCCTCTTTCTGTAAGAAGTCAATTACACGTAAATGTAACCAAATTGATTGTTTGATTTATTTTGGAGTGAACTATCCTGGAAACAGAGAAAAACGTATGTAGCTAACCTGGTGACTATGAGTGCTCTTGCTGGCAAAAGTCTAAGGAAGATGTACCGCGAAGAAATTCTACATTTAAATACCATCTTAATGTGTTTTGTTATGGAATCAATAAACTTTATTTCATTCTAAACTAGCTTGATTCAACTATGGAATAGGTTTTTAAAATCAATAACTACTACTAAAAATGATTGGCACTGAAATCAGCTTAGGCAATTTGGATCAAACCAGATCAAACAGCATGTTGAGAAATTTTGTAGAAATTTAGAATGAAGTCTACTGGTGTTCAAATAGTATTAGAACTATTCTTTTCACATTTTTAAATTTAATATATTTTTTACCAAACTTGCAAAAAGTATCCGATTTTAGGGTACTTTCTCCTATTAGATCATTGAATTTTACAAGTTTAATATTTATTTCAGCTTTGTTATCCAGAGAAGAAATTAAAATTAACAGTACAATGCGTTTTACATTGGACATCCTCGCCATATTAATACAAGCAAGTGCCCTTGTAATCTGGCCCTTAACAGAAAACCGACCTATACTTCTAACAATTCCTGTATCTCTAGTGTTAATCTCAGTTGGATGGTGGGAGAATTTCATTTCAGATAAATCCGTTTTTAAATGCATCAAAAACCTGAAAAAGGACAGAAAAGAATTTCAGATTGATACTTACTTCAGTTACGCGATAATAGCACCCATTAAATGTTTGACATTCTTCATCGGTGTCTTGGTAATATTATGGATTAGAGAAGGAAAGGTGATGTTCTTGTTTGAAAAGTTTTCAGATGCCTTCAGTGATCATTCTTTCAACGTAACCCAGGTAAGGAATTTGACAAACATTAATTACTAACATGGTAATTAAACACATTGTGTCTAATGCCCGATTGCACCACCTTGGCTTAACAAGTAAGCCATTAAGTTCGCTGCACCGTTTTCTGAGCGAAGCTTATATGCACGAAATTTTGAACACAGCTTTGTCCATTCAAGTAGAGACATAAGTTTTGTACGTAAACGTGGCTTTACTAGGCAAAACATGGTGCAATGAGAGATTGGAATTATCAGTAAGCTGCACTTTGTTAAGCCTTATTATAAATGTAACACCCTGTATATTATTAACAAGTGCAGTCCTTCATATTGAAAATTCTGTGTGAACATCTCCAATACCAAATAAAAAAACATCTTGTCGGGTTGATCAGTAGGACGATCAAGTTGAAAACATCTTTTTTGTATTCAGGGTTCGTAAAAAAGTGATGAAAAGTTCAAATTCACAAATGTCAAATATCTATATGAAGATATTCAACATTTGATCGTCCTACTGATTAACCCGACAAGATGTTTTTTATTTGGTATTGGGGATGTTCACACAAAATTTTCAATATGAAGGACTGCACCTGTCAATTAGGGTATTCTGCACAAAGTGACATTAAAATTTGATGTGAATCCAAAAAGTTAATAATATACAGGATGTTACATTTAAAATAACAAAGTTGTCGTTCACTTTCGGTATAACCGGTTTGTATAATTCTTGATCGACAAAAGTACAATCTCGCATGCGACAAAGTACAGTAATTCCTTGGATAGTTTGCAGTATTTTGAAATGAAATGAAAGTGTCGCGTCTTGCTTGTCTATTGATTCGGCTTAGTGACAATCCTTATCTTAGACACACTGTATACAACTCATTCTTAAAGTTACATTAGTGTCACTTTCTTATACTCACTATTTATATTAATATTTTCATTCTAGATAGAACCAATAGTAGGGACTTCCGGTATAAATTATACAGACGCAATATCAAACATAGTACCTATACAAATGGAAGCATCGATTTGGACAGCTATAGCTACAATTTCGATCAATGTTATAGCCACTTACGTATGCTACGCTTTTAGCAAATTTGCTTGCAAAATTAAGATCCAAGCAGGTGGATTTGCATTACCGATCAATTTGGCAGTGCCAGTTCTTCTAACAGGTAATCCGCATTTTCTTGGTAGTACGATAAGTTATAATAATTATTAAATTTGACTTATTTTTTTTTATAAATAGGTTTGATATCGATGTGTGGTATGTACAACAGAAACGAATGCGCTTATGCAGATACCATCCCAGCCTATCTCTTCTTCAACACACCTACTTTAAGTTACCTTGAAGATTTTGTTGGACATCAGTACGCTTGGATCTGGTTGATATGGTTATTATCTCAAACCTGGATAACCATCCACATATGGTCTAACGATCATGATAAACTTATGCCTACTGAGAAACTGTTTTACAAACCCATGTATGATTCCTTTTTAATCGACCAATCCGTTGCTATGAACAGAAGAAAGGAGCAAGAAAATCTTATGAAACTGATATCTACTCATAGTACGTGAATTTTGTTTATTGTTAATATCGATTCCAATCAAGTTTCGTGTTTTATACATGATCTAAGGCGTTTAATATAATTAATATTGTTGTAGATCAAGATGACATTACTTCAGATACCGACAAAATTACAAGAATATTCGCATGCGGTACTATGTGGCATGAAACTAAGGAAGAGATGGTGGAGTTCTTAAAATCCGTATTAAGAATGGATGAAGATCAATGTGCCCATAGAATTGTTAGAAGCTATTTACAATACAATATGCCGAATTATTACGAATATGAAAGTAAATATTTAATTTAATTATACCCATTTAAGTATTTCTTTTCACTTGTCAAATAGGTTTTTTGAACCATGTCATATTATGGATCTAGCTTTCTATTTGCTACTCCATTGTTACTATGTATTCAAATATATCCCTTGACCAGACACTGAGATCTCAATATTTAATTTCATTGTACCCAGTTAACCCTATCCATCAATTTATCAATAGGTTTCTGTAGAACTACCATTTCATTGTTCTAGGTTTCTATTAATACATTCCTACCATGTATTCAAATATCTTCCTTGACCAGACACTGAGATCTGAATATTTAATTTCATTGTACCCAGTTAAACCTTTCCATCAACTTATCAATAGGTTTCTGTAGAACTACCATTTTATTGTTCTAGGTTTCTATTAATACATTCTTACCATGTTTTCAAATATCTAACTTGACCAGTCACTGAGATCTGAATATTTAATTTCATTGTACCCAGTTCACCCTTTCCATCAATTTATCAATAGGTTTCTGTAGAACTACCATTTCATTGTTCTAGGTTTCTATTAATACATTCTTACCATGTATTCAAATATCTTCCTTGACCAGACACTGAGATCTGAATATTTAATTTCATTGTACCCAGTTAACCCTTTCCATCAACTTATCAATAGGTTTCTGTAGAACTATCATTTTATTGTTCTAGGTTTCTATTAATACATTCTTACCATGTATTCAAATATCTTCCTTGACCAGACACTGAGATCTGAATATTTAATTTCATTGTACCCAGTTAACCCTATCCATCAATTTATCAATAGGTTTCTGTAGAACTATCATTTTATTGTTCTAGGTTTCTATTAATACATTCTTACCATGTATTCAAATATCTTCCTTGACCAGACACTGAGATCTGAATATTTAATTTCATTGTACCCAGTTAACCCTATCCATCAATTTATCAATAGGTTTCTGTAGAACTATCATTTTATTGTTCTAGGTTTCTATTAATACATTCTTACCATGTATTCAAATATCTTCCTTGACCAGACACTGAGATCTGAATATTTAATTTCATTGTACCCAGTTAACCCTATCCATCAATTTATCAATAGGTTTCTGTAGAACTATCATTTTATTGTTCTAGGTTTCTATTAATACATTCTTACCATGTATTCAAATATCTTCCTTGGCCAGACACTGAGATCTGAATATTTAATTTCATTGTACCCAGTTAACCCTATCCATCAATTTATCAATAGGTTTCTGTAGAACTATCATTTTATTGTTCTAGGTTTCTATTACATTCTTACCATGTATTCAAATATCTTCCTTGACCAGACACTGAGATCTGAATATTTAATTTCATTGTACCCAGTTAACTCTATCCATCAATTTATCAATAGGTTTCTGTAGAACTATCATTTTATTGTTCTAGGTTTCTATTAATACATTCTTACCATATATTCAAATATCTTCCTTGACCAGACACTGAGATCTGAATATTTAATGTCATTGTACCCAGTTAACCCTTTCCATCAATTTTTCAATAGGTTTTTGTAGCCCTGCCATTTTAGTGTTCTAGATTTCTATTAATACATTCTTACCATGTATTCAAATATCTTCCTTGACCAGACACTGAGATCTGAATATATAATTTCATTGTACCCACTTAACCCTTTCCATCAACTTATCAATAGGTTTCTGTAGAACTACCATTTTATTGTGCTAGGTTTCTATTAATACATTCTTACCATGTATCCAATTATCTTCCTTGACCAGACACTGAGACCTGAATATTTAATTTCATTGTACCCAGTTAACCCTTTCCATAAATTTATCAATAGGTTTATGTAGCCCTGCCATTTTATGGTTCCAGGTTTCCATGAGTTCTATTCAAGTATGTTTTCAAATATCTTCCTTGGTCAATCAATAGTTTCTATATTTATATTTTGTTTTTGGAACCTGTCTTATCCTCAAAGTTAAAAGCTTTTTCTAGAACGACAAATCATATAATTAAGTTTTGATTGTAGTTAACTACCATTTTAACTACTTCCTTTTTATTACTAATTAACGATTTATTGCAGCTCACATATTTTTCGACGATGCCTTCATAAGAGTTTCACAAGAAGATCAAGATCCACACGTGAATCAATATGTGCTAGATCTAATAGATTCCGTCAGTGATGCAGCTAGTAAGGTACATGCTGTAAATGTCAAAATACAGCCACCTACAGTATATCCTACTCCATATGGTGGCAGATTAGTTTGGACTTTACCAGGAAAAACAAAAATGATTGCACACTTGAAAGATAAAGCGAAGATAAGATCCAAAAAGAGATGGTCGCAAGTTATGTACATGTATTATTTGCTAGGATACAAGTAAGTATCCTAAATCAATGAATTGCTGCCATTTATACTCCTCTGCTATTATAATCATTTGTTGTTGTAGGATTATGGATAACGAAGAGTTAAGTGCTCAACAAATAAAAAATTTTGCGAAAAATACCTACATTCTTGCTCTAGACGGTGACATTGATTTCCAGCCTGCTGCCGTTCATTTGCTAGTAGAATACATGAAAAAGAATCCAGCACTGGGTGCTGCTTGCGGAAGAATCCATCCTATAGGTGCGGGTACAATGGCTTGGTATCAAGTATTTGAATATGCCGTTGGACATTGGTTACAAAAGGCAACTGAGCATGTTATCGGCTGCGTACTTTGTAGTCCTGGATGCTTTTCACTATTTAGAGCTGGAGCACTAATGGATGATAATGTTATGGCTAAATATACCACGGAAGCTACTGAAGCCAGACATTATGTACAATACGATCAAGGTATGTACGTACACTGTCACTTATCAGATCTGTTGTGTCCCCTCAACTCGGCCAGAATATTTACTGCGTCTGATAGCCATGCTTCTCTGAAGGCTCTAAAGTTTACAACTTGTGTGTCTAAAGTAAACTGGATCTGCAAACAATCCTTTAAGCAACCAGAATATTTACTGCGTCTGATAGCCTTGCTGCTTTAAAGGCTCTGAAAATTACAACTTGTGTGTCTAAAGCAATCTGGATCTGCAAACAATCCTTTAAGCAACTGGCTAGAAACAAGAAAGTAAGTTTGTGATGGGCTCCAGGGCATAAAGGAATTGTCGGAAATGAGATTACTGATGGAAAAAATAAGAAGCTTGTACTCCTTTTCTAACTTAGTACAGCCTACTGGAGGAATACTCCAGCAAAAAGGATATTACGACCTTCCGCTCACTACGCTAAATTGATCAAGGAGCTTCAGAAATCTGATCTCACAAGAATTCGCACTAGTCACTGCTCACTTAGATACTGCGATGATGAAGATGAGGCGGCGGAACACATTATCCGCAGTTACAGGGTAATTATCCGCCAACGACTTAAATTCCTGGAACAGGTCTACTTAGAGCCTGATCAGACCTCCTTGTAATCTAATCTAGAGGACATGATCAAGGTAGAGAGTAAATGAACAGGCGAACACAGCAACCAAAGAGCTCAAAAACGAGTTCGGCTATCAGCTAGGACTGTCGTTTAGACAATTTATGTACAGTTTACTGCTCTTAAACAACGAAACAAGGAACGGTTTACACACATGCTTCGTAATATATGAAACATGCATATGCGTGCCTTTCTGTACAGGGAATAGAAAAAGATCTAAAATAAAATTCTTGTTTCAGGGGAAGATCGTTGGCTATGCACATTACTACTTCAAAGAGGTTATCGTGTAGAATATTCAGCAGCGTCCGATGCCTATACTCATTGTCCGGAAGGATTTAACGAATTTTATAACCAAAGAAGAAGATGGATGCCTTCTACAACGGCCAATATCATGGACCTTTTGACCGATTATAAATATATCGTTGGTGTTAATGACAATATATCCAAACTTTACATGCTCTACCAATTGGTTCTAATGATTGGTACTGTCATTGGTCCTGGAACTATATTCCTTATGTTGGTTGGAGCATTCATAGCTGCTTTCAAAATCTCACAATTCAATAGTCTAATTTTCAACATTGTTCCAGTGCTTACGTTTATTATAATTTGTGCCACCTGCAAATCAGATACACAGGTAACATACTATAGCTTTTGCAAACATGCCATTTCAGATCGAATGCGCCCTAAATCATAATTTTCGTTGGTCCGGGTTAGGTTTGGGATGAAATGGCACTTGTGAACTAGTCTATAGCATTTAAGCAGACGTCAATAAGGAAGACACAATGAATCCTCAAACATATTCAATTAATTTATATTTTTTTGTTGTAGTTAACTTTTGCTGCCTTAATAAGTGCATTATATGGTATGGTCATGATGACAGTATTCGTTGGTATAATGATTCAAATCGAAGACGATGGTTGGTTGGCGCCTTCGTCACTTTTCTTGGTAGCTACGGCGGGAACATTTATAATAGCAGCCTTATTACATCCGCAAGAGTTTTATTGCTTAAAATATGGAATCATTTATTATGTCACCGTTCCTAGCATGTACATGTTATTGGTTATCTACTCTATTTTCAACATGAACAATGTATCATGGGGTACTAGAGAAGTAACTATTATAGCCAAACCGAAAGAGGTGTGTACTATATATTATTCCTATTTTTAGCAAACGTTTACATTTAATATTCAGTAAGTAACAAGTAGTAAATTAGCGTAACGTAACGATCCCAGCTCTTCTGTTATTCATTCATTCGTTTGGGTTGTGCTCAACAGCCTAGGCACTTGAACTGAATCTTTGTACCATTTCCCATGTTATCTACTTCCATTCCAGAAGCTTCGTGTCTTTTATAAAAGCCACTAGTTTGATTGGAGGGATTTTCAGTAGTTGTAATGGTTGTATTAATTCCTCTCCAAAGTGCTTCCGTCTAAGTACTTTAAAGTTCTCACAAAAGCAGAATATGTGAGTGGGTGTTTCATCATCAAGTTCACATTTTCTGCACATAGGTTGACTAACTTTGCCCATTTTGTGCAGATGATTCCTCAATAAGTCTCCTGATTTCAGCCTAAGAATTGCCATCATTGCCTCCACCCCTATAAAAAGTTCCAAAGGAGGAAGTCCAATAAGGGCTTCCATTGCTGCCGTCCCCGTGATGTTAATTGCCCCGGTAATACCAAGAAGGGCTGGTCTTTGGATTGCAGTTAATATATCAACTGCAGAGGACCCTTCTGTCCTCCACCAGACTATTGTTCCATAGGTTATCGTTGGCCCTAGCACAGTTGTGTGAAGCCAGTGAACCACCTCAGGTCGTATTCCCCAGGTTTTGCCCATAGCTCTTCTGCATTGCCAGAAAAACCTAGTCGCCCTGGTAGTAATTTTTCCAGGAGTGCCTTCCAATTCAGTTTGGAATCAAGGGTCACTCCCAAATATTCAACTTCTTTGGATATTTGTAGTTCTTCTCCGAACATCAGTACTCTACCCTGCGGGAGAACTCTTGTATTCGTAAAAGCAACTAGTTTTTTTTTATTAACTGAAATGTCCTCTCCAAGGCACCATTCCTCCACAATTCGTAGTGCTCATCTGTTAGTCCGTTAGTCGATCAGTTTACAAAAAACTTTCTTGACCATAATTTTTTACAGTTGGTATCGAATATTTGTTAAAGGCATATATTACTGTTAATATAGGTACATTTCAATGCTTCTATATATTGATGTATCTGCTTTATACATTCAACTTATAGTATTTAAAGTGTTTCAACTTAATACAAACCTGACTTCCTTCTTTCTTCCTAGTTTTAGCGGGAAGTGTCACATGTCAACTATGCCATATCCATTCATTTGCGATATAACTTTCGCTTCTTTTGACAGTAGTATCAGGCATGCGCACACAAATATTGCTTTTTGGCTTCAGTCCAATTATTTACAAAAATTTCAAAATAAATATGCAATTATGAATTTTCTTTCACTCTTTTACTTCTTGAAAATATTGCAAAATTCTTTTTTAGGATAATAAAAAAGGCGATAAGCCTAAACCTGAGCCAACACCAAAACCACCAGAAAACAAAGTGCTTTCATTCTTTGGCAATTCGAAAGATAATACTGGATCTCTGGAATTTTCTTTAGGAGGTTTGGTAAAGTTGATGTTTTGTACTTACGACAGCAAAGGAGAAGAGAGGGAAATTCTTAGACACATACAAACCTCTATTCAACAATTGCAACAGAGGATAGATACATTGGATAGAAGCAGAGCTACCGGAGATGCAGAACGTAGAAGAACTACTAAGGGAACTGAATTCTTTACAGGAACAAGAGCTACAAGGTAAACAATAAATTTGTGTAGGTATAATTAATTTTATGACAGGTTCTAAGGTCTTCTTATATTTCTGGTTATAAATTGTGTTAAAATCTCTGCTTATTGTTCTTGAACTTTTTAGAACTTCTATTGCCGGTGGAATTATTCCAGAATCAACCACATACTTGGACGGAGATGGTAGAAATGAAGACGACGAAGACAATGAAGATGATGATGATGAAGAATCTATTGATACACCTTCAGATGGTGTCGAAGCTAATAGTTGGTATTACGATGGTGAACTAATCAATAGTCCAGTAGATTACATTAGCAATGGAGAAAATAAATTCTTTGAAAAACTTATTCAGAAATATTTGTATCCACTGGATGAAACGTCGAAGAAAGTAAGATCTTTTTGTTTGAACAGAATGCGCAAAGGGTTTTTTTTATATACGTCTAGATTAGAATTATATTGTAACGCTATTACCAGTTGGACGCCACCAGCTTTTAATACTTTTGATATTTTGTTGTTTTAGGAAATTGTTGAAAAAGAATTGAAAGATTTGAGAGACAAAATGGTTATAACGTTTTTCATGTTAAACTCGCTTTTTGTATTGGTAATTTATCTACTCAACTTGCAACAAGATGTCCTCCACTTGAACTGGCCAATTGGTCCTAAAGTTAATTATACGTTTTACCAGGACCATAATGAAGTAAGTACTCAGTAGAAGATGGGTGATGAGTAGCGGGTAGCGTGGTGTAGCGTAGAGCAAACATAACATAAGAATCAATGCCTATTGAAACAGGCAACAGGCGCGTGTAAGAACTTTATCATCGAACTAGAACAATTACACTGATTATTTTTTGACGTTTGTAAAAGTCTTCGAATTTCTCCATATCTTTTCTCAAACCTATTGCCAGTCAACAGGTTTTCGAAAATCTGTCAAATTATTTTCACTTTATTGCCTGCCACTCTCTTGTGATATTACTACTGATGATTAGATACTAGTTCTTTTAATAATGTTCCAAATTGCTTAAAATCAAATTACAGATCTCTATATCGAGCTTTGACATTCGCAAGTGTCTTATAACCTTTGATATGTGGAATCTCATTGAACTATAGACCATTCCTGAATGACGTCACTGACAGATCGGCCATATTGTTACTGGAGGGCACACATTCTAGTATTCATTGTTTACTGGTAAACAACGGATAATGGTTGGACAACCAACTGACTTCACTACAAGCTAGATTTTTCTAAAAAAGCACATGCGAAAACACACAAGATTCAATTGATCGATTCGGTTGCCCCCCAGCACAATATGGCCGACCTGTCAATATCACGTGTTCTGGAATGTCTTATTATAGATTAATCATCAGAAAATATTTGTTCATTATTTATTAATCAATTAAAATTTAATTTTATAGTAGATGTATAACTGAAATAAAACTACATAAAATTGTGTGTTATAATTTATCGTTAAGTTACCCAAGATTTTTTCCCGAGTAAATCAGTCGCCATCACACAACTTTCCAGATATTTAAAACATAAATCCATCTTTACGAATATAGTTATAATATTTAGATTCAACCGTTTGTCATTCCCAATATACGACCGTAGGTATAAATTCAAATCTTTTTTTAATTTCAGTTCGTTATTCAAAAAACGTATCTGCAGCTTCAACCCATTGGATTTGTCTTCTTGCTCGCCTTCGCATCGTTAATGTTAGTACAATTCATCGCTATGTTTATTCATCGATTTGGAACTTACTGCCAAATAATGGCCAACACCGAAGTAGATATTGGTATGTTTGGTTTAGATAAAGTGGAAAATATCACCGAAGAATCTTTACTAGACAACGATCCTATTAAAATATTCAAGAAACTTATCAGGTAAATCAGAATTTAACAAATTAATTGTTTCAACCGTTACTATATGTAATATGTCTTTCTCCCTCAGGTACTTACAGTGATACCTATTGTTTTAGTTTGAAACACAAATAAAGATTTATATCTTCATTAGTCAACCAGTTAACCCCAACGTGCTGGGTTAGGTGGTCCATAGGAAGGGGCGAAGTGGTCCTATCATATCATAAATTTAAAAAAACAAATGTATATTTACGAAATAATAATACTGAACACTTAATACAAATAAACAAACATTAACATAAGGATAAACATTACTGTTCAGTCTTCAAATAAAATGTACGAGCTTCAAACACAAATCGCTCATTTTCAATGTTTTCAAAATTTTCAAGCTGCTCCTCTTCATCAAAAGATTCCAAGTCTGTGGAGTCATCATATTCGACATTACTTCTTGAAGACTCACTATCGCTGTATGGTATAACCTTACGTTTTACCTTTTCTTTTGAAACTTTTGCGTCAATTTTACGTTTTATTGCATGTTTTTTCGTTTCTTATCCTGAGTGCCTCTTCCAATTCGTTTTTGACCGGCGAATGTCTTAACACAAGAGACTTCCCCTTTTTCCGACGTCTAGTAGTTTTTCGGGGCCGTGCTTTGGGAAGCGGCCATATATCTTAAGGAGATTTTATTGAAGTTAACACGCTCTCAGAGACTTTTATATTAGATGGTCCAGGTAGAGGTGAAAGACTGGTTAAAGTAGTTGTATATGGAGGTGTTCGTGGAGGACTCATCTACAGCTGCAGCTCTAAATTTTAAAACAAATCTCTTTAAAGTAGTGCGGAGTATTTTGGTCAACCGTGAAGTCCCTCTAATCGATTGAGTACCATTTAATACTAAACGAGTAGGATTTTTCAACTCTTCTTCTGAATACGAGCGATGATTGGATGTAGGTACGTTTTCGATTTCGTGTCATTTTCTGAAACAAAACAAAAAAACTAAACTGTTTAATTGATTGAAAACAAATGAAACATATTTAAAAATATATCGGGGTTATGTGGCCCCCTGACCACTTAACCCAGACCACATATCCCCGGCCGCCATGATTGACTAGATGTCGTAAAAAACTAAGTACAAAAAAAGCCTAATCAAATTTAAACCATGCATTTCTAGGTTCACTTAACGCTAAATCCGACTAAAAAGACACTCGATGCATTTTATGTACCCACATTAAAATTACTATAAAAGTATTCTTAAAATATTTAATACATACTTTTGGTGAAAATATTGCAATTTATTCACAGCTCACAAACAACACAAAACAAAAGCAGCCATGTTACTTTGAACAATGAAGGCAACCTCTTAAGAAACTAAAATATGGTAACGGCGCGAGATTTAAATGTAATATGACCTGTTTTTCTCCGAGGACCATTTAACCCCGAGGACCAGTTAACCCAGGCTTCCCTTACTTAATACATCGAAATTAAGATAATGTGACATTCGTCGAATCAAATTTCATTATCGTAAATTTATCCAAAATCAATTGCAAAAGCTTTAACTTCTGCAATTGATTTTGGACAAACTTTACCTAAGATTAATCAACGCATGTCTCTAGTTTAAGTTTTTTAACGATGGATATTTACTTAAGTACCAACATACTAAAAACTTCTCGGTTCAAAACAATCTGCGATGAGCGATTAGCTTTCAATATCAACCATTTAAAATCAAAATATGTTTTGACAGATTACAAGGAATTAATGACGACGACAAAGAAGAACATTCTTCCGTGTTAAGAAGGAATACGGTCCACTGGCTAGCAATGAAAAGGGGAAAGAAAGCTGCTCCTTGCATAAACAATTTGGATGAAGCGTTCTTTAGGAGAATGAGCAAGATTCGAAATGGAGAGAGGGGTAAGTTAAATTGTTTAATTTTTTCTGTCATTAATGAGTCATTTATTCCATTTTTTGAAATCTTCATTGTCTTTTTCTATTTGGACTGTAGACCACCATAGTTCTTAAGCAAGAAAAATGAAATATATAAGAAAACAAAAAAAAAGAACTTGAGGGCACACTCACAATAGATCTGCAAAGGTCGTGGTGGAGAGGCTCTTAGAAGCACATAAGCCCCACAGTAATCTTAACTTACCTCTCCCTCTCGACATAAAAGTTAGATACTAGTATGTAGTAATAATTCAGGGATTTGATTTTCTAAAAATTTCGAATAAAAAGTAATGCAAATTCTAGATAGAAATTATTTTTGTTTCAGATGAACATATTCCTAGAAATACAGTACAAAAAATTATGGAGATAAACAGAAGATCTACTATATTTGTACCAGGACCAAAGACGAATATGAAGGAATTCGTCAACAATGTTCCTAGAGATGTTCCCGAAGATCCTGATACACCTATGATCATATTAAATAGTCCGACATCGACAGATACCTAACATTATATTCATCTATAATATATCGTTTTACTTATTATGTAATTTATTTTTATATTGTAAATAAACAAAAATAACGACATCTTACATATATTTTCTTAATTATATCAACTGACCAGGATTAGCCTGATCAACAAGTTCAAAAACTTGTTAATTCTTGATAAACCTCCAAAAAATTTGAGCGATGGCTCATTCGATTCGGAATGACGTCTAGAAAAATGCATCGAAAGTATGTATTAGTACATAAAAAATTGCAATTGTTATTAACAAATTAATATGAAAAAAGATAGCATTTAGTTTTTTGTTACTTAAACACTATTAATATTCAAGGAATTTTGAAAAAAGATCCTTAAAGAGGAGGTAACACTATCTCTATTATTTATAATTTTACTTCAACGCCGAAAATAGGTCTCCGCGATTAATTGTGTGTATGCGAGCGCCTCGTCAAAAGCAAACAGGTCACATTAAATAATTTTTTTATTGTTAATTCAAAAATTTGAAAAAAACACTTCGAAGAATTCATTGCCGTTGGAAAAAATTCTTAAAGTTAATTTTTCAATAAGTTAGGCAATTGTTAATTAACAAAAAATGTTCTTGAACTTCATTGTTTATTGAGAAGTAATATTTTTTTTAATAATTGTCTTAAAATTGTTTCGCGTCGTGGAGCCCTTCCTACAGCTACTACAGTACAGTGCGCATGACGTCTTATTTTGCAACTCTGACGATGATAGCGACGATCCCACTTTCGCAATTGATGACGAGGAAAGAAAATTTGGTTGGTATGATTCCGAAAAGGAAGATGTAATGGCAGATAATATAGAAGGTACAGATGATGTGAATGAAATTAATAGGTTTATATCAGCTGGTATTATACAGTCTTTGATGGATGACATGTTGACATAAGAAGAACAAAATGATCCAAACATTGAATTACAACAAAATAGATCGTCGCAAAAAAAGGAGCTCAACCAATAAATTGGTCCTTCTATCCAGAACCAGAAGAAAACCGACAGACAAGTAAATGTAAGAAGCAATAGGAGTTAATTGTGTTACCTAATGGAAATAATCCTCTGGATTATTTTGATTTACTTGTGGATAACAAATTTTATGAAATAATTGTAAGGGAAACGAATGCTTATGCTACGAAGAATTTTCTGATGGAAGTCGAGAACATTCTAGAATAACTCGGTGGAAGGAAATAACTATAGATGAACTTAAAACGTTCTTTGCAATTGTTTTTACACACGGGTACAATTCCACTAAATCATATACAAGACTACTGGAAAAAATATCCACTTTTCAGCATACCAATATTTAGTGCAAATATGAGTCGTGACAGTTTCCTATAGATTTTTAGATTTCTTCATTTTTCGAGAAATCCTGCACCCAACGATCAACTACCTGAACGATAGGCTTTTCAAGATCCGTCCACTCATTAATTACTTTAATGAGAAAATGATGGAAATTTATTATCCCAATAAAAATGTATCATTAGATGAACCAATGGTACTATGGCGTGGTAGAGTGGTCATTTGTCAATATATCAAGAACAAGCACCACAAGTACGGGATAAAACTGTAGGTACACCCTAACAGAGCCGCAAGGTATCGTTCTAAAATTCTCTGTTTACACTGGATTAATACTTGCCGATCAAGGTAGTTATGAATTTAATAGAGGAAAAGCTTGATGCAGGACATTCATGATTTATCGATAATTATTATAATTTATATGAATTAGCCCTGAATCTTTTACAAAGAAAAACACTATGTTTATAGGAACTCGAAATATCTTGTCCCTCAGATTATGGAGCAATAGTGTACACATCATCAAACAAATAGGCTTTAACAAAACTTGATGTCATCCAACGCACAGTATTACGGTTAGCAACAGCAGCATATTTTACACAAGTCCAAGAGAAAGCATTTTTGTAGAGTCAGGAGAAATGCCACTAAACCTACGCAGAGAACTATACTTAGGTTGCAATACTCAATAAAAGTGCACTCAATTGAATATCATCCAGCAAAAAACGTCTCTTTGGCCAGCAAATTCCAATCCCTCTTCATCAACCACTCCCTAATAGAACATGCCAAAAATACAGCATCATTTATCCACCAATTTAGAACAGTTCAAATGAGGCCTCGCCACCCTGGACTCTCCAAACCGTGAGATGTAATTCGCAGCTCACTGAATTTAATAACCATGTACATCGTCAGCAATAGTAACAAACAGTAGCACCTTTGGATACAAACTACCTGATGGTTACAGTGTATACTCAGCGGAACTATATGCTCTTTATAAGGCGACACAGTACTGCATCGAACATATTTCAAAATCCTTCCTCATAATCACTGACTCACTATAAGCACTATCGAAAGCATCAAACAAATGTATCCAACCAATTACTTAGTGATGCAAATTAAAGAGCAAATACATCACTTTTTTAGTTCAAATAAAATGATAGAAATACTTTGGATCCCCTCACATATTGGAATCGATGGAAATGAACGTAGTGATACAGTAGCCAAGCAGACATCCACTAACAACACCTTACCACTCGCAGAATCCTCAATTCTCAGCTCAGATTTGAAGACAATTTTCAGAAGAAAAATCGGCGACCACTGGAAAGACCTTTGGATACATTCTTCAACTAAACTGAGAGAAATCAAGAAATCCACTTTACCATGGACTAACCTGCCGAGAACTAGAAGAACAGAGACGATACTCAACGCCGTAGAATAGGTCACACACGACTCACCCACCAACATTTACTCTCGAAAGACAATCCACCCATATGTGACATGTGTAATGTGCAAATAAGTGTATCACACATATTAGTGCAGTGCCCTAAATTTAAATCGCAACGAGAACAGTATGGTATTGAAGGACCGCTAGAGAACATACTGAATGAAAATTGCAGCATATAAAATGTATTAGGGATCCTCAACCAAACTAATCTTTGGTCTAAAATTTAAGCCACCTACCACATTGTGGTGTATCCTCTTAACTTAAACATCGTGCACTAATAAAACTCACGTGTTTTATATATACTTTAATAATTATGTTTTAAGCGGTTTTACATCATATTTACTTCCTTAACTATCATACTCATCTATATATATATATCGAATCACCGTGACATAGAGGGCGGAGGTTGAGAATAGACTATCCACTACGTTTCAATGAGCCTGTGCTCCTTGGCTTGACACCGTTGCCAACCTTATAATATGTCCGATATTACACACATAATTAACTATATGTATTTTATTGTAAACTAAAACCATGTTGATTGTATTGTCCCACTGCTAATAATAACCCTTAGTGGTTGATGCAGTTTTATATTAAAATTAAAAAAAAAATTAACTCGGGGGGAAACTGTAGCACGCTATATGCGAATAATGTCCTAGTAGCTAAATGGAAAGACAAGGGTGACGTACTTTATATTTCTACCGAATTTGAAAATACCATGATCGAGTATGAAAATAGATGGCAACAAATTGTGAAGAAACCCCTTCCTATTCTTCAGTTCAATAAGAATATGGGCGGCGTAGATAAAATGGACTATATTATCCATTTTAAAGAAAAACTCTCAGATGGTATAATAAACTAGGAATCTATATTTTAGACATGCTAATGATCAATTCATACTACCTCTTTAAAAAATATAGTGGAAACTCGCGCGTGACTTTGTATGATTTCCGCCTTCATGTTATAAGGCAAATACTGCCAACAACTAGGATTGGTCTAGAGCCAACTCCACGGCAAATGCTGAACATTTTTTGGAGAAGAACGATTCCACCACAGCAAGAAAAGTTTCACACCGGCGATGTGTAATGTGCTACAAACAGAAAAAACGAAGAGAGACCGCATATTGTTGTACAGCATGTCCTTCAAAATCTGCTCTATGTTCTATGTGCAACTGGATTCTGTTTTTTAGAGTATCATAAGACTGTATAACTCACCATATTTTTCGTTTTTTATGTAGTGTTTATAATTTTCATGTATAATCTTCATTATTTTAATGTTTGTGAGAAATTAAATGTTTAATTAAATGACGCCCAAGAACGTCATGAGCATCGAAGTGTAACTTTCTATTCCTAGTTCGCATGACGCCTTTGGACGCCATGTTTTTATATTTTTTTTCCGATTTTTTTTAAAAAATCATATTTTCGAACAATTTATACCAATAATTTGATGAAACCGATAAGAGTTCCAAGAAAATATAAGTCAGCCACCTGGTAAAGTATGCCAAAATTCATCATCAGTGAAAGGGTTAAAAAGACTAGTCACACACTATTAATAGAAGTATAAATCAACATTTTTTTTTATTTATAGAGGTTAAATAATAATCTACACTAATTCATATTATGTCACAACTGGTCCTAGAACTCAACTATCCAAAATTATTCTGATGATTTATTGTGTATTAATATTTGCCTCATTTGTACAGGCTTCACACCTATTTTTTGTTAGAGATAAAATTGAGAAAACGAAAACACATATACAGAGTTTTAAGCATTAATAACAAAGGTAGTTTTGCTCAAAACTGTTGGGCTTGCCTTTCGAGACTCAATAAGAGGTTTCTCATTTACCCTGTCGCGGTTAACCAGTTTTCACTATATAAGAGCATTGCTACCAGCATGACATAATAAAAATTGCAAGAATGGTAGAAAAACCTCAAGCCTTTAATATGTGACTGTTTTTCACAAGCTTTTCAGAGAAACTACAACATAATTTCTGAGGGAATGTAAACAGTTTAATTCGGACGGATCGATTGTGGATCATAATCTGTCAAAAAAGCTGATAATGCAGCCTTGCAAGGAGCCGCAATAGAGGGAATAAGGAATAAATGTGGGATATCTTAGTGGAACCAAGTCAACGACAGATCGGCATTTGCCAAAAACTATTGATTAATGTATATAAATTTTTGATGTATATCATTAATGTAAATAGTTAACTACCTCGTGGTTACCCATATCATTGTAAACAAAATTTTTGACTAATAAAGATTTATATGATAGAAAAAAATCATGGGATAAGTAAATGATATAAATTTAGCAGTTGAAGACAGAGTAAAGTGAGCTGAATTAACCTCATAACATCTAAGGCTCATAGTGTTTGCAGTTAAGAGACAAAATTATGTATAGATTAATCAACGAATACAATCCATAGTACCAAGTTTTAAAATATCCATTTTATTGTTTTAGGTTAAAAAAAATGCACGTTAGGAATTATCTATTTACTAACAAATATAGACTCAACAAAAATCTCCCTATTTGTAACATCGTTCAGTTAAATCTACATTTTATCTATATTACGAAAATAACATAAAATACAGTAATAATAATAAATCACAGAAACAAAGTAATGTAAACAAAAATATTTAGTACATCAAAATATTCTATATAAAACATTAAACATTTATAAATCCGGCTGCAAGATTCTGCAGGTATCTGTTTACATCACCTCCGGGTTGCCTTTGAACAAATGACCGCCTTTAGCTTAATTTTCAACATTAAAAAAATTAATATATCGAAAAAGATACATTTGGGTATAGGTTATGACAATGTATCATTTAAATTTAATATAGAATGCGAAAAATTAATAACAGAGATTTATATTTAAATTAACAAAGTTGCTGTTCCCTTCCGATATAATCATTTTTTTACGTTCTCCGCACGTTATTTTCTTCTAATTGAAAGATAAACGCGATTACTTTCAATTAAATCTATTGTGATTAATTAATCTATTATGTTTTTTAAATGAATTCGAAGAAAATAATCGGATTAAATTTAAATGTTTTTTGGTGAAAAATGTACAGATGCAGACTTTTATGTTAAAAATAAAGGTAATCGCGGCCATTTGTTGCATTACATTTTAATTAATCACTAATTTGCATTGGGTTTTATCAAAAAAAAATACAGAATCCTGTAACCGGATCTAGTACTATTAATAAATTCTTGGATACATTCCTCATAAAACTTTTCTCTTCCCATTGGTACTGTTGATTGTTATTCTACAATTGACCTTTGTTTTCAAGAGTTCTTTTCATTTTAATACTATAATAAAATATTTTACAGTTCTACAATATAACCATAACTTCCAAAATTACTTTCCATGTAGTTTATGCTCATGTAAGATTTTAAAATTTAACATGTATCATGAAAGAGGTGACCTTACATGTAAGAATTCTTACATGAAACCCGTATTGCACTTGTGCTCTAAATTGACAAGTTTCAACATAATTTGAGGTTTTTTTGAAATGTGGCTCCAATTTTCTCACTATATAGCTGTGATCGGTGTTATATAATTTGTTAGTTTTCGACAATTTACTGGTGTTTGACGTGGTCTGAACTAGATTGAATCCCTTTGGATTTTTCTAGTATATATATTTTTTTACAAATACAAATTTGATGACGAGCTCCTTATTTTACTAGTAGCAAAATATAAAATATTGTATGATAAAGATGACTCAAATTTTAAAAATAAGCAACAGGAAAAACGTATGGACCACTATTTCCCAAATTATGGAAAACGTGAATGGTATAGTATATTAAAGTATAAGTGGATATTAAGGTCTTTAAAACACGCACGAATTTTGTGCTCGAAATAGAGTAAGTGTTTTAGAGACCAGTTATCCATGAATACTTTACGCTATTTTTTTTTATTGGTGCACTTTGAAAATATAACTACTGGTATCTATTACTACTACAACAACAAGAAATGGAAATAAGAACTAATAATGTAAAGTGGTTGAATTCGTGATGCTACATCAGTATACCTTGCGTTGTCATGGAAATGAGAAAAACATAAACTAATTTGCATTTTGTCTTTAAGATTTATTGTTGAATGAATTCTAATAGTATTAATTTAAATACCATTTCCTCCGATTTGAAAAATCGAAATATTAATATCTCAAACAATACCAACTGTACCTCCTGTACTCCTGTACTCCTGTCAGATCAATAATAAAAAAATTGTCATTTAGACTTCCTTTCTCGAGTTGTTGATGTTGTCATGGTAACTTTAAAAAACGCGCGTTTTTGAAAGTTCGATTTAAACACGCTGAGGCGTGCTTTACATAGGTAAAAAGGTTCACCAATAAAAAAAATATATTCCTTCTCCCTTCCTTAGTTAAAAAAGTAATTCTTTTGTTTGCTGAGAACTGAAAGCTCAAATAACCAAACTTTCATGTCAGTGCCACCTGTCAATCAAATTAATCAAAAGAACGGGTATTCAATCTTTTTTTCTTACTTCTTAAATCTGAGCATAAACGGCTGTACTTATACATCTTACATCTTATATGAACGTAAACCAACTATCTATTAGTGAGATTTTCCAAACAACAGTCCATTGTATGCAGTCTTTTATCAAGAATTCCAAAATCTAAAATGTCCTTTCCATATGAGCACTTTTGAGAAATAAGTAGATTCAAGAATTTATTAGTAAACTGATTGCATTGTATAATCCAGAAGTTCTTATATATGAATTCAAAACTGATTGTTTTTCCAACTAACTTATGGACATTTGTCTCGAATATTACATAAATTAGTAAAACAAATTTCACGGAAATCGTTGCGTTAATATTAAATAAAGCAATAAATTACTTAATACCCGCCACTGGCCAATCAAAGCTCAAGGACGTACTGCAAAATAAAAAAAACTATATAAAAAAAATGCTACAATATTTATTATGTATTTAAGCAAAAATTAATTTGTTTTAAAACCTTTATCTGTTGAATAGAAATATAAATAAGGCATAGGATGAATTTGTGACTCCTTATTTTAAATAAAAAACTAACAAAGGGAAAGGAGAAAATAATGAAAAATATTCTACAAAAACGAATCTCATTTATAAAAATTATTACCTGGTCTGTCTTCCTCCTCATCACTGGTATATGAAGACATTCCACTAACTGCTCCTCTAGTTGATGTGGCTTGCATCAATTCTTGATCAGGAGCATTTCTATTTTCATACAAAAGTATATTCAAAGTTTCTTCATATATTCTGGCTTCTGGACATTCAACTTTTGTGTGTTTTTTATCTGTTGCATAAACAATTGAGGTACAGCACACCTCAGATACCTAGATAATAAATTTTATTAGTACTCAAATAAATTGGCCACCCGAGTGGATGTACACATCACATACATATAGTTTAAAACAATTAGATACAAAAATAGTTACAATGAAATCTTGATGAATGAATGAACACTTGATAGCAAGCTAGGCCTCCAAGTACTCAGTTGTACTATAAAATGCATTATCAGATAGATATTGCTTTAGTTGGTTTTTGAAAGCTCT
This sequence comes from Lochmaea crataegi, assembly GCA_947563755.1. Lineage (NCBI taxonomy): Eukaryota > Metazoa > Arthropoda > Insecta > Coleoptera > Chrysomelidae > Lochmaea > Lochmaea crataegi. The sequence goes on from OX387425.1 coordinate 14,537,227, forward strand.
GAGGGGTAGACTCTTATATTTATTGGGTAACCTATTAAAGAGTTTGGTTCCCATATAACTAGGAGATCTTTCATATTTTGACAATTTATGATTAACAATAGATAGCTTATTTGCATTTCTGGTCGAATAAGTATGATAGTCACCATTCTGTTTAAAATTGTAATTGTGCATCTTAACATATAATCACTCAGAAAGGACTCAAGCAAATTCAGCATGTATCCTCTTATGCCAATGCTATAAAGTTTATTTGATATAAATTTGAGATTAAGACTATCAAACGCCTTAGACAGATTCAAAAATAACCCAGCTACTTGCAACCCTTCATTTAAATTAATAAATTATTAAATACAGTTTCCATAAAAACCAAAGACGCATCCTCTGTAGACCTTCCTGGTCGAAAACCATATTGGTGATCGGCCAAAATACTATTTTTATCTAGAAAATGAATAATATGCACGTTCAAATACTTTTGAAATAACATTTAGAATAGTAATGGGTCTGTAGTTTTCAACACAGGTTGGGTCCAATTTCTTATGGATAGGAACTACTTTGCCTAGTTTAAGAGTCTGAGGAAAAACGCCAATATCATATGCCAGATTGATTAGAAATGACAGTGGTTCGGCAATAACATCATTTAAGAACCCTTTTGTTAACTCCAACAATTCCAACAGTATTATTATTTTTAAGGCTCAAAATAATACTTGATACATCCATGGCAGAGACACACTTTCAAGGACTCTACTACTTAAATCAATATATGTTTTGTTGAAATAGTCAGCAAATAACTTAGCAATCTCGTTTGTATTGGTGACTTTTTGGTTATTGTTTACTAATAATTGTATATTATTAATTTTTGGTTTCCTTCCTAATGTAGCATTGACAATGTTCCAAATAGCTTTTGGTTTGTTATCACTATTCAAGATATATGAGTGATTATGAGCCTTCTTTTTGTGTTTGATAAAATTATTATAATCTTTTTTTGTAGTTTTATACTGATTCCACAAATTTAGAGCATTCGAATTTTTTGCTAGGATGAAAAACTTATTAAGTTGAATACTTTTGTTCTGCACTTCATTATCGTACCAATCATTTTTATTTTTAAGATTATATGAGTTAGTTCTCATTTTTAGAGGACAATTTACAGAGATTGAATAATCAAGCACCGACATAAATTCTATAAATGCCCTTTCTATGTCATTCTTGTAACTGAACATTTCATTAAAACCAATCCTTAATAAATCTTGTTTTAGCATTTCTAAGTTATAATCACCGAAAGATCTATAGTTGTAATGAGTATTATTTACAGAGTTTTTAATAAATACTGGTATATTACAGAGAATAGCCAGATGATCTCCTATATTAGTTTGATCTGTACAAAACATACCCATTTCAATAACATTATTAGTTGCTATATAATCAATTTTAGTTTTCGTTGTTCTTCCATTTACTGATTGCATTGTATAATCCAGAAGTTCTTCCATTCACATTTACTACTCGGGTAGGTTCCTGAGGAAGACTAATTTTTAATCCAAATGATACAAATAAACCATCTAATGCTCTCTTATCTTCATTTGCATTTAAGTAGTTAATATTAAAATCACCACATAAATAAACTTTGTCGAAGCGAGAATATTTTTAGTTGTCAGGTAAAAATAAAAAATAATAATAAGGTTTATTATCCACCAAAATACTCACAGTCTTGGTAATAAATTATTAAAATTTGAACGTCTCCAATTTGAGAGAAATGTAATTAAAGTTCTTGTAATGAACATGGAGAGCAATGAAGAGTTAGTTTTTTAATTCCAACGAAAAAACCAATGGTCAGCCAGTATATTTGATAGATAATAATTACACTAATATTTATACGATTTACCTTTTTCCCATGCCCATAAAAAACCCAGCAGCAAATCTCGCTTGTGCTAATAACATCCTTTAAAAATAGAACCCTATTACTGTACCAAAGGCTAAGTTTATCAAAAAGTTCAATATTTTTTAATAAATTGTCATCAGAAGCACTGGTGTAAGAATATTTATTATTATGTCTGTTTATCAATAATTTAATAGCTGGCTTTGTAGTGGAACTTATTAAACTCTCTTCTTCTTTTTGAGAGGTAATTAAAGGTACTCTACATGTAGGTTCTAATTCTCCTCTTTCTTTTTTAGCTAATGCTTTGTTACAAGATTCAGCTAATTCAGCTATACAATAATACTTAGCCTCAGCTAAGAGTTCTACTATGTCTTTAGTTGATTCAGGAAGAGTTACACTTCCATCTCTTAAAAAGTTTAGAATAGTCCCGAAATGTTTGCCACATCGATCAATTAGAATCCATCCTAAAACATTAATTATGAATAAATTAATAGGTCTGTTCAATATTTGACCAAATTCTTGAGAATTTGATATCATAAACTTACCATCCGAGTCAGATAATACCTCCATTCTCCCACTGAACATGGCCCTAAGCATCGTATCATGCTTGGTTAGAGTTCCTATTGTTGTATAATGCAGACAACCCCCCACGTTAAGTTTAACGTATTGCGAAGGATTACCTTTTATAGTGGTTTTTCCAGACATGGTATCTATTTCAGAATTAAGCATTCAGATAATTTTGCTATGACTTTTTACACTTTTTTATTACTTGATTTAGGAAATTATGGAAGTGACGAGTTATTCGCAAATAACTTCTAGGGGTTGCTGTTTAATGTAATTTTAGTTGAAGTGAATGTAAGTATACATTTTAAAACACCATTCACAATTTTCTATTTTTCATATTTTCATCTTTCATCATTTCCTAAGGTGTTTCAACATCCCTACATTTCCGCTACTGATGATAATTCGTTAACCAATAGCACACAAGTATATAGATGTCAAACAATACAAACATTGCAATGATTGGTAAATAATTTAGGCGTGCTTTGCATTATGACATAGGACTTATTGGAAGATGTCGTTTGATGCGATGCCCATAGAAATATACGAAGTCTATTTTTCACAAACAAATTTTAATTTATTTGTTACATTTTTGCATGTTTGGGATTTAGATATTGAAAGGGATTATATTATTTATATTTCTTCTACGAGTATACTTTTCCGCACGCATTTCAGTTTGAAAAGCTCTACTTTTCCGCACTCTTCTACTTTACTATTTCCATCTATTTCGCACTCAAACTATTAATTATTGCATTTTATAATTATTTTAAACGTTTTATGGAAATGTTGTTGAATATTGCGTTAATAACTATTCATGATTACACTAATAACCAAAAGGTAACTAATAAACTTGTTATTATTCTGTGTCTAATTAAATGATATTATTTTGATTTTCCGACCGCTCGTAGAAAGAATGTTGTTCCTAACATATGCGGTCGCGTCTACTGACATTGACAAAAAGAAATGCCTTGTTTTTGAAATAATATATTTCCCCTGAATACGCAGGGTAAATTATCCTCTGTGATATTACCCATGAAAGTAAAAAAGAAGAAGGTAAATAAGTAGGTTATCTATGGTCAAAAATGTCAAAATTTGACACCTGACAGACTGCTCTTGTGACCTTATTTTAATTGTATTCTTTGTTATAATTTTTATATCTTATGTATCGAAAATGTTATGGTACTTTGTTAACAATTGAAAGAAGTATATAATTGTGTGTGGTACGTAAATGTTACTGTGATATAATATATCTTATAAAAAATATGCAGTTACAGAGGATTTATATATTTTTATAGTGCCCTGTGTTAATCACTTTATCAATCTAGAACATAGCTAATCACATAACAATATTTTACAAATTATTCTATCTCCACAAAAAAATGCAATTAAATGTGAAGTAAGTAATATACATTGTACCTTCAATCTGTTAAATGATCGAAGCAGTGCACAGTACACCAAAATAACTATAAAGATGAAATATGAAAAAATATATTTGATTCATTAATGAGCAATGCTAGTTCTATTGTATCACATAAAATAGTGAATTACTGCGTTTTTTTCTAGATTCCAATGATATGGATCGAACTGGTCAAACAGGATATATGATACTTAATGAAGATGGTGCAGTATTATCTTCTGCTGGAGACCTTGAAAATGATGAAAAATTTGCAAATTCCATAATGGGATTATTAAATCTCTCCTCACAAATAGATTTGAATGATACACCCAAAGACGGTTTCAAGAAACTCTCAATTACGTACGAAGATCATTGTTACATAATTTGCTTATCCAATAGAAAATTTCACATAATCAAGAAAAAATTGCCTCACTTCTAAAGAGATTTCACATAACATAACCGCAAATGAATGTCATACTTTACTTAACCAAAATGAAGTTTATGCAGATGATTATTTTACTTGGTGGTATTTGTTTTTCATTGTATCAATTGTATAATCTGCTTCACAATTTTTAATTGTGAAACACAATTATTTCTTATCAAGCTGATTGTATTTATACTTTTGATACATAGTAAAATCCAAAAAGCAATTTACATTAATTCTATAAACTGTGATTTGAAAATACATTGACAAAACCAATTTGATTATAAATTCAAATAAAATAGATTAAGAAAAATTTAAATTTTATCCTCATTTTAGTAAATTTAGTGAACCCCATTAAAATTCGGTATATATTTTTTGTCTGCATTTTTCATTCTCTCTAAAAATATCTCGGTCTTTTATGTACATCTAAGAATTGCAATAAAATGTTAGCAATTGACCACATTAAATTATATCCAGATATAAAATTTATAAATGTGCATTCCAAATAGTTTTGATATTGTACACTTTAAAATATATGTATTATAACTTTAATGCTTTCATTTAAATAGCCATCCATACATACATACAAAAAAATTGGAAAGTATGTACCTGCCGATATTAAAACACCCTTTTGCAGTATCAGCTCCAATGCAATTGGAAGTAATAGGCAACGCCGAAAAGAAGAGCATTAGAAAGATCTAGTAGGCTTTAGATAATCAAGGATACTCCTGGAAAAATACAACCAGGTGAGATCAAATGAATGTCTAAGCCAGAGTAAAACTACACTAAGAGTTTTGACAGGTCGCCTGAATGGGTACCTTAATTAAAAAGCTCAAACAAGAAGAATGTTGATTCTGTGGAATGGAAGAAACCCCTATTCACATACTTGCGGATTGCATAGAAATACAGAATCCTAGGAGACTAAGTAGAAGAAAGGGGGTCCAATAGATCTTTTAGGTCTCAATGAATGTAATCCCAAGTTAATGCAACTTAAATTTAATGAAAATTTATATTAGTAAATGTAATACCCCTTTTATTAGTGGATTTCCCCCTTCATTAGTAAATCAATGAAAAGGTTGGGATTTGTATTGCGAACTGCCAAGTACTTTTTTGCCTTAAACACAATTTGTTTTTTTCATTAGTCAAGTCAATTTTGCCATTATTTTTATAAAATATTGGGTGTTACCCGTTAATAAATAAACTATTGAAAATTGTTCCACTTTCCGATTCAAGAAAAGGTAAACCCACGAGAACAAATAATGTAATTTGTCTTGTGGTAATAAAACTACATGTTATATAGGTATTTCTCTTTTTATTTACATACATAAACATTGTTAATTTTATGAATAAATAAGTAATTCCTTCCACTCCTTAAATAAAAATATAAAATATTTGACTGTTAATCTATAAAATCTATAGAAGTTATACATTTCATTGAATTGTTTTATATAATGAAATATATATAATTTCAGTATATCTGTCACGTACCTAGATTACATTAGGCATTAAGAACCAACTTTAAATTTTTCAGAAACATAAAATGCAACATGCATCCTCCCAAGTAAAATTCTGGTCCATGTGACTTCATTTGTCTTCGAATAAAAAATTGAATCCATACTGAACGATGAAATAAAACAATTTAATTTGTTTAAAACTTCATTATATTTGAACTAACGTTCAATTTAAACTTGTGGCGCGTTACGATAACACAGCAGCTTTATCAAAATCATTATACCTTCACTTTTTGATAAAGCTACTGTATTAGCGAAACGCGTCACAAGTTTAAATTGAACGTTAGTTCTAATATAATGAAGTTTTAAACAATAGTATATTACGGACCAAGGCAAGTAAAGTAAGAAATGTCTCAGATCACATGTAATTGTCATACATGCGATCTGAGGCTTTCTTACTTACTTGCCGAGGTGTGTATACTATTTTTCTGTTCGACGGAGCCGGAAATCGGCAACTTCGTTTAGCGCGGCGGCCCGAAAGTTGACACTTTCCGGCCGGAGGACAGAAAATTTTATTGTTTTATATCATCGATCGTTTGCCTTTATTAATTTCTTTGACATCTAAGTACTTCCATGCTGTCAAAAATGTCAAATGCATCCAATACATTTTGAACAATTTCACATATCCAAATATTATGCATGGTTTTGTCCAAAAGCTTGTTCAGTAAAACTTAATATATCTCTGCACCTTTGTTTCAACTAAAGCAAATCTTCTTTAAATTGAAATTCAACAGATCAAGGTATGACAAAGATATGTTAGCTTGAAAAGATAAACAAGAGAGTGACTTAAGTTAGGAACAAGTATCTAAAAACTAAAAAGTAATTTCTTGCGGAAAAGAAAAAACTTTTTCTTGGGAATAACGTTAAATCAAGAATTAGGTATGCATTGCCCAAGGTAATTTGAGAACACGACAGATATTGCATCAAGAATTCGGTATGTATTATTTTAACAGCTGGGCATACAGGTAATTTTTATATACAAACATAATATATATATATATATATCTCTTCTGCTGCCAAATGATAGTAACGGTATTCTTGAAGCTAAAATATTTCTTTGTGGCTCTAATCTCAAATGAAAATTTATTTTTATTAGTTACCTACACTATGTAACAATACTGACAAATTTGAACTCAATTTTACTAATTTTCTTATGTAAAACTATTTTCAAATTAACGAAATAAAATTTCATTAAGGTAAGTTAACAATAAATAGCTTACTCTATAAGACAAATAAAAAACTTCCTGAAAATTGAAAAAAGTTTTACATAATAGTATATTTAGGCCTCAAACAATATAATGTTGATAATTATTTTACATTTGAGAATAGAGTTATTTAATTAGACAATTTAGTGTTTGTTGAATAGAACTTTAATGACATTCGGCACAAAAGGACTTCAGAGTAGTAGAATCTTAAACACATCGTTTTAACAAATTGGTAAAAAGTGGTACCTTCAACATTTTATCATAATTCGATGTTGTATAACTGCATTTTTCTGTACGAAAACCGACCACGTTAAACATTAATCTGTATTGATATGCAGATCTAAAGATATGCTAAATCGTTTTCATTTATAGATGCGGAATAGCGGCATAAACAAATCTTTAGTATACCTCACTTTATTGAGAAGCTAGATTGTTATGAGATGTCGAACACCCTGATTATAAAAATCGCTATAAAAAGGCAGACGCCTTAAAGGAAATAGGAATATTTGGTGGTGCTTCGTCAGAGGAAGTACCTAGATAGAAATATAAAAAATATCAATACCCAGTACCAGAGAGAACAGAGAAATTATAAATTACTAACACCAGGGTTGTGTATCTTTATTTGCGCCAAAATGATTTTTGGAGCAAATTTAATCGAAATAGTTGTTTGAAGATAGCAGATATTGCTTGATAAAAAGTTGTTTTGAATGAGTTGCCGATCGACTTTCCAATGAAACAAAAAAGACTTAACAAACACCGGATATGAATAAATTATAATATTGAATAGGGGTGTTGTATTAAAAAAAAAGTGCGGAAATATCAGAAACGTCAATCTACTTGCGTGAAACCGGTTAGAATTATTGGGGGTTATCAAAAAATATCAGTTTGTCAAAGCTGCACCTCATACTTAAGCTCTATTCTTAAAATTACATTTTTATAACGTTGGATTTCGATTTGATAGTTTCATTTTGACGTATACTATTGAAAAATAAATATAGCTCGTCATTTTAGCGAGATCGAAAAGGATCAAATAATACCGAAAATGGAGCGAAGAATGGAACTTCGTGCTGTAGCAAATTTATTTAATAGAAATATTAAAAGAATCTTCAGAATTAAGCAACTGACGCTCGACGCTAATTATTTCTATTTTTGAGAACCTATAACATTTGATAACTTTCAACCACATTAATATCAGCCGGTTTTAAGCAAGGATGAAGCGAACTTCTCTTTCTAATACTTGTACCCTTTTTTTAATACAACTGTACATGATCTAAGTCTAAACTAAAAATATGTTGAATGAAAATAAACAGTAAAGAAAGTATTTGAAATTGTCGTTTATATAAAAATATTTTAGAATTATAATTTTAAGTCAAATATTTAAAAACATATGGCATATTATGTCCTTTTTAAAAAACTATTTATTTAAATGATTTATAGTCATTAACGTACTATTTACTACATTACCAAGAACTGTTTATATTTTAATAATAAAAAATAAGATGGTCGGTTTTTGTAAGTAATTATATTGTAAGTTTTAGTTAAGAAAACAATGAACACTTTTGGGTACGTTCTTTTTAGTATTCAATAATATATAATTGGTGATGAACATAATCACAAATGTACACAACAAGTGATAACCGCCTTCCGAACTATTTTATTAGATATATTGTTGCTAACGGTAACACAGATCACAACCTTTTAACACTTTATAGCACTTCCATAACAAATTGACTTAGTTTATTATGTAAAATTTGATTTTTATATAATTGGGATGTTGACTGTATTCAAATTAAAACCTAATTTTAACGTAAAGTGGTAGCTTATCTTTTTAAGGAATTTTACCAATTTCAATCAGTCTCAGATCAGGTGACATTGAACACCAATAAGAAATTATGAGTCTATCAGGTCATCTGTTCCCAAACAATATCCGATGCTGTCAAAAGATTTCGTTTTTCGGATGCTATTTACAATGGTTCCTTAGTAATTTTTTTCCTTGCATTTATAACTTAGATTTTATCTTTTATAACAATTATTATTATGAAAAAACTTCCATCTCCTCATTAGTTGACTAGTGTTTGGGAACATGTGACGTCACAGCGGTTATGTGACAAGTATTAGCGCGAAATTTTAAATACATTATTTTTAACACTTTTTGTCCTTTAAAAAAATTATTATAAATATTTGCGGATATATTAATATAGCAATGGAAGTGTGAGAATAAAGACTAAAGTTGCAGAAGAGAAAAGGTACTTGGACACTGCAGTTTAATAAGTACTTACTGATCTTTTATTTTTGTTTTAGATCTACTCGGGACTATATGACTTGTCATTTTTACGAGATTAAAAAGGCTCAAATAATAACGAAAATGGAAGGAACGTTAGTTCGTAAGATAATCTGAATTAAACAAATGACGCTCGAACCCAATAATGTCCATTTTTAACAACCTATGAAATTTTGTAAACTCCAATAATACCAGCCGGTTTTACATAAATTATTTTTAAAAAGGGACGTCATTGAGAAGTAGTTATTGTAAAAGAAAGATATCTCCAAGACGTCACATAGATATATTTACGCTATCTGGGTTAGGTATTAATAGTCAACATCCCTATTGCATAAAGAGAAGATACAATTATTGCTAATAAGCGATGTGTTTAATTCAACATTCGTATTTTAAAACAGCTACAATCATATCACAACAAATTCATTTGCATATTTTACATACAAAATACTGTACTCCAAACGTGAGGATCGGATTACATTTTGCAAGAGATCTAATAAATAGCCTAACCAAATGACCAAGTAACTCAACAATGTATAATAAAAATTGATCAAATCTTAATGTTTTTACCAATTGCTGGGCCAGTCATGTATATAAATTAATTGTAATCATAGCTAGCATACTGAATGTGATACCAACACTTGAGACAAATTATATTCTGTTTTTATTTATCCTGGTGGCAACATTAACTATTAATACAGATTCGGCAAATAATTATCTTCCCTATAGACATTCTGTGAGTGGAAGCGAGGAAGCTATAGAATAAAAGAGAGACAATGTCTAGAGAAGTGGGCGTTTCGTGGAGGGGAAGTATGCTGTTCTCTCTTGGGCCTATATAATTTAATTTATAGTTCTCTCTGTTGATCCTATATGAAATTCTACACATGGAAGATAAATATTTGCCGAACCTGTATAATTAAAGTTTGCTATTGATCGTTAAACCGAATAAATCTTAGTCATATGAAAGTTCAAGGACCATAGTTATTTTTTTATAAACGCTTTGTCATCATTGATCTTAAAGATTGATTCTATTAGTCATTTTTTAAGCACATTTTGTTTAAATTTATAATTGTTTTGCATTAGCAATGTAAAATGATCCCCATCGCTTGTGAGTACTTAGGCAGTTTGCTCATGATAAAGTTTACAAACCAACAATCAATCTTTTGTGATGACAAGCCCATCAGACTCTTTCTCTATGTCCTTAGAAATATTCTGATTCGCTTGGTCATTTTCATATTCTACAAAATCGTCGAATAAACTCGGCCAAGCTTCATTATCATCATAGCAGCTCAAATCTTCACCTACATGATCTGCAAAATTAAGGAACATATTCCACGTGTCTTTCGGTATACCCCGAATGATTTGGTGAGTTTCTAAAAAGTTAAGCCACCTATTGAGAATTGGAGGTTCCCTTATCGTAAAAACTAATTTCCACAGAATAATTGCCATGTCAGTAGGCAAGATTCGTTGCCCTGAAGAGGAATCCAGTCCAAAACGGAAAGTGAAACGATACAAGTCTTTAAATAGTTCATAATTATGTTCAACTTCACTAACTAGTTCCGGTAAACGTATCTGGATTGACTTTATTGAATCGGCGCGAATTGATTTGAGTCCATTTATAAATTCTGAGCGGGTGAAACAGCACATTTGCTCTGCGTTTAATTTCCATGCGAGTAATAATATCTTGAAATCATCAGGAGACACAGATAAATCTTGACAGAATTGTTCTATACCTGTAAGTTTAATGAAGTTTTGAAAAAATATATAAAAACAACAAACATTAAAAATCCCATGCCATCAAGTATATTGGTTCTACTTTGCAAAAATTAATTTAAAAATTCTTTAAACCGAATATTTCAGGAGAAAACTGGAAAATAAGAATTCCTGAATGTTTGCAACTTTCACTACAAATACATCATATAACTAAAAATGAAGTTAGCAACTGTCTGATTAGATGTTTTATGAACTAATAGCCAGTTAAAAAAGGGCCATTCGAATTTGAAGAATCTGTCTGTCAAAGTCTACAATGATATTATATGACTGTTTTTGTTTACATTTTAAACGAGCTTGACGATTTAATATTATAATAAAAGTAGTAATTTTTTTCATGCGGGTTCAGATGGTTCAAGAAGCCGCATACGTTAAGTTACTAAAACGGCTGGTACCTCTAAGTAGGTATTAATTTTACTATAGTATCGTTCTTGGGACGGTACAAAAACTACCTTCTGGAAGGGGTGATAAAGTTGATGTGTCCATCCCTAATATTTTATTAGTTATTGTTTTATGGAACAATCCATCAATTCATAATATTAGCAACTATAATGCCTCATAACTTAGAAATTAGTCCTACAATTGAGTGTGTCTTCTTTAATCGTTAATAATTAAAAATACGTAATTATTGATCTAATCAAGATGGGATGTATTCCAACAACAACATTTTATAAGATATCTTACCTTCTGCAAGAATACAGTCATCACAACTATCCTTATATTGTTCAAAAAGACTAATTAACTTGGATTCGGAAGGTTTGCTTTCAGAGATACCCATGATCGGGGCGGATTTAGAATATGTTCTTCGACTAGACGGATAAAGACGGCTAATAGCGGTTACTTCAGGAGGTGCTGACAAGTGGTTACCATTACTTAGAATCGTTTCTGGAGGGGCAGTAGGAGCTGGAACATGACTCGGTGCTGGATACAGCTGAGCTTCAGTCATATCTGAAAAGAATTGTTTTACAATTGGAAATATTCTCATAATTATGTACAGACTCTGAACAATGTTACCACTTAATGGTTCTTTCAATAATTATTGGGTATATGATTTAGATAAATGTATAAATATCATTTATTCAATATTTCACATTATGAAGTGCCTCGTTTATAAATGAGTGAATGTTTATTAACAGCATATCAGTGATTTTCAGTAAATGTGTCAAAGCCACTTATGTTGATGTCAACCTACTAACAATAGACGATTTTTTCTTGGTATACCACATATACTATGATACACCTAGTACGGGTACTTGACAACCATACTAGAAGTATGGGATCAGAGCATACACAGCATCAGAGTTGAATACACTTTGTTTAGAATCACTTCTTCTCCTTTCTTTATTTAATGTCTCTAAACGCTGCAATTAATATTTATTTCTGTGGTTTTAAGCCATGATAACCACAAAAATATTTTGAACTTGTGTTTATTATACGGCCACAAGATGTAAAGGTTGTATTTTAAATTTGACAGTAGCTAATTGACTGGTAGATTATGGTGTCATGTGCATAGTACCATCGGGGGACCCTATAACGATACCAAAGTATGCCTGGTACATGCAAGAAAAAATTGTCTAATGTCACTGATAGGATCTTTCCATTCTAATATGGATATCAAAGTAAAAGATAAAGAAATGATAAAAACGGCACGGCACTGATACTGGTGTTATCAGATGTTGGCTTCAAAAAAGTACATGGCCAAGATTCTGCATTACTCATCTACTCTGTTTAATGATTTTGATGATAGGGATATCCAAAAAAATTTATATAAAATTCCACATCTCACAACTGTAAAACCTGGTATTAATTGCATATTGTTCATTTATTTTAAAAATTTTTGCAATTAAGGATTTTTTTATCTCCTTTATTATATTCAATGTTATCAGTCAAATTTATTGTTGGTTTGTAGATGAAAATAATTTGCGAAATCTGATATTCCTGTAGATAAAAGGTATTAAAATTTAATATATTGAGCATAAAAATACTAATTACATCCAAAATTGTTTACAAATATTGAACAAAAGAAATTGAAAATGTATTAGTGAAAATATTACTGAAAACTCTAAACTGTGAGGCAGTTGTGTCTAAGTGGCTTACAAATTTGAAATTACATTACCATGAACAATATATTTGAAAAGCTTGGTGAATTAATAAAAATAACATATTTCTATATCTATCAGTTATAAAACATAGTTTGAATCAAACTTCTTCTACACACACAACAAAAAATTCATTAGGTATACATGTTAATATGTAGAAAATATTCACCTTCTTTATTTTTATGATTGATCAAATCGTCTGGGGCCGTCTGCATGGGCTCCTTGAAGCAAGTAAGGCAATTGCCCATTTGAGAGTCCCAAACTGTACCTCCTCCGTCCTGCTTTAGAATTACTTTGCATTGCCTGAAATATATTAAAGGTTGTCATGAATACTATATCAAATTAACAATGCTACTTCCATAATTATCTGCTCAATATGTCTGCCATCATGGGACAAACAAGCTTTATAATGATTTTGTTTGAATCTATAATTGTTAGCTAATTCCCAACAAACAAAGATTGTAATTGATTGTTTCATCTTTCTACCCAATTTTCTTTATTATACAGAGATGTTTCCTTAGTTGACAGAGACAATTTACAATTTCTAAGCACATGTTCAGCCTCTACATTGTTAACAGTAGTTTCTTGAAAATATTACAGTCTTTTTTATCATATGCTAAGATCCTGAATATGTTTCAACAAGAAGTGAATTAAGTATGAATTTCATTAGTTTACTTAGGAAACTTCTTATAATTCTGCAAGCGTTTTTATAAAAATAACAAAGATTCAAAAGTACCAAATTTGATCCTAATTTTTTGACACAAAAAACTGGTTATCTGTAGGAGATAGGTGATTTGTTATGTATAAAAATTAACAATAAATAAGTATTCTCTTCAAAGCAGCATTTCTAAAACAAAAAACTATAAAAAGCAATTAAAACGTACAGCTTCAGGCTTTTTTATATAATAAAACTGTCAACGTGTTCTAAATAAATATAAAAATCTGATTTTACCAAAATATAAATCAATGGAAAATTTAACATGAAGTCGATAAACTCATGGAAAGTCGATATTATTAAGTTTTAAACAAATATAGTATAATATGTTACCTCCGAAAATTATTTCACAGGCTGATACCAATTCTATAGTCAACTACAAATTATTGAATCAGAATAATATGGCACTATAGATACTATACTTTTCATTGTTTGTTGTTCAGTTTAGTAGATAACTAAACTGTTTTGTTATATTGGAAATCATAACTATTTAAAATCATGTTATTGCTATGAAATTAATTTTAGTTATTTTTATACAAAACGCCATAATATATTTGTTTATATTTGATAACCACTGTCCCCTAAAGAGCAGAATGACCCGTCATTCGTACTGTCAGTGTCAAAAATAGACTGTTTATAGGATCCGATATTTTTGGTTGTTGCACTTCTACGTTCCGTAACTTGTAACTATATTATATCTATTTGTGTAACTTTTATCTTATTCGACAGGTTGAGTATATCGTTGAAGTGAAAACTTCTTTAGGCGCGTTGAGCACTTTTTTTTGGATGAAGAAAAAACATGGATTTTTCGTCATCATCACGCTTTTATGCAACGCACAATACTTTTGCTTATGCAACACAACTAACAATGAAGCGTATATAGTGTTGCATAAATCATCGTCACGCTTTCCATGAGCTATAAAAGGGATTCATTTATTGGTGTTTTCACTTTTGTCGGCAGTCCCATGACTGGACTCTACGTTTTTTTTTCAAGTGGTTCCTGTGCAGGTACAGGTCAATATTTGGGGGGGGGATCATTATACCACAGAATTCTTATAGAAAATATCTCTCTAATAGCCGTTTGCACCAACATTCACTTAAGGAGAGAATAACTAAGAGGTCCTTAAAATTTGAGGACACCTTACCTTCATTTCGTTTGCACCATTAACTTTTGAGGTCTCCTTAGCAAAGGAGAGCAACACCGCAAATAATTAGTATTTTTTTTAATTTGCTTTTCTGTTGGCAACGTACTACCTAAAAAGAAGAAGAATCTAACCTTTTTCGATATAGTAAAATTAATACCTATTTAGAGGTACCAGCCGTTTTAGTAACTTAACGTATGCGGCTTCTTGAACCATCTGAGCCCGCATGAAAAAAATTAGGTTATGACCTTTGTCATGTCAAATGCTTGACATATTTCTTATTGCATTGGCGTAGTGACTTGAAATTTCATATTATCAGTGGCGGTTTGTAATAATACAAATTAATTTTATGAAATTCATAAAATTCTAAAGATGTTGACATAATACTAGAATATAAAAGAAGCGCACTAATTTTAAAAACATTGTCTTATTAACTAGATACATAGTTTTTTTTAAAAAAATATGGCAATTCAGAGTTCGATTAAGTAAAAATTCTAGATTTAAAAAAAATGACAACGTGATCTTCAAGGCAAAGTTTAATTAGTTTCTAAATCAGAATAACTTTCGGAAAGTGATAGTTCATCATCGGATTCATTGGATACAGAGATCACCATAGGTTCGATGTTTAGTAGTTCCAGTTTGTTTTCTATTTCCCATGCTTCAGAAATAATTTTCTCTGTATGATTTATGTAATTCTGCCAGTGTTGCTCCGGTACATTTTTTACAACGTCATTCCATACTTTTAAGACTTCAGTAGGTGACCTTGCAGTTTTCGTAATAGCTTGGTCATAATGCCTTTTAGTTTCTGACCATACCATTTCGATGGCATTAAAATGGCAATGATAGGGTGGTAGCCTGAGAACACAATGACCATGCTCGGCAGCGTATTTGTCTAAATGATAATTTTTTTCTGGCAAAACTTGCTTTTCAATTATATTCCAAACAGCATCCTTTAAAATGTGATCTGGAAAAGGAATATTCTTTTTTTTGAGCCATTCTAACATGCGTGTTTTACTCCAACTTTTTCTTGGCATTTCTTCATCCAGGCGACTGTGATACGATGCGTTATCCATTATAATTAACGATGGTTCTTCCAAGTTTACAATTAGTTGCTGTTTAAACCAATTTTCAAAATTTTCTCTCAAGAAAGAAGAAGAAGAAGAAGAGTTGCTGGCATTCCCATGTGGTTGCATCTTGGTTTTGAATTTTGCATCCTTACCTTAATGCATTCCTTTAGCACTAGAATTGTTGCTCGGCAGACTTCAGGGATAAAAGGGGAAATTGTAGAGTCTTGATATTGCGGCGAATAGATTAGCGCACTTTAAAATCATCGCATGCGGCAGACAACTGGATTGCCTACGGTTGCCTCAGTGTAAGGCCGCCTTAAGCCGAAGATTTTATTTTTTGGCGATCGCGTCTATCTAAGGCGACTTCACCATAAATTAGAATCTTTAAATCCTAGCTGTAGGGTGTTCAACTAAAAATAGATTACGTAGTCAAATTCAATAGAGTTGTTTTGTTTTTATCTCCATTTAGAAAATTCTATTTTAAAAATTTCTTAAAATCCGCCTTTTAGATTTTGACGTCACTAGTATAAGTTGAAGTTAGTCACATATATTGACTTGGAACAAAATAATCATAAGAGAGGTTAGTTACCGAAATTGAAGAAGAAAAGAAGAAGTTTGGGTTAGTGAAATACCTCTGAAATGGAAAATGATATGGCTTGCTGAGAAATTTATAATTAAACATTTAGCTATAGCTAATAGTTCGGTAGTTAGTTGTCTATTGAGCCTGTATCAAGATCAAGATTTCATAGTGAAATGTACAAACGCTCCATTAATAGAGGGTTTGGACAGAGTTTTACATCTATATAGACATATAAGTTGGGAATTCTGGAACAGTTGGAGCTACTTGACTCTGAGCACTGTTTACACTACCACTACACCAACACTAAAACTTTACACTATCTTACGCGCGTTTCGATAACCAAGTTATCTTCTTCAGAGACTGAAGTTTGGATTATTGATATTCCATACTGCAAAATGTGGTAAACACCAGTCTTTCGAACTCTTTACAATTTCACTGGTTTCCAATTTACTTTCTTCAGATACTCATCAATTTTTTTGCAACACTGGTCACCATTTCTATCCATTTTTCTTTCCATACACACGAGCATTTTCATTTTCTCTGGTATATATAACATTATATATAACATCTTAATAATTATTATTAGATTTGTCTATAATATCTCTGTTCTGTTATCTCTCAAGTAACAGTTTAATTCAGATTGTAGAACAGTACTGTAAAAAAGACAAATAGAAACACAACATTTATATCAGCTAAAGTAAAAGTGGAGTTCAATATCTAACAATAACACAAAATATCATATTTGTTTTGTTACCTAATATATATAACCAAAGCGATACAAAACCAAAGATTACTTTGACAAAACTGAAATTAAATACCCATCTATAAAAAAATATAAGCAATCATTTCCCATCACGGCTGGAAGTTGTTCCCTTTATCGGTAGAAAATATAATCAACCGGTTAAAATATTCACAACCGATGGAAAATATTCCCCGCCGGCGGAGGAAATCGCAGACAAAACTAGAAAATGCGCCCCCCTGAAAGCTGGATGTTCTCTACCGGCTGCACTAAGCCAGAGTTTATCTTTACTCTAGCAAAGTGCAGATAGATATACATTTACAAACAGGATAAAATGAATGCAAACTTAGCAATTATAAAAAAGATATGTTGAATATCAATAAAATATTAACATTTACATTTTTTTATAAGAGCCGAAAAATTTAAACACGAATTACAACATAAAAATATTTTTACATACAAAATTTTATAATTAAAATACTAAACCCCCTAAATAACCACTACTTTACCACCCCCTACAACATGCATGCACCTTTTAAACCCATGCAGCTAAGAAACAATCATGCAAAAAAAAACTTTACCAAATTTTAATGAAAATTCTGAAGTTCTAAACTGCAAAGTCACTTTTGTAACCTAAAAAATCCTTTCCTAATAAGAATTCTAAAACAAAAAATAAAATTAATAAGAAAAATTTTAATGTAAACCCTAGGACATAAAAATAAGTAAAATTATAAGATAGGCCTATCAGCAAGTTTAAATATATGCATATATTCCAAATAAATCCATCCCTAAAAAAATTCCTGGAACAGAAAATCAAACAAAATTAAAAAATATACAAAAAATTTGATGACATCTCTGAAGCCTGTAAGAGAGTGTTAGTGTGCTGAAAAGGAAGCGCTGAAAAAAAATTGTTAGTAATAAATTGCCAAGTATAGCCGTTTTGCATATACCAACTTAGAAATCTACGATATTTTGATAGCCCATACTGGGCAACTATTCCCCCTACTTGTCAACCCATACCCATTCGACAAACGGAAAACACTTAAGCGTACTCGCCCATCTGAATGACTGCTCGTTTTGCAAGCGAGGCTTACCGACACCCTAGGTAACGAGTACTTTCTCACAGTGTGATACTGCATGTATCCGTGCGGGAAAAAGTCAATCGTAAACAAAAAAGTCGGTACATGTGGCTTACTTAACAATTGCAATAAAAAAATAATTCACAATTTCAAACCGAATGACACCAACAGGGGAGAAAGGGCAGAAAAAAAAAACAGAACAGAAAATACGAGGAACGACATAGCTTACCTATGTCTTTTGAAAGGTACCAACTTGTTAACGAAAGACTGCAGTATTTAGAAAATGTTCGGATTGACATAGCTTACCTATGTCTTTTGAAAAGTACCAACTTATTAACGAAAGGCATAGTATTTAGAAAATTTTCGGATTGACATAGCTTACCTATGTCTTTTGAAAAGTACCAACTTATTAACGAAAGGCATAGTATTTAGAAAATGTTCGGATTGACATAGCTTACCTATGTCTTTTGAAAAGTACCAACTTATTAACGAAAGGCATAGTATTTAGGAAATATGAGGAATGACATAGCTTACCTATGTCTTTTGAAAAGTACCAACTTATTAACGAAAGGAATAGTATTTAGAAAATGTTCGGATTGACATAGCTTACCTATGTCTTTTGAAAAGTACCAACTTATTAACGAAAGGAATAGTATTTAGAAAATGTTCGGATTGACATAGCTTACCTACCTATGGCTTTTGAAAAGTACCAACTTATTAACGAAAGGCATAATATTTAGAAAATGTTCGGATTAACATAGCTTACCTATGTCTTTTGAAAAGTACCAACTTATTAACGAAAGGAATAGTATTTAGAAAATGTTCGGATTGACATAGCTTACCTATGTCTTTTGAAAAGTACCAACTTATTAACGAAAGGCATAGTATTTAGGAAATATGAGGAATGACATAGCTTACCTATGTCTTTTGAAAAGTACCAACTTATTAACGAAAGGCATAGTATTTAGAAAATGTTCGGATTGACATAGCTTACCTATGTCTTTTGAAAAGTACCAACTTATTAACGAAAGGCATAGTATTTAGAAAATGTTCGGATTGACATAGCTTACCTATGTCTTTTGAAAAGTACCAACTTATTAACGAAAGGCATAGTATTTAGAAAATGTTCGGATTGACATAGCTTACCTATGTCTTTTGAAAAGTACCAACTTATTAACGAAAGGCATAGTAATTAGAAAATGTTAGGATTTACATAGCTTACCTACCTATGGCTTTTGAAAAGTACCAACTTATTAACGAAAGGCATAATATTTAGAAAATGTTCGGATTAACATAGCTTACCTATGTCTTTTGAAAAGTACCAACTTATTAACGAAAGGAATAGTATTTAGAAAATGTTCGGATTGACATAGCTTACCTATGTCTTTTGAAAAGTACCAACTTATTAACGAAAGGCATAGTATTTAGAAAATGTTCGGATTGACATAGCTTACCTATGTCTTTTGAAAAGTACCAACTTATTAACGAAAGGCATAGTATTTAGAAAATGTTCGGATTGACATAGCTTACCTATGTCTTTTGAAAAGTACCAACTTATTAACGAAAGGCATAGTATTTAGAAAATGTTCGGATTGACATAGCTTACTTATGTCTTTTGAAAAGTACCAACTTATTAACGAAAGGCATAGTATTTAGAAAATGTTCGGATTGACATAGCTTACCTATGTCTTTTGAAAAGTACCAACTTATTAACGAAAGGCATAGTAATTAGAAAATGTTAGGATTTACATAGCTTACCTACCTATGGCTTTTGAAAAGTACCAACTTATTAACGAAAGGCATAATATTTAGAAAATGTTCGGATTAACATAGCTTACCTATGTCTTTTGAAAAGTACCAACTTATTAACGAAAGGAATAGTATTTAGAAAATGTTCGGATTGACATAGCTTACCTATGTCTTTTGAAAAGTACCAACTTATTAACGAAAGGAATAGTATTTAGAAAATGTTCGGATTGACATAGCTTACCTATGTCTTTTGAAAAGTACCAACTTATTAACGAAAGGCATAGTATTTAGGAAATGTTCGGATTGACATAGCTTACCTATGTCTTTTGAAAAGTACCAACTTATTAACGAAAGGCATAGTATTTAGAAAATTTTCGGATTGACATAGCTTACCTATGTCTTTTGAAAAGTATCAACTTATTAACGAAAGGAATAGTATTTAGAAAATGTTCGGATTGACATAGCTTACCTATGTCTTTTGAAAAGTACCAACTTATTAACGAAAGGAATAGTATTTAGAAAATGTTCGGATTGACATAGCTTACCTATGTCTTTTGAAAAGTACCAACTTATTAACGAAAGGCATAGTATTTAGAAAATTTTCGGATTGACATAGCTTACCTATGTCTTTTGAAAAGTACCAACTTATTAACGAAAGGCATAGTATTTAGAAAATTTTCGGATTGACATAGCTTACCTATGTCTTTTGAAAAGTACCAACTTATTAACGAAAGGCATAGTATTTAGAAAATTTTCGGATTGACATAGCTTACCTATGTCTTTTGAAAAGTACCAACTTATTAACGAAAGGCATAGTAATTAGAAAATGTTCGGATTGACATAGCTTACCTATGTCTTTTGAAAAGTACCAACTTATTAACGAAAGGCATAGTATTTAGAAAATTTTCGGATTGACATAGCTTACCTATGTCTTTTGAAAAGTATCAACTTATTAACGAAAGGAATAGTATTTAGAAAATGTTCGGATTGACATAGCTTACCTATGTCTTTTGAAAAGTACCAACTTATTAACGAAAGGAATAGTATTTAGAAAATGTTCGGATTGACATAGCTTACCTATGTCTTTTGAAAAGTACCAACTTATTAACGAAAGGCATAGTATTTAGAAAATGTTCGGATTGACATAGCTTACTTATGTCTTTTGAAAAGTACCAACTTATTAACGAAAGGCATAGTATTTAGAAAATGTTCGGATTGACATAGCTTACCTATGTCTTTTGAAAAGTACCAACTTATTAACGAAAGGCATAGTAATTAGAAAATGTTAGGATTTACATAGCTTACCTACCTATGGCTTTTGAAAAGTACCAACTTATTAACGAAAGGCATAATATTTAGAAAATGTTCGGATTAACATAGCTTACCTATGTCTTTTGAAAAGTACCAACTTATTAACGAAAGGAATAGTATTTAGAAAATGTTCGGATTGACATAGCTTACCTATGTCTTTTGAAAAGTACCAACTTATTAACGAAAGGAATAGTATTTAGAAAATGTTCGGATTGACATAGCTTACCTATGTCTTTTGAAAAGTACCAACTTATTAACGAAAGGCATAGTATTTAGGAAATGTTCGGATTGACATAGCTTACCTATGTCTTTTGAAAAGTACCAACTTATTAACGAAAGGCATAGTATTTAGAAAATTTTCGGATTGACATAGCTTACCTATGTCTTTTGAAAAGTATCAACTTATTAACGAAAGGAATAGTATTTAGAAAATGTTCGGATTGACATAGCTTACCTATGTCTTTTGAAAAGTACCAACTTATTAACGAAAGGAATAGTATTTAGAAAATGTTCGGATTGACATAGCTTACCTATGTCTTTTGAAAAGTACCAACTTATTAACGAAAGGCATAGTATTTAGAAAATTTTCGGATTGACATAGCTTACCTATGTCTTTTGAAAAGTACCAACTTATTAACGAAAGGCATAGTATTTAGAAAATTTTCGGATTGACATAGCTTACCTATGTCTTTTGAAAAGTACCAACTTATTAACGAAAGGCATAGTATTTAGAAAATTTTCGGATTGACATAGCTTACCTATGTCTTTTGAAAAGTACCAACTTATTAACGAAAGGCATAGTAATTAGAAAATGTTCGGATTGACATAGCTTACCTATGTCTTTTGAAAAGTACCAACTTATTAACGAAAGGCATAGTATTTAGAAAATTTTCGGATTGACATAGCTTACCTATGTCTTTTGAAAAGTATCAACTTATTAACGAAAGGAATAGTATTTAGAAAATGTTCGGATTGACATAGCTTACCTATGTCTTTTGAAAAGTACCAACTTATTAACGAAAGGAATAGTATTTAGAAAATGTTCGGATTGACATAGCTTACCTATGTCTTTTGAAAAGTACCAACTTATTAACGAAAGGAATAGTATTTAGAAAATGTTCGGATTGACATAGCTTACCTACCTATGGCTTTTGAAAAGTACCAACTTATTAACGAAAGGCATAATATTTAGAAAATGTTCGGATTAACATAGCTTACCTATGTCTTTTGAAAAGTACCAACTTATTAACGAAAGGAATAGTATTTAGAAAATGTTCGGATTGACATAGCTTACCTATGTCTTTTGAAAAGTACCAACTTATTAACGAAAGGCATAATATTTAGAAAATGTTCGGATTAACATAGCTTACCTATGTCTTTTGAAAAGTACCAACTTATTAACGAAAGGAATAGTATTTAGAAAATGTTCGGATTGACATAGCTTACCTATGTCTTTTGAAAAGTACCAACTTATTAACGAAAGGAATAGTATTTAGAAAATGTTCGGATTGACATAGCTTACCTATGTCTTTTGAAAAGTACCAACTTATTAACGAAAGGAATAGTATTTAGAAAATGTTCGGATTGACATAGCTTACCTATGTCTTTTGAAAAGTACCAACTTATTAACGAAAGGAATAGTATTTAGAAAATGTTCGGATTGACATAGCTTACCTACCTATGGCTTTTGAAAAGTACCAACTTATTAACGAAAGGCATAATATTTAGAAAATGTTCGGATTAACATAGCTTACCTATGTCTTTTGAAAAGTACCAACTTATTAACGAAAGGAATAGTATTTAGAAAATGTTCGGATTGACATAGCTTACCTATGTCTTTTGAAAAGTACCAACTTATTAACGAAAGGCATAATATTTAGAAAATGTTCGGATTAACATAGCTTACCTATGTCTTTTGAAAAGTACCAACTTATTAACGAAAGGAATAGTATTTAGAAAATGTTCGGATTGACATAGCTTACCTATGTCTTTTGAAAAGTACCAACTTATTAACGAAAGGAATAGTATTTAGAAAATGTTCGGATTGACATAGCTTACCTATGTCTTTTGAAAAGTACCAACTTATTAACGAAAGGCATAGTATTTAGGAAATGTTCGGATTGACATAGCTTACCTATGTCTTTTGAAAAGTACCAACTTATTAACGAAAGGCATAGTATTTAGAAAATTTTCGGATTGACATAGCTTACCTATGTCTTTTGAAAAGTATCAACTTATTAACGAAAGGAATAGTATTTAGAAAATGTTCGGATTGACATAGCTTACCTATGTCTTTTGAAAAGTACCAACTTATTAACGAAAGGAATAGTATTTAGAAAATGTTCGGATTGACATAGCTTACCTATGTCTTTTGAAAAGTACCAACTTATTAACGAAAGGCATAGTATTTAGAAAATTTTCGGATTGACATAGCTTACCTATGTCTTTTGAAAAGTACCAACTTATTAACGAAAGGCATAGTATTTAGAAAATTTTCGGATTGACATAGCTTACCTATGTCTTTTGAAAAGTACCAACTTATTAACGAAAGGCATAGTATTTAGAAAATGTTCGTATTGACATAGCTTACCTATGTCTTTTGAAAAGTACCAACTTATTAACGAAAGGCATAGTAATTAGAAAATGTTCGGATTGACATAGCTTACCTATGTCTTTTGAAAAGTACCAACTTATTAACGAAAGGCATAGTATTTAGAAAATTTTCGGATTGACATAGCTCACCTATGTCTTTTGAAAAGTATCAACTTATTAACGAAAGGAATAGTATTTAGAAAATGTTCGGATTGACATAGCTTACCTATGTCTTTTGAAAAGTACCAACTTATTAACGAAAGGAATAGTATTTAGAAAATGTTCGGATTGACATAGCTTACCTATGTCTTTTGAAAAGTACCAACTTATTAACGAAAGGAATAGTATTTAGAAAATGTTCGGATTGACATAGCTTACCTACCTATGGCTTTTGAAAAGTACCAACTTATTAACGAAAGGCATAATATTTAGAAAATGTTCGGATTAACATAGCTTACCTATGTCTTTTGAAAAGTACCAACTTATTAACGAAAGGAATAGTATTTAGAAAATGTTCGGATTGACATAGCTTACCTATGTCTTTTGAAAAGTACCAACTTATTAACGAAAGGCATAGTATTTAGGAAATATGAGGAATGACATAGCTTACCTATGTCTTTTGAAAAGTACCAACTTATTAACGAAAGGCATAGTATTTAGAAAATGTTCGGATTGACATAGCTTACCTATGTCTTTTGAAAAGTACCAACTTATTAACGAAAGGCATAGTATTTAGAAAATGTTCGGATTGACATAGCTTACCTATGTCTTTTGAAAAGTACCAACTTATTAACGAAAGGCATAGTATTTAGAAAATGTTCGGATTGACATAGCTTACCTATGTCTTTTGAAAAGTACCAACTTATTAACGAAAGGCATAGTAATTAGAAAATGTTAGGATTTACATAGCTTACCTACCTATGGCTTTTGAAAAGTACCAACTTATTAACGAAAGGCATAATATTTAGAAAATGTTCGGATTAACATAGCTTACCTATGTCTTTTGAAAAGTACCAACTTATTAACGAAAGGAATAGTATTTAGAAAATGTTCGGATTGACATAGCTTACCTATGTCTTTTGAAAAGTACCAACTTATTAACGAAAGGCATAGTATTTAGAAAATGTTCGGATTGACATAGCTTACCTATGTCTTTTGAAAAGTACCAACTTATTAACGAAAGGCATAGTATTTAGAAAATGTTCGGATTGACATAGCTTACCTATGTCTTTTGAAAAGTACCAACTTATTAACGAAAGGCATAGTATTTAGAAAATGTTCGGATTGACATAGCTTACCTATGTCTTTTGAAAAGTACCAACTTATTAACGAAAGGCATAGTAATTAGAAAATGTTAGGATTTACATAGCTTACCTACCTATGGCTTTTGAAAAGTACCAACTTATTAACGAAAGGCATAATATTTAGAAAATGTTCGGATTAACATAGCTTACCTATGTCTTTTGAAAAGTACCAACTTATTAACGAAAGGAATAGTATTTAGAAAATGTTCGGATTGACATAGCTTACCTATGTCTTTTGAAAAGTACCAACTTATTAACGAAAGGAATAGTATTTAGAAAATGTTCGGATTGACATAGCTTACCTATGTCTTTTGAAAAGTACCAACTTATTAACGAAAGGCATAGTATTTAGGAAATGTTCGGATTGACATAGCTTACCTATGTCTTTTGAAAAGTACCAACTTATTAACGAAAGGCATAGTATTTAGAAAATTTTCGGATTGACATAGCTTACCTATGTCTTTTGAAAAGTATCAACTTATTAACGAAAGGAATAGTATTTAGAAAATGTTCGGATTGACATAGCTTACCTATGTCTTTTGAAAAGTACCAACTTATTAACGAAAGGAATAGTATTTAGAAAATGTTCGGATTGACATAGCTTACCTATGTCTTTTGAAAAGTACCAACTTATTAACGAAAGGCATAGTATTTAGAAAATTTTCGGATTGACATAGCTTACCTATGTCTTTTGAAAAGTACCAACTTATTAACGAAAGGCATAGTATTTAGAAAATGTTCGGATTGACATAGCTTACCTATGTCTTTTGAAAAGTACCAACTTATTAACGAAAGGCATAGTATTTAGGAAATGTTCGGATTGACATAGCTTACCTATGTCTTTTGAAAAGTACCAACTTATTAACGAAAGGCATAGTAATTAGAAAATGTTCGGATTTACATAGCTTACCTACCTATGGCTTTTGAAAAGTACCAACTTATTAACGAAAGGCATAATATTTAGAAAATGTTCGGATTGACATAGCTTACCTATGACTTTTGAAAAGTACCAACTTATTAACGAAAGGCATAGTAATTAGAAAATGTTCGGATTTACATAGCTTACCTACCTATGGCTTTTGAAAAGTACCAACTTATTAACGAAAGGCATAATATTTAGAAAATTTTCGGATTGACATAGCTTACCTATGTCTTTTGAAAAAATTACCAATTTGTAAAAGAAAGGCAGGATGATACTGAGATATGATGTCATTTGATAGAAATTGAGAATTACTGTATACTCACACTCCTTTGGAGTAGACCAATATTTTACGAAACCTAAAACAAATAATAAAGGAATTATATTATTAAAGAACGATTCTAAATAATTTAACTAAACTAATAATTTTTAAAAATCATGTTTTCTAAAAAACAAAAACATTTACGATTAAAAAAACAAAGGCATTTAGGGTCATTTTATAAAGAATCACCCTGTATAATAATTTTTTTGCTTGTTATTTCAGCTAAAGGAATCTTGGGCATTAAATTAAAATACGCAGATTGTAAAATTATTATAAATTCGTATGTTTAAAATCAGCATTAAAAAATTATTTATGTATACAGTGTGTTTCTAAATTTAGGCGCAAAAATTCAGAAGGTGATTTCCCGTATAAAATTATGATAAGTCTTTCCTATGACAAAATATCCTAATCCCACCCCATATCGCCCTGAATAAAATTGAGATTTTATTTTTTTTTCTAAAATTTAAGTAAAGATGGAAACTTTAAATTTTGTAAATTTCGTGCACCCGCAATTACTAACCATCGGTATTTTCTCAACATTCCTGTTAAATTATAAGGGAGTGAAATTATCAACTCTTACTTTATTTAATATCAAATTTTTTTTCGAGATTGAGTTTTGTGAAATAAAATTATTATTTAAAATCTGATATTTGATATTAAATAAAGTAAGGGTTGATAATTTCACTCCATTATAATGTAACAGGAATGTTGAGAAAATACCGGTGGTTAATAATTGCGAGTGCACGAAATTTACTAAATTTAAAGTTTCATCTTTACTTAAATTTGAGAAAAAAGAAATAAAAACTCAATTTCATTCATCCTCTTTTTAGGGGTGATATCTTGGAAGGGAGTGGAGTGAGGAAATTTTTTCATATGAAAGACCTATTATAATTTTATACGAGCAATCACCACCTGAATTTTTTCGCATAAATTCAGAAACACCCTGTATGTAGTATAAAATATTAAAGAAAATTCTGTTATTTAAGATGAGTCATGGGGAACTCTACATATTCCTACCTCCTATTGATTCTCCTACGGGGTATGTCAAATATAAAATTCCAACTTGTATTTGGTTTTTGAAAACCTTTATCCAGATTTAAGAAAGTATACAAATAGATAATAAATAATAAGTTTTCCTTTAGATATGAAGGTTGGACGGGTGGTACTAAATAAGCGTACAATTCCAAAAGTTTATATGTTCCAAATTGCATAGTATTGTCAATTTATCGAATTCTCAGAATATTGTTTCGACAAAAAAATACAGTTTGATCTTTTTTAAATTGAAGAAAATATTTTATTTTCATTAAAAAAGAACCAGATATTTAAATATGAGAACACACAAGAGTATAGATTAGCTGTTTTTTGAAAAAAGTATGTGTAGAACCTACTGGTAGGTTTTAATTTTGTGTAAAAGTATAAGAAAAGTCAGAGAATTCGATAAAATGCAAATACCTATGAATTACTGAATACATATTATACAGGGTGATGTTTTATTATTCAAAACAGCTTTTTTCACTTTGAAAATCGGTTTTAAAAATTAAGTAGGTAAACCAGTTGTATTATTAAAAATATAACACGAATTAAGATTATTAGCATTGTTTAATTAAACAATGTTATTAGTTATTAAAAATTGAACATTTGTACAAAAATTAATATATTTTTCTGAATCTATTCTGCTAAACTTTTATATGAATAAAATTAACTAATTTTTAAAGACCCTGTATGTTAATAAACAAAATGGAACAGGACACAGTTTAATTGTCTTTTAATATTTCCCATAGGAGCCCCAATACGAGGTAGAAGTATATGGACAGTTCATAAGAACAATTTGTCATAGCTAGGAATATTACCGGCCGACTTTTTAGAATTTTGAGTATTTTGGTATAAAGAAACATTAAAAAGATGCAAAAATGGATTATAAATAAACAATATATATCAATTCTGTATATTAAGAAACAATGGAAGCATACACATTTAAATTGTCATTTAATATTTCCTATAGGAGCCCCAATACGAGGTAGAAATATCTACAGTTTATCATGAACCATTTGTCATAGCTAGGAATATATAAAAGGCCCCCTTTTCAGTATTTTAAATATTTTGGTATAAAGAAATAGTAAGAGAGAGCAAAAATGGATTATAGCAAATTTAAAATCTAATTAACAATTGTAAAATACTTCGTTTATATATTAAAAATCAATTGTTCATAGTAATAAAATTGTTCGTATGTGATTTAAAATATTTTAAAAAACAATAACCAATAACTACCAGTAAATAAAATGAAATCTTACCTTAAATGTATCAGATTGTAATCCAAGTAATCCATATAGGCACTATTCACTACACTTCACGATACACGTTAATTTCGAACGATATTTCCGATATTTCCTATTCGAAAGTCAACACGCTACTGAATATAAATCGACAAAATTTATTCGTCACCCCCATTAGTCACCCCGTTAAACAAGTAAAGTTGTTTATCATATCTACGATTAATATTTATATATACCGGGCGGCCTAGAAGTGAATATAAAAGTATATTATTTTGAAAACCTTATTTATTAGTCTTTTTGAGTATTTTAATGAAAAAGTAAAAGGAAAAAGGTACACAAGAATATAAATAAAACTGTATTTCTGTTTTTAAGGATGTTCGAAGAATTTTCAAGAAAATTTTATTGTTAAATCATTTTTCGGGATACTTTTTGCATTGTCTAAAAAAATAAATAGCCTGTCATCCTAATGAGAAGAACAGAAACCCCAAAAGGAGAGATGCATATATACTGCGCTGGACAAAATAGCGCTAGGTTAAAATAGCGTCAGTCAAAATAGCGCCGCACAAAAACAGCGGATGACAAAATAGCTTATTTCCTTCCTTCTTTTGGAAAAACTTCATGTGGAATACAAACTCTTTGATATATTTTCGAGAAGGGGAAAGGAATAAGCTATTTTGTTTGTTTGTTTGTAGTGCAATTAAAAACGCTTCAATATGCCCAAATGTGTAACAAAAATTAGTAGTTCCTCTTTAAGCTTAGAATGCATGCTTAGTGACCCAACAGCTAGTAGTGTTTCTCTAATTTATGCATATCTTAAACCGATTAACTTACAGTAAACAAAAAAAGCAGTGAATTCAGAAAGAGTGATGACAACAAGTCAGACGCGGCAAGCACGCAACACTGGTCTGGAAAAACATTAGGACAAAAACAAAAAAATCTGGGTGGATAATCTAGCGGTTAAGCCCAATATCTCAAGAAAGAAGAAGAAGAAGAAGAGTTGCTGGCATTCCCATGTGGTTGCATCTCGTATGCGGCTTCTTGAACCATCTGACATTAACATGAAATCAAAATTTGACGTAACTTCAAAAACGTGACATCTAATAAATTAGTTACGACGTTCATTTTTGTTGGTAATTTTTTGTTTCAACCGATTTATTAATAATAAATAAGGATGGTCTTATTCTAAATGGGTATAAAATTTACTATAACTGATAACTTTTGAATCGTTTTATTTTGCAGAGCATATCTATCTGTTAATGTATTTAGTTCGATTTTTTGGTAGAATAGAATGAGTGATAGCGAAAATAGCCAAGCGTTCAGACGTGAACTTGCGAAGAAAAAAAGAGGAGCAAACTTTACTCCTGCGGAAGTACACATTCTATTAACTTTAGTTTCCGATATGAAACATATAATAGAAAATAAAAAAACGGACGGTGTATCCATGCAGGAGAAAAATGCGGCCTGGAAAAAGATAACAGATTTGTTCAACTCCTCGTGCCCTCAAGGAAACTACCGCAACATGGAATCTTTAAAAAAATTGTACGATAACAAGAAAAGGGACATTAGGAAGAAAAAGGCGGAAGAACGGAAGGACATCTTATTAACAGGTGGTGGCCCCCCCTACAAATAAAAGCACTAACGTTGAGGACGACCTCCTTCTTTCAATAGTGGATCCATTGACAGTACTTGGTGGATCAAGTATTTATGGGTCAGACAGCATTCCCTTAGATACTAATCTGGCAAAATCAGATGATGATTATACTTTTGAACTTGAAAATGTTGATGAACATACCAAAAGAGAACAGGTGCGTAAATTCTATACCTAACCTTTTATTGTTATCTGTATTTCTATAAGTATTAATTTGATTGTTAATAAAATAACGAAAATAACTTTATCATATTTTTTTATATCTCAGGTCCCGAAAGAAGTATTGCTTGAAACTGATGAAGAACAGCCCAGTACCAGTGGAAACAGAGAAAGTAAAAAAAGGGTATCTCAAAGTTCTAGTGAACTATTTAGCATCAATTGGAAGAAAGGTGCTGATTTGTTGAAACCAATAAGCACTCCACTAAAAAGACCTGCATTTGTAAGTACCTACTTAACTACTAAAAGAATAGAAATATTAACAATATGTATCCAGCTATAATTGAAGATGGTGTAATTTTCGGGGAAATGAAGACTTGAGTCAAGTCTTCTGCAAAATGAATGTTAAAAAATTCCTTTTTAATCTACTTTAAATTATTTTCAGGACAAAAATAAGGAAAATGAAGGCAGTCATGATAAAAATTTGAGAAATTTAAAGAGAAGACGTCCATCGCATACAGTTGTCAGAGCCTTGTCATCAAACCAATTGGCAGAAAAATATAATATCCTGGCTGATAAAAAAAATACAATTGCTGACTACGCTTTAAAAAAAATTAAGCTGGATATTAAACATTCGGAAGAAGAGCATCAACTGAAAATGGAGTCTATGAGTCAAGATATCGAGTTGAAGAAAAAGCAATTAGATTGTGGAAAATAATTTATTTTTCTAATAAAAAAATGAAATTAAAGGAGTATTTATTGTTTTTCAAAAAATATGTTATTTATGTAACAAGTGGGATGAAAATATCATTAAAACAGCCATTAATAAAGTATCTGTGACATCAATTTCTTAATTTGCTAAATGTTTCTGAAAAAATTTATCATTTCATTCTGAACTTGGTTAATATTCCTGTTATCTGGATTATTTCTAACTGCTGGTCCCAACACATTTCCTGCTTCAATTAAATAATTTAACTCCTCAATATTAATGTTTGCTGGTGGAGGGGGTTCTGCATGGTTCATTCATTTTTCGGGCAATATTGTGCAGAACTGTTGTGGCAATAATAATTGTTTTCGTAGTTTCCAACTTTAATCTTAAGCCATATGCCATAACAGGGAATCTTCTTTTCCAGATTCCAATAATTCTTTCAAAAATATTTCTTGTTCTAATTAGTGACTCTTGATTCAGTTGTTCCTCTCTTGTAATTGGATTGTTTAATGGTGTTAGTAGGTAGTTTTTTAACGGATATCCACTGTCACCTTTAACAATTGAAAAATATCTTCAAATATATTTTATATTAATCAAAAACATTTAATTCCAACAAAAAAACTGAGCAAAACATTTGTCAGACATTAATATTTAATTAAATACCTTTCACTTGCTAAAAATAAGTATACAAATAAATCTAAATGAAATTTTTTTGGAATTAAATTTTTAATGAATTCTGATATATTTCTAGATTTAAACAATTGAATTTTGAAGAACTTACCTAACAAAACACTATTTTGAAAATGCCCTGCCTCAAACCTTGCCCTCAAATTACTATGACTAAAAATTGTAGCATCATGTGCTGACCCAGGCCACCGTTCTACCACATCTATAAATTTTAGGTCTGCATTTCCCACAACCTGAACATTTATGGAAAAATAATTTTTTCTATTTCTAAAAATCTCTGCATTGTCACCTCCTAAAATAATAACGCTTATTTATGTTACAAGTCGAAAAAATCTGGTATGTGTATCTTCAGTTTATGTTTTGTAATTTAACTTGGTGTATTCAGAGATGTCTCTCATTTTCATATATATTTTTGTATATATATAGGGTACCTACCTGGAGATTGTATTTTAACATGGGTGCCATCGACAACTCCTATAACTCGAGGGAATCTAGAAATATTGTAAAATTTGTTCTGCTCCAGTATTACATTATTTGCTTCAGGCATGGAGACGTAAATTGGAAAAAGTCTTGCTATAGCTCTTGATACTTTCACAATAATTCTAGAAGCTGTACTCACATCCATTCCCATGAAATCAGCTACTTGAATTAAATGACCTGAACTAGCATAATATCTCAGAGCACATAAAAGTTGGTTCATGGGGGAAACACTATTATTTCTAAAATGTAGGTAATTTCTTGAAAGCTATAACTACAACTTAATATAATCACCTAAACACATACCTGTCATGTGGATATTCTAGTTGATCCTCAATCAGTATTAATATTTCCAGAACCGTTTCTTTATACAAACGGAACCTTCGAAAAAATGCTAAAGGAGCTGTAGATTCATAATAATTGGTTCTAACGTGAATTGCCCTTGGTAGCCCTACCTGGATGATATCTATTAATTCAATATCATCTTCAATATAATCTGGTTCATCGCCCAGGTAATCATCCATATCCATTTGGTCGAAGTCGAAAAATGGACAATACACACAACAAATACTACAAAGTTTGTGCTCAAGTTCCCTAATAAACAAAAATATAACCTAACCTAACATTATGTGTAAAGGAACGTTTAAGTGGTCGCTGGCGAGTACTTAGTTAAGGCATTGTTAAGCTATGAATAAGTTATCCTTAAGGTTTGTGCAAACAAAATGCAGACTTTAAGGGAAACTTACCACTAAGGACTGCTTAAAAGTTTTGGTGTAAACGGCTATAAATATTTTTAAATTTCATATGTAGTAGTTCCCAACACGTAAAACAAAATTGTCCATGGTCTCAAGATCCGACCAAATTTAGACTTTTCATACCTCATTGCAGCATATTGCACATAAAATGTGGTCTTCGTCTTGCAAATTAAAAAAAGAATAAAGACCTAGGCGGTAATTGAATGTATAAAAATACATAGGTAATTTTGATTTTTTAAATTGCTAAGTAAAGTCCATATTTTATGATAATTATATTAACACTACAATAAGGTACCAAAACTCCAACTTTGGAGTGTTGTTTCGCGAAAACCACACGTTATTCGTTCGGCTCCACCAGACAGATGCTTCGAGTCCTCGGCATCTCAGCCTTTTTGAGCTCTTATTAAAACCACCCGTGATCAGACTTTGGGGCTATGGATACTTTCCATTATATAAAATAAATATTTATTTAAAATAATTAAATAAAAAATATGTGACAAGGATTTGCTAAAAAGAATGATATTTCATATTCTTCATGAAAAGTGATACATTTGTTATATATGACTAGGTAAAATATTGTATAATACATGTTTATAAATTTAAGAAAACTTCTAATACAAAATACAGATCATTACAAAAAATCAAATTTACATTTTTTTGAAATAGTAGAACATCTGTGTTACTCACCATTATAATTAAATTATGAGAATACCTCGTAAACCACTTAAAACCGCGAATATTTTATCCAAAATAAAAAATGTATTTCAGATTAATCAACTATGTTTTACATGATATAAAGCCAGTAACAAGGAAAAGAAAAAGTTTTTCTCTTCTCCTGTAAAATTCCAGTTTTGGGCTTACGAGGTATTAGTATTACACAGACGAGAAACAAAGATGGAAATGTGGAATGGACATTTTTCACAATAATGCTAACTAGTGAACAGATGAAAGTCCATTGAAACAATATATTTCTGTGATATACTTATGGGCCAAATACCAAGAATTCCAAAATTGTGTCTTAATATCGATACCATGTGAAAATGGTCTGATCATTTTACTTTAGATTCAGATCTTGTACTTCTTAGATTATATTTATCCTTATCAACTGGACTATGACTTTTTATCGTTACTTCATTTCGACTAGGAGTATTTCTTGTAGCTACTAATTTAATAGAGTCGTTAGAAGTATCTACATCATTGAAATATTCTTTATGTAGTTTATTAGAAATATTCTTTGCATATTTTAAAGATCCACTATTTTTAATATTCTCATTAATACCATTTAAATATAATTTATCAATTCGATCAGTAGCTCTTGGCGAATTTTGAAGTATTTCTAAAATAGTTTTATTTTGTTCTTGGATTAAACAAAGGATTTTGAATTGTTTTTTGGAATTATCTGTATATACAAAACTAAAATATAGTAATATTAATACAGAGGAGAGGATAAAACAATATCGAGAAGACCAAATATAGTTGTAAATTTTAGAAGACATATTTGAACTATCTTCATCAGAAATAAAAACATATATAAAACATATGAACCTCTCTAACAAATAGTTTATAAACAGCATGAGGAAAATTATTAATCGAGCTGAACTAGTTCTATATGAAGATGTTAAAATGAAAGCCATAATAATAGAGACTGCATAAAACAGTATCGAGTCAAACCATGACATTTCACCTATAATCCAATTTTGTAAATCAGATACTGTTTGAGACAATATGTTTAATATATCTTGATGCTCCTTGAAAGAAGCAAATAGATTTTCTAAAACATCCTCCAACACTTTTCCATGTTGTAACATCTGTTCTTGTAACTTTAAACTTTCTCTCTGCGCTTCTAGGAGACCTTTCTGATTTTGAGCAGTTTCCTTTAGTTGTTTTCCAACAACCATTGTATTTTCAGCTATCATTTCTTGCCAGACATGCCCTTGTAGGAATCCACATATATTTTGTGTATGAGTGTAAAATTCTGTGTAGACGTTGAAAGCTCGATCATTCATATTATTTATACATATTGCTCTCAGGTTATATTTTTTATCTGAATGACAATTATATGTAACATGGCCAGACATAGCTAAAAAACAGTTTGCAAGATGTAGAGCAATTTCACTTTGTATTTGTTCAGTAATATATTTACATCCCTTTTCTAAATATTCTAGGCCAGCTTTCCAACAAGATCCATATTGAGGCAATTTTCCTCTTTCTTGTAATAACTAAAATAACAATATATAACATTTGGAGACACATTTTGAGATAAATTTACCTGGTATTGTGATCTTCCTGTCTCCTGAATATCATAGTTTTCAAACCCTTTCAATGTTTCAAAACTAAAGCTAAATAAAAAGACATAAAATAAGCGCTTCGACATTTTTCTTTATTTGAATCGGAGTGAATTAGGCTTTGATTCAAATTTCATAACTGGTTATTTGTTTTTAATTAATTTGAATTATAACGTATTTCTTTTTTTCTTCTAGAAACTGGATTGCAATAGCCTATTGCTAGTATGGCATCCAGCCAGCTCGTATTTTCTGAAATTCTTGTGATGACCATAATTTCCTACTATAATAGAATAGACACTTTTAGCTTGTCATAAGTTTTTACACGTATCCGTATCCGTATTGGAGTTACGTTGACGTAAAGAAATTGTCAAGAAAACCTTTTTAGCAGAAAACGTATCGTTTCGTTCTGTTTTTAATTGTATAACCTCAAAACTTTTTTAGTTTGTCTGTTTATATTTTTGTAAAAACGTAATATGGGAGCGATATTAAATAATCCACTACTGCTAGACATGCAAAATAGCACTAATAGCACAGAATATTGATTTTGGTCGGGAATGTCGGGATACGGATACGTTTACGTATACGGAGTAGGGGACGTAACAATACGTTCAACGCATCGTATCGGCTGAGACGTAACGGGTCTACACATGCGCAGTTCGTTACGGATACGGATACGTGAGAAATTTAAGACAAGCTAAAAGTCTCTAATATCTTGCTTTTATTTTTCAATTATGCCAATGTCAACCGTAATACATGAGAGCGTAGGCGAGAAAATGTCACAAAATAAATTACTATGAGAAATGTCTTAAGGTATAGCTACATTATCGAAATCATGAATGTGATTGCAGGAGTATCAGGTCATTTTAAATCTGTTGTCGAAATTGACCAATCAGGTTGGGTTTACAGAAGTGACAATTTGTAAACCTGATACAACCTTTACTGTACAAGTGACTGAGAGCACAAAACATTAACCTCCGTAGGTTAATGTTTTGTGACTGTGAGTTAGTTGGACTAGAGAGGTGAGGGGCTTGCTAAACGTCGAGGTTGAGGTTACATAGATCTACAATTTTTTATCAAAGTTTTATCGTCGTAATTAGATTTGAAAATGGCTTTCGGAGATTATCCTGCCGACTACAATCCAAAAATTCATGGTCCCTATGATCCTGCACGTTTTTACGGAAAGCGTGAGTATTAAAATTAATGACGATAAAAATTATGTAATAGAGGTGATATGGCTTTCAAATTCTATTTGAGAACTGAAAACACAATATTCAATGAATTCCCTCCTATTATATTAAAGAAAATACTGCAAACACGCTTCTGAAATGTACAACGGTATGTTGAAAAGAAATTTTTTTTATATCTTCGTTTTTAGCTGATGCTCCTTTTGGCCAAATAAAAGTTGGAGAAATTGGTGCATGGTTAGCTCGTCGCAACAAATCACCATCTGCTATTGCCGGAGCCGTCAGTAGAGGTATGTTGTTCTAGAATTAAAGTATTATTTGTCAAGATGTTACAAAAACGCCAGTAAATGCTGTGCTAAAGGCAACCATACACGTTAGGGTTTGCATGATGGTTATAACTTTACATGCATAACCAAGTTCCACTGAGCACATACACAGTGTTAACCGTAGGCCCCCATACACGCTAGGGTTGGCCTACACAGTTTCACCAAGCAACAACTAGCCACGAGGTGACCGACAATGGACAACGATCTGTTAGCTTTAATTGGCTTTAAATGTGTTCTTTTGTAGCAGAAGGCTCCAATTCCATGAGCTTTGATAACAATTTTCTGTATGCTGCCGCTCTTTAATCTCTGTCGTGATAATCTTTACATTTGACTCGCCAAAGACAGGGTTCACCTTTATATATCTCAATAAACTCTTCCAATATGGAATTTCGCTTATGACTCGACTGCCACACACGCTCAGGTTTGCCTGCGCACAAGCTTAACCAAGTGGCATAAAATATCAATTTTGATATTCGTCAGGTTGCATGTACATGCGAGGATAACTGTAAGGTTTTGTCACATACACGCTAGGGTTTGCATGTAAAGTTATAACCATCATGCAAACCCTAACGTGTATGGCTGCCTTAAATATGTTGTTTTGCAGTTATTATAAAGCAACTTATGTCATCTACATCATATGAGTAGAATATATTATTAAATGCTTTGTATTACTTTTTAGCATATTGGAGATGGCAACATAAGTATGTTCAACCAAAAAGATCTGGAATAGCTCCATTTTTACATGTTGTAGTTGGATCTATGATCTTCTTTTATTCAATCAATTACACTAAACTCAGTAAGTTAATAGACAAACAATTTTTAAGTTATTTATTGAGTCATTGATAAAACAAGTATTAATTCTTGAAAAACAAATTTGTATAATTTTCTTGTAATTAACATTTTTTTTCTTTTTACAGGTCACCACAGGAACTACAAATACCACTAATTGTTTGATATAATTATTACTGTAGTATCCATCAATATGTAATGTAAATCTTTTAATTACCATAATACCGTTTCAAATAATCAAATACTATTTGTTTCAAAAGTCTTAATAAAAGTCCCTCAAACAAAATGACGTTATTTATTTTTCATAATTCCATACTGTTATTTCGATTTAACGGTATTCAGATGACAATTGAAAAGTTAATGTTAACAGCCTCCGTCCGTTAAAATTTTTTAAGAAATAACTTGTTCAAATATTTTTTTTTAAACTTTTTTCTGCTTACAATACCAATAATTATAATAATACTAAAATAAATTTGAAAAGTAATTTGACAATTGCTATTTTTTGAAATTTCTATTCCATCGATGAGAGATTTACCATCTATAACACCAGTATTTGAACTTGTTGTCGGTATGGCCTCATTACCATGAAATAATTGTCTCGTTATCTTCATTCTCTTTGAAACTGAATTTTCAATACACGAGATTACGAAAAGTCTTTTTAGGAAAAATAGAAGTTGTATAGATAATATATTTATTTTAAATTCAATTCTACAGATTCATTTGAGATTACCAAAACGTAAGATTTTTGCCGTTTTTGTAGTCTTTAGGCGTGCTTTTGACAGTAACAG
Organism: Lochmaea crataegi; assembly: GCA_947563755.1. Taxonomy (NCBI): domain Eukaryota; kingdom Metazoa; phylum Arthropoda; class Insecta; order Coleoptera; family Chrysomelidae; genus Lochmaea; species Lochmaea crataegi. The sequence continues at coordinate 14,575,934 of OX387425.1, forward strand.
TGACAGAAATAATTCATTTAGTAAGAGTTTCGACATTTCGGAAGGAGTACTTCAGGGAGAGTCACTAAGTCCCTTTTATTATTCAGTTTATTTATGGCAGACATTGAAGAATATTTTAAGAATGCGGGGCATAGGGGTGTACATGTCAATGGTCATCGGGATGTGTTTCTTTTGTTATATGCGGATGATTTAGTTCTGCTAGGGGATTCTCCAATAGATATTTCAAGAAAATTAACTACTCTAGAAAAATATTCGCTGGAAAATAAAATTGCGGTGAACTTACAAAAAAACAAAAATAATGATTTTTAGTAAAGGGGGGTACAGTAGAAACTATCGTTATAACTTTTCTCTAAGTAACGAACCAATTGAAATAGTTAAAGTTTTCAATTATCTAGGTGTAACATTTTCGTCATCTTCTTTGTACTTGGAAATGACGAAACGAACTATTATTAAAGCAAAACAAGCAATAGGAGTTGTAATGAATATTATGTGCGATTATAGTCAATTCCTGGCCTGCGAGAATAAAACTTTATGAATCAATTATATTGTCCTCACTTTCTTATGGATTAGCGGTATGCAAACTTATTAGAACGTGTACAGACATATTTTTTAAAACGACTTTTGAATCTACCAAGGTCTACACCCAATTACATTGTTAGATTGGAAACCGGCTCGAACAAGCTCAGCTGTTTAATTTTCAAGTCTGCATTAATTTGGGTATATCAGTTGAAAGCTATGGACGAGTCTCGCCTGTCCAAACAATGTTTTTTGCGGCTGATGAATTTGGACGAATGTAATATTAAATACAACTTGAAGAGTATTTTAATCTTGCTGGTGGTGTCTGTATGGCTATCTTTTTTACAAAATAATTCTACATCATTATTGAACAACATTGTAGACACTTATATACAATCTCTCTTTAATGCTGATGTTCGAAGGATGGCCCAATCTTCATATCCTTTTGTTTATAAACATTTATCCACATATGATGCCGGGACATTCTAGCTAAATACTTTAGCTCCAATTTATATTTGCCGTGTAATTGCGAACGTGTAGTGAAGAATTGTTAAGAATAACCTCACGTGGTATTTTGTATTCTGTGTCAACTGTGGATATCTGTACAAGTTGCTGAATCTCTTACTCATATATTGCTTGAATGCCCAATATATAGTGGTGTTCGGGACACGTAGTTGTTTTCAAATTTAAAGAATTTTAATGATTTGGTGCTACTTCTGGATTCGCATGATTTAAATAGACAAAAGAAACTTGTTTATAGTATTCTTAGTATGTTAAAATTGCGAGCTTTTATAATTAATGAATAATTTACCAATTTTATAATATATTGTATAGCCGTACTTCTTGTGAAAAGATGTAATTCTTATACACAATAAATTTATCTATATATCTATCAGGTAAGCTTCAACATAAAATAAAACAAGTAATAGCAGCCATGTTTATTTGTAAAAAAATACATCCTTACACTTGTAGAGCCAGTTAAACATACCTAATACCAATAAGTTAAGACACTCAAAATTTCGAAGATTTTTACAATAGGTACATAATATATAATTAAACTTTTCCAATTATTGCTGGATTTATTAAAAACAAACGGTTAGTAGAAATATAAAGACAAGCTTTCAATATTCTAAGCATCGAAACTAATTTTTTTGTTTACAATCACATAATTTACATAATTAGGAATTTTTTGAGTTTGTCAAGAAAGATAAAATATTTAGATCTACTTTGTTTTCTATGTAAAGCCGCGTGCTGATGGACTTTACAACATAAACCAACGGCACATGTGCTATTAGTTGGAATTGAAAAGGATACGAGATGAAAATGTTGAACGAAATATATCAACCCATTTAAAAGTTGGTGAGGTGGCCAGTGTCTCATTTACTCCTGGTATGTAACAGTTTTACTGGTGGTGGTGTAAAAAAATTATATTTGTAAATATCGTTTCCAGATATTTCGCAAACTTCATTCAAACAAATACTTTGAAAAATTCTGTTATATCTAATGGCAGACAAATGTAACTAAATAGATGAGGATAAATGTGGATAATGTATCATTATTCTTATAATTGTTCAGATTTAAGTTAAATTTAAAGAATCTCATTGTACGGCAAAAAAGTCGTCACCCTTTCGAAAAAAAAAAATTGTAAGGTATAACCAAATCATACCTTTTTTTTCATTAAATACATTAAGACCCACTAGAAATGAAGATGATGATATGATATTTTTGATATTTTGATATGATATTTTTTATTAAAAAAATAGACAAATTTCGAATTTTTTTTTACATACATTCAATAAATACTTAATGTATAATTAAAAAAGTGCACGGACAAAATTAAAGCACTGTGAACTTTATAGTGGAAATAAATTATTTTCATCTAGACAGTTGTTAAATGGCGCGCAATCTGCGTGCTTTAAGAAAAAAATTCCTATGTCTAAACTAAGTAACAAAAGTAAAATTGCTTTTAAAAACTTTTTATTATTCAAAAATGATCATGTCGATAGCTTATTTCTTTTTTGAATGGCGCTGAATGTACGAAAGAACATGTAATTAAAAAAAATCGAAATTTCTCTTTTTTTGAATAAGAAAGGTCATAATCACTAAAAAGGTCGTAATTTTTGTTTTCACATGTAGAATGAAGTATCTAATACATCTGGTTGGTTCTCATCTGGCTATACGCTCATAAAACACGACACAATTTTAGGTGTTTTCTGCTACAAGCCAAGTAAAAATAATGTTTCGAGTACTGCTGAAATTTCCGAAGAACAGAACACCTTATCGCTATAAGATTCTAATCCGAAAGTGGTAAACTAAGTATTCGTTTTTTTTGTATATTCTGTGTAGTGTGTTTGTAAATTGTTATTCATAAATCTGTTTATACACCTTTTTCATTCCAACTGTATATTAATTGGGTATTGATACCTTGTAAATCAGTAAATTATAATAAATGTGTGAAAAAAATCCGACCAGATTGTTATCTTTTGTTATATGGACGGATTTATATCTACCTATTGTTTATTAAAATGAAAAGTCTGCATTGTCTTATCAACAGTCACTAAGAAGGTGCGAAATCTAAAAAGAAAGAAAAATGGATATATATCACACGGTTTTATGTGATATACAATTGATTGTAAGTGGGTTCCATATGATAACTGCCATTCGAATTCGCAAAAGACAATGTGGAATTGTAACGGTACTTATACAAATATGGACATCAGAAACTAACTATTTCAAAGTAAACAAATAATGAAAATTAGTTTCGAGTTAGAATGAATTTCCGATAAATCTGGTAGATGGATTACAATTACCCTTTTAAATACTTTCAACAGTCACTAAAAACGTAAAATATTAATTTTTTTGTACAAAAAAAATACTGAAATAATACTAAAAATAGCAAGAAATTTAGGTACAAGTCAGAACGATGTGTAAATAGATGCATTAATTTTTGTTTTAAGTGCACAATTTTAAAACAATGTAAGTAGTTATATATTTATAATAAACCTCAAAATCACAAAACTTTGACTGAACATTATATTTTGTGACCTCGGCTTCAATTACTATGGATATTAGCAGCGTGCTAAGTTATTGAGAAACGGACAGGTGGGAGTTGTCTAAAAACATGGCGGAAAATAGCTTACACATCAATCAACCGTTTTATAAACTTGACTATCATTTTAAACAGCATGTGCTCGTAAGTTATTACTAGTTTGATTTATTACCACCAGAAAGCGTGAATCTATTGGTCAGTTCCCGAAACCGCTGCTACGTAAAATTAAACAGTGAATTGATAAATCCAATGCTATATTCACTGAAGGATCCACCCAAAAATTGGAAAGCCGGAATAGGGAAATAAATGCAAATCTACTACAGAATGAAAATATATACTTTACACATTGGGCAACAAATAAAAATATAAAAAGTAGGATAAATGGAGCATACATGTAACGATTGAAAAAAAAACCACGGTAGATGAAGTAACACGTGAGCTATTAGAAAGGAACTAAAACAAAAGTTTTATGCCTGAGCTGGTATCGACATCTATAGAGAAGCAATCTAAAAATATAGTACCTTCAGACGTATGAAACAATTTTTCGGTCAGTTTTAGATGAATTTATCATTCTAATCATATGAATCAAAATAAATTATTTCAAATACGATAAGAGAACGGTAATCAATCTACCACAAACAAATTGCATAAAATATATTCAAACTTCACTACAAATTTTATTTTATAAAAATGTATCACAACCACTAGCTTCAGTATAACGTTTATAATGAGAAACATTGTAAAACATTAACAACGAGAAAACGAAACACTGATTGTTTAAAAAAAGTTTATACAAACATATAAAAAAACCAAACTTCAAATCGTAGTCAGAAATACTTTCGATATATAAGATAATTAACTATTTTCTAAAATAATAACTTATATCATATATATAAATATAATGTTAATACATGTAAATAACTGGAAGTTGCATTTTATTTTATGAAAACTAAGCAAACATTTTAACTAAAACGATTATAAATGACAATATGTATTCCATAACTAGGAAGAAAACATTATTATCTTATATAACTGAAAATGTTTCCAACATTGGGATCATTAAAACACAGGGCAATAATCATTGGACCGATAAAACAATTTCTAAAATGGTTTGTTGAACATTTTAAAGCTGCTAATACTAATATTTTTTAATATTTGGATTTTATTAAGTGGAAAATCGTAGCGATACATCATCAAGTAATAAGTCTAGTGAAAAAAAGTGTTTCTCAGGGCTGCAGTTGAAAGCTGTCTAGTGGTTGGTTGTCTGAAGGTTCAGTTCTTTCGGAATCATAGCAAGCAGTTATAAGCAAATGTCAATGAGTAGTTTCAACTTATATTTTATCACCTGCAAGCTACCTCATATACAGAGCTGGTCACTGTTGTACCGACCATAGGGGAACGGTATTCCCACTTTTATATTTTCATGTTAAACGAGTGCACGAGTAGCGGTTTGTTAGACCCATTCCTTTCCTTCGTGTCTTATCGTTCACGTTGATATGCCTTGACGTAACTTAAAAGATAGGAGCGTGTTATATCGGGCCATGCATTTGATGTCTTATGGTCGGTAAAAGGTAAAACAGTGGCCAGATCTGTATTTATTACCATGAGTAATGCCAGCTTGTTTAACACTAACTGGAATAACAATATTCTTCTGGTGCATTTGGAAAATAGCAGCCAACTCAATACTTGTGAGTCACTATCTCGCTATGATTCAGTAAGTAAATTTGGAACCAAATATGTAATGTGAGATTTTAATGTTACAAACCCATTAGAAGATATATTTTATTGACCCAATAGTTATGACTAAGTCTACACCTAGCAAACAATTTGTATTTAATTGTTTACTAATGATTGATTTAATAATGTGAACGTTAAAAATAATATGTTATAATTAAATAAAATTATCGAATTGCGTTAAGTGTATTCAAAGAAAAACATTATCCAATAGTTTGTTCGACTATTCAGTCTTGCCATCAAAAAATAGCTATGGAAATTTCGTTAACAAGATGTTACAATATTCGAAGTTCGAATATTATTAGATTTGCCCATAACAACGGGTTTAAAAGTTTGATGCCGGTCGTTTATATTTTATAAGAATAAAGTTCATGTTATAAAATAGGATTTTGAAAATAAATTACAATCAATAGCATTTACATTTAAATCGAGCAAAAATTTTATAGGGCAACATTTCAATGTAACAAAAATCGGAAGGAACAATAAAATTTTAAATAGAAAAAAAGGTTGCAACTATTTATTTTATATAACATACCTATGTATGTCAAATTGAAATAAAGTAATGTGTAGGTAATTGTTTAAATCATGGTGGAATTATTAGTGGTAAAGATCTACATACAAAATAACACTACATATGTTGGCTCCACCAGCAAATTACCATAAAAAAATCAGGTACTGCCTAAGAAGTTTCATTTGCTCTTATAGCATACATGCTAATCTTGGTGTCACACATGGATAATCTAGGTGTCAACACTGGTCTAAAGGTGTATTTCTATCAAGCGCATGAAACGTTTGCGAACGATCACCAATCTTGCTGGATTTGTGGATACGAAATTTAGAATTTTTGGCGCCGTTCCGGCTGGTGTCGGTACATCAAAAGGATTTGTGGTTCATGCGCGGTCAGTGGAAACGTATTCCGCAGTAGCTTCTTGCCTTTTAAGCAGTGGGCATTAAATTTACATGTTTCATTAAAAAATCATGAAGTGCTTTACGAAATTAAGTATTAAAAGACTTCATGACATTCGAGAAACAATTTAAAATACGCCACTTCGATAATCCATTGTTATATCATTAAGCAGTTGTACTGGCCTGTTTTTTACATTCTCCTTTTTTTAATAGACATTGGCAAACGTTTTCAAATAGTCATACCTTAATCAATATTGTTTCTGGTCTTTGATAAGGTTTAAATTTGAAAATCTAGTAGATGATATCCAATTTTTTAATTGTACCATTATTTTGTTTACTATTTTAAAATATCAGTGTTATATGATTCCCACTAGACGTTAATATAAACTTAGACCTAATATAATCACAAAAAATACCAATATGTAAACGAATTAAGAAGAATAATATAGTAATGTAAATGCTTTTAATGGTAACTTATTTCGAAATATGCCAAACTCTACAAAAAATTTACTGACACCACAGCTGCCGCTTTAGGCTCGTTCTCTAAAATAATTTATAAATAAAATGTAAAATACTGGTTTCCGATTTATTTATAAAACTTAATACCCTAGAATATATAATAAATTTATAATAAAAACAGAACTGATAAAAAAGAAATATCACTCGTGGTTAATACTCCAGTTATGAACGACTCACAAAAGATGATTTCTTTCATTGCAATTTGAAAAATACAAAAAAAAAATGAAATTTCAAGTAGTAAATAAAAAAGTATTTCGTATTTAATTTTGTATTTTTTCATTCCAAATCAATTAAAACCCTTCACCGTAATCTTAATAACCAATTAAATATCAAGTATATTTATATTTATACAAATAGATACAATAATGCGTCAAACTCGGATTTTAATCTTATTTATGGTACCCAAAAGTTATATTGTAAGCCTAAACAGAATTCTATAGATGTTATAAAATTGAATACACAAATTGGTTCTATACTATAGAACACTCTTGACGTCCCGTCGTAGCCGATCGAAAGCAATCCCTTGCTTTTGGTCAGATTCGATATTGATTTCAAACACTACCGCATTTGGCGACGAATAAAGTGCAATAATGTGCTCCAGATTTATCCCCCTGCGGCATAATGTTTGGTTAAAAAATAGCCAGATTCTTTAACGTAGTATGTAACACTTAAGTCGTAGTGTACGCCGCAATGCCAGATAGTCAAAAAAACTATCGTAACAGTTACAACGCGGGACATTCAAAAGACACTGACTTATCAATCTAATTGTCGAAATGACATTTATTAAAGTTTGAAATAAACAAAGGCTACTCTGCGGGCAGAAAATGACCGTTTTCGCGTGGCGCTTCAATCGGGTTCTAGCTGAACTCCTAAACGGCTGTAAATGAGTCAAATTATCAAAAAAATAAAATTTGCCTGTCCGAAAAATAGGAGAAAAATCAAATTTTGAGGAAAGATATTCCTTCTATCAAAAAATAAATATGATTATTGGATATTTCGACCCAAATTTGTATAAATGTTATTGGCAAGACAAGGGTCCTCTAGTTTCAAGTAAAGGTATTAGGTAAAACTAAAGCTTGGGGTTTTAATCTTTTTGTGAGTTGTTGTAACTGATAAAAATATATTCAATACTACACTCAATGTAAAAACTAAAAAGTGGAGGAGATTCCTGTTTTAATAATATCGTTAAAAGTTAATTTTATTGCGTTAATACTTTTTCAAGCATGTCCAATGATACACAATAAGCTGTTAAAATTATATAGAGGAAGACAATTAAATAGACGTAATGAAGACTATTCATAAGCCACTTGCAAAATTTGTTAAGTACAAAAAGTATAAAATATTTTTCAAAAATTTTGTAAGGCGTTATAATAGTATTAATTCTATTATCTTCGATCTATTGGTGATACGCTTTACTAAAATATGACAATTTTACAGGAAACTGTAATTAAGTAAATAATTTAATCTGTTTTTTTTTTAAATTCTTCGATTTTTTAAAACGGCAATGTCTGTAAGGCTCCTATAATACTAATATCATAATATACAATTTTGTTTCAAAACAAAAAAAACCGTTCAAAATGTTGGTTTGTATACGTTCGATTGAATTAAACAATAAAATGATTGAAATGGTTGCGTTATAGTTTACTCTAGCATTTGATTTATTAATCACTGAACACATATTACACTTTCACTATCTTACGCGCGTTTCGATAACAAGTTATTAGGACAGTGTAAAATGTTGGTGTAAACTGTGTAATAATGGTTTAGTTTTCTGAAAGGCAACATGTCACCTAGTGTACCTTTAAGCAAGTGGCAGATGTGTTAAAATTATAATTAAAAAATACAAGAACCATATTTTTGTATAGCATTGGACATTCATCTAAATTTAAAATTGTTTAATATATTCGTTCCCACAAAAAAACATAAATTCACAACGAGTATTTTCTTATTCATGGACGGTTGCCTTCCCACTCATTAAATGAATATACCATTTTTAGTTTTAGTACAAAAAAATCTGCTCACACAATATCAATATTTCACCTAAACTACGAAATTATTGTTAAAGAAATATAGTAACAAAAAATATTCGCAAAATTAAAAATAAACACTAATGTAATAATGGTACTACTGGCATAAGCAAAAGTTTGGTTATGTTCTCTACTTGACTTCTGTAAAAACTGTATTATAAGTTTATGAAAATATCACAATCGGACTTCGTAGAAAGAAAATGACAAGTACAAAAGAAACACAAAATGAGTATTATCGTGTAAGTACGTGTTAAATAATTCAAGCGAGAGAGCATAGATTCCAGTTTAAGCAACAACAGTTAAATTGTAAATCTTTTAATAAAACATTCATCAATTATAACTCATCGGTGTAGTAGAAAAATGTAAACGTAATAGCAAAATAACTGGTTGTCGGTTCTACTACAATGGATTTTTTAACAGTTATTCCGAGAATATCTTGCTTGTAGTTCCAATCAAGAAACGTTTTGACATTTGACACTTTGAAAAGCGGGCATTTTCTACCATAACTCAGATTTCTTGGTTTGTTTTGATAAATTAGCGAGTAGAAGAGAATAGCAAACTTGACTAAAATTTTAATTAGCAAAAATGTGCTATAAATCATAAGAATACATTGCATGAAAACGACTGGCATGAAAAAAACTATTTTTTTTTGTCACAAACAACCATACACTATAACGAATTTAAAATGCCGAAAAATTCAAATTATTTGAAGCTTTTGTAACGGCCATTATTACTTTGTTTACTCGAGTGTTACCACGTGTTTTTTTGTATTTTCGGTTCATTCTGAAGTTAATATTGGTTAAAAAAAAAAGCTTTGAGGATTAGGATTTTTAGACGCCACATAATGATATTATTGAATAAACAAAATTGGAAAGTTCCCTATTCACTGAATTCAGAATAATAGATCATTTTTTTCATTTTGGTATCGAAAATATGGATAATAAGTGTAGTAACATTTTCATATCAATTGATGAGCTATTTAGCTTAATGGAAGAGGTTGAAGACATTAATTTTTGATGGCATTTAACTTTCATATCATTAAATTTATTTCAGAATGCAAAAAACTGACAGTTACTAATACTTGGGAAGAATAAAGCCAGGAGAAATCATGTCTGATAACAAATTTTTTAAATTAGAAACCTCATTCAACTTTTGCTATCATTCTGACGCGTGACACGACAGCAATTGTTGGTATTTTTACTCGAAACCAACCAATAAAAATGCAAAATAAGTTTATTCCTCGGTTATAACCTCAAACTGAAAGAGATAAATTATACTCTGGTTTATACTTGGGATAAAGATATACCTCTATTGTAGAACACAATAGTGATCCGTTATTCTACGTTAGAGAATACCAGGTTTATACTCAAATTGTAGAACCGGCCCTAAGAGATAAAAAAGTTTCAAAGTTAATATCGCATTCCGATGGTATTCCATTTATTAATACAGTTTATGCTACAAAAAAGTTGAGGAGTCAAAAGGGTGGTGTAAACCAAATGTTATAGAACAATAATTTCAAGATAATAATTACCAAAATTGAACAAAAAGATTTCAACTTTAGCGAACCATTTTTATACAACCATCTTGATCGCCCTACCTGCAGGCATTGAGAGTTCTACCAATTCCAAAAAATACAATATTTGAGATTGTGGAAGCGCCAAAAAAGGTCTGTTTCGAACAATGAAAAGTTATCGTTATTTTAAAGTCACATCTCCTACTACTAACCAATTTTTTAATCTTACTTTACATATTAATAACCTAATAATATGGTCTTTTGAATAATTTTCGGCCATAATACTCTACATTTTTGACAAACTACAAATAATGATAGTTTATAATTTAAAAGAATCACATTTAACGACTGTCCCTTAATACTATTTTGGTAAAAAAAAACAACGTTACGGTTACATTATAAATCTAATACTATTAAGTAGAGCTGGTATCACTGGATACTGTTAGTAAGAACTAAATTATGTTTAAATAAAAAACTGTTTTAAATTAATTCACCCTCAGTCATATGTGTCGAAACAAGATTTAACGGTAGGTCTGCTATGCTGTCCTCATCGGATTCGGCTTCCCGTGCTGAGACGCCACTGGATTTCTCTAATGGCAAGAAATTTGGTAAAGGTGGACCCTGAAAGTTAACGATTAGCTGAGCAAGTTCATCCTAAATATTATCAAATTTTTTTATACGAAAATTAAATGGACAACTTGCGACACCTTCGGAGGATTAAGAAGGAACCAATACCATTATTTTGAAATTAATCCACCAGTTATATAAGTAGACTCGTCCAAACTTTAGTTTGTTACACGCACGTGGTTCCTGTTTGAGTGCGTAGTGGTTTATTAATTGTTACCATAATAAAAGCAGTCTTCAAGTGCGAAGAAAACAATCAAAACCGAATCGTGGATAAAGCTGGATTTTGTAAACTCTGTTCGTTATTCCCGCTGCTCGAAAATGAATCATTGATATCACATACATGCGTTTATAAACCGTTATTGTCGTGTTGTTCCTCGTTGCTCTCAAATAACCAAATTTTATATCTTGTTATTCGTGATTCGCAGTTCCACCAATGAAAACTGAAGTTAGTGCCACGTGACTTGATATCTGCCAATCGTGTCAAACTCCACTTATTTTTATAATAAATTTGCTGTTGAAGAACTCATTACCATCTTACTTTCTTGATATATTGATACAAAAACGAGAAACATTAATAATCTGTCACGTAATTTTTCTGTTGTACGACATGCGTCACCTTTGTGACTAATCAATTTTCAACATCGCCAACAACGTGGAAAACTCGGCGAGCAACGAACAACAGGAACATGGTTTATAAATCCATATTGGTAAAGAATTTAAGACAAATGTCATGAATTTAGTCAAAGAATCTGTTCAAATTAGCGGCCAATAAGATTTCCTACTGCAATATCTCACCTATTAAACTTTAATCTGGTTTAGAATTAAACTAATCGAATTCATTCAACGACATGTCGTTCAACTATTTCATTTCCCTTAAATATTACCTGTATGTGTGCGCGTGACGGAACTCTCGGACTACCATCTGGGTTGGAATTTAAATTATTTCGATGTCCTTGTAAGGCCATCACCAAGTGAGGTTGAAGTTGGCGCCTTAATGCGCTCAACATGTCCTCTGTGTCGGATGATTCGGTATTGCTTTTTTCTTTGGAAGATGCTAGAAAAAAAAAATGTTATCATTAATAATCCTATTTAACGTATACCTCTTTCACCTGGGAAAACCCCAAGTTAAAGAGGGAGAAATCCCCTCCTTTAAACCCCAACAGAACCCTCACTTAAAAGAAGAAATATGATTAAGGGGTGTGCTTAAATTTAGTACAAAAGACCTAACAGCACCCCGTTCATTCAACATTGACGTTTTTCGATACAATTTCGTCTTAATGAAGTTTTCTGTAGCACGAGTACTAATACTAGGGTTTTATTTTGCAAATGTGTGTAAATCGAATCGCCTTTCAAGGTCTCTGATTAAATTATAAATGTATAGTACATCATGGATAAAAGGAAATATTCCAGAAACGTGCCTGCTGATATTTATAATCCCAATTATTCCATGGTATTATAATTTTTTCGCGTACCTAACCGGAAAACCAATCATATGAACACCAAAAATAGAGCGGAAAGTATTGTTTAACAGCCCAAGGGAGGAAAAAACCGCCACGGTTTCTCACCATCTGTCGCTTGAGTACTTTGACGTTTCAGGTAAATTTTTCAATTAAACGTCAGTATAATCAGTGTATGTCAAAGTTTTTTGTTATATTTTCTTATTTTTTGGTTTATTCGGTAGGCGAAAAACAGTTGTGTGTCACCCATGCAGGAAACGATTTAGCAGCCCCTAACTATAAGCAGCCCTCGCTATGCTCGCTCGTGCAGCTAATAGTCTCGGGCTGCTCATTTTCTGCACTTGTGACACAATATACTATAGTAGCACAATTTTGAGGGCTATCGATAATTTTCTCATTTCATTTATCACTGAATATTATTTAAATTTTTCGTTTTTTTCTTCGTATCTGTAAAAGTGAATATGAAATTCATTTAAATCACCTACCTTTAACAACTTTCCCTTTGTACGTATGAACCGGAGGATTGCTGAATGGACTGTATTCTGTAAAATAAGAACAAATTTTAAGTTTGTTCAAGTAAAAATTCTTATTATACAGAGTGAGTTTTAAATATGGAACGCCTCAATTATCTCTTAAACGGATCACAAGATTTTTATAGATTTTTGTGCGCAAGGATCTTCTGATATGGCCGATATCCTTCACACTAAGTTCTAATATAACCACCGAATGATACAACACGATAAAACTCATAACAATTGCCTTTTTACACTTTTAAATTATTATAATATCAAACTAATACGCACTAGTACACAAATTTACCAAAACCAATTAACTTTTGTTCTCGATTTATATTTGAATCAGTAAAAAATGCTATTTCCATCCATCTTTCTGAAGGTTGTCCATGATCAGCTGACATGGCGCGGGATGACGTCACTTGGAAACGGTCCATTATGGCATTTAGGTATAGGGAACATTACATGAAAAATGTTCAGGATTCAAAAGGCAAAAAATATACAGGTTGATCCATTTGAAAAAACAAAGTTCATTATTATTCCGGAAAAAGGAAAGATCTGACAACAATGTAAATACCACCATAATATCCGCCATATAACAAGATCCTTGCACACAAAAATCAATTTTTTTACAACATAAATATAACATTTATCACTCGATCAATTTCACAAATGATCTTTGCACCTTCTGGAGTGATATGCTAGATAAAAGACAATCTAACAACTTATGATTCCAAGAAATTAAGTCTGTGATAATTTTGACAACTGTGTAAAAGTTCAATGTGGGGTTATGATTTGATTCAATTAAATGTTTTGCTTAATTTGGCAACTAAATCTCATTCCAAGATTTCCTTATATTTCACCAATATAAACTGCATTACAATGAGAACATATAAGTAAATTTTATACCCATTTAGAATAAGACCATCCTTATTTATTATTAATGAATCGGTTGAAACAAAAAATTACCAACAAAAATGAACGTCGTAACTAATTTATTAGATGTCACGTTTTTGAAGTTACGTCAAATTTTGATTTCATGTTAATGTCATAACGCAAAATAAGATATAAAAATGCGATATTCTGATGAATCCAAAAAACTTATGCTTAATGTAGTAAACTATTTTCAAAACGATTTAGGATCTCGATTTAAGGCAATTCAAAAAGCGTCCGAAGCACTAAAAGTTCCAGAAAGCACATTATATAATCTTGAAAAACCAAACAGAGCTACAGATTTCGAATTTAGAAGAAATATGTCTGCAAGCGTTTCCCGGAGCAAAACCCGAATTACAAAAAATACCCTGCATTGTTTGAGGGAAGTAATTTATAAAATGTATGCGCGAAAGGATAAAATCACAGTAGAAACTATTTTACGGCAATTTATCGAAGAGTCTCCAGAAACTAAGATTTCCAAAGGTTCGTTATATTTGGGAATTAAAAAAATGGGTTTTCATTTCAAAAAACAGGATGGAAGAAAACATTTATTGGAAATGCCTGCAGTCAGATTAAAAAGAATATTATTTTTGAACAAATACCATGCTGCTAAAAGCGAAAAGCTCTTTACACCTGTTTTTCTGGATGAGACATGGGTTTTTAGTAAAAGCGGGGACAGAAGAATGTGGCAAGATGGTACTAAACACAGTGATTTAAAAATAACTGGAAGTGGGACACGATATGTAATTGTTCATGCCGGTAATAAAAAAGGTTTTGTGGCAAATGCATCGCTTATTTTTAAATGCAATAAAAAAACAGGCGATTACCATGATAACATGAACACCGAAAATTTTGAAAATTGGTTTAAACAGCAACTAATTGTAAACTTGGAAGAACCATCGTTAATTATAATGGATAACGCAACGTATCACAGTCGCCTGGATGAAGAAATCCCAAGAATTAGTTGGAGTAAAACACGCATGTTAGAATGGCTCTAAAAAAAAGAATATTCCTTTTCCAGATCACATTTTAAAGGATGCTGTTTGGAATATAATTGAAAAGCAAGTTTTGCCAGAAAAAAATTATCATTTAGACAAATACGCTGCCGAGCATGGTCATTGTGTTCTCAGGCTACCACCCTATCATTGCCATTTTAATGCCATCGAAATGGTATGGTCAGAAACTAAAAGGCATTATGACCAAGCTATTACGAAAACTGCAAGGTCACGTACTGAAGTCTTAAAAGTATGGAATGACGTTGTAAAAAATGTACCGGAGCAACACTGGCAGAATTACATAAATCATACAGAGAAAATTATTTCTGAAGCATAGGAAGTAGAAAACAAACTGGACCTACTAAACATCGAACCTATGGTGATCTCTGTATCCAATGAATCCGATGATGAACTATCACTTTCCGAAAGTTATTCTGATTTAGAAACTAATTAAACTTTGCCTTGAAGATCACGTTGTCATTTTTTTAAAATCTAGAATTTGTACTTAATCGAACTCTGAATTGCCATATTTTTTTAAGAAAACTATGTATCTAGTTAATAAAACAATGTTTTTAAAATTAGTGCGCTTCTTTTATATTCTTTTATTATGTCAACATCT
This sequence comes from Lochmaea crataegi, assembly GCA_947563755.1. Classification (NCBI taxonomy): domain Eukaryota; kingdom Metazoa; phylum Arthropoda; class Insecta; order Coleoptera; family Chrysomelidae; genus Lochmaea; species Lochmaea crataegi. The sequence continues at coordinate 14,591,341 of OX387425.1, forward strand.
TTAGAATTTTATGAATTTCATAAAATTAATTTGTATTATTACAAACCGCCACTGATAATATGAAATTTCAAGTCACTACGCCAATGCAATAAGAAATATGTCAAACATTTGACATGACAAAGGTCATAACCTAATTTTTTTCATGTGGGTTCAGATTGTTCAAGAAGCCGCATACGTTAAGTTACTAAAACGGCTGGTACTTCTAAATAGGTATTAATTTTACTATATTTATTTGATCTTATACATCTTAAACACCTGATTTTTGTGAAAAAGTTCATTTTTCTTTAGCATTTGTTAAACACTCAATATTTTTGGGAGTAAGGACTGACATATTATCCTTTGAATTGTGTGTAATAATATTTGAAATTTGAGTGGAAATTTTGTGATACCGGTTGAGTAATAAATGCAATTAAATAAGCACACTTACGATCAATTTTTCCTCTGTACTGTCCTGGATGGTTACTGAATGGGCTGTGTTCTGTATATTCTGTAAAATAAACGCGAACGTGGGTAGAGCTGATTTTACCGGAGTTAAGGTATTTAAAAAAATCATAAAAAGAAACTTTTTTGAAATTTCCTATATTATGCATCTACTTTAATTAAAAACAGTCGAACGAAATAACGAAGTTGACCTGGGTACCATTGAGGACAACGAAAAAGCTTACTGAATTTGCAAAAAGGAAGTCGGAGACAGCGTGAACCAGAACAGATTATTGGTAGTAGATCAGGGAGCAGCAAGAAAATTTCGGAGTAAACATCCCAAGATGCATAGGAATATTTTCATAAAGGAACCATGCCTGGAACGTACAGCGGAATTGCTCACACTGAACACGTCATGCATCAGTAAAGTAACACCTGAACAAATTAAAACTATAGAACCAAAGAATACACGTGCATACAAGAAACGAAGCTGTCTATCCTTTTTTGTATGCGCATGTCTGAAAGGCGACATTTTTATAATAAGATACTTGTCATTCTTCACTTTGTCGACCAATTATATCGCCGATATTTAAAAATTTGATCATTTTCTCAGTGTATTTACTAAGTTATCTAGCTATTATAGCAATCACCCAGATAAGAACCTGTACAAACTGGTCCAGAGCACAAATCTGCTGTACTGGCCACTGGGTGCTATGAAAAAGAACAACGCAGTCAACTTAATAGCAGAGAGAAAACATTTTCTTTTAAAATCCACGATTAAAAAACATAAAGAAGTACAATGAAATATCACTTATAAAATTACCTTTAGAATGCGGTTTTTCTGCTTCGGCCGCTTTTGGCCTTCTACGTCTAGTGTGAATTGTATCTCTTCGCATTGTGACAGGCCTGTCTATTCCGTGTAATTTGAAATAAAGACCACACGCGTTACATACCATCTCCCCTCTTAGATTACGTCTCCAAATCGTCGTTGTTTGAGTACCACAGTTTGTACAAGATATAGCTACCATTCGTTTCAATTCCATTTTCTATACAAACAAAAATTTTATATACAGAAACAAACAATAAATTCAAATCACGGGAAAAAGAAAATAAAAAAGTTTTACAGTAAATCACGCGGCGGCTCCCAGGTGTTAATTTAACAATCAAACAGAAAGTACTAAAAAAAATTAAATTTATTTATTAATGCTACCAACAACTTTTCCTTCCAAGCAATATTTAATTCTGTCCCTTGTGTACCGTTTCTACTTCTACTACATTTTTTTTAACTTCTTTTCCTCGACCAATTTTTTAACATATTCTTTTTGTCGATCAGTTCTACATACTTTTTCAACAATGTGCCTTAATTTAAGATATTTTAGTTATATTAGTACGTTTTTGACAATCGATTTTATATACATGTTGTTCTTTACCAAAGTGTCTGGCACCTGGGATCCGTTGCGTTTACCTTGCGCATCCGGTTTGTACCTTTAAGAATTTTTAGATTATTAAAAGACTTTTTTTTATTAACATCTTGCCATTCAAAGTCTCTCAGAGAATAGGAAAGTGGGAGGAGTGCATCATTCAAACTTACCTTTCCCTTTCCCAAATTGCATAAGATAAGAGAATTATCTGGCCCATACTCGTAATCTTCATTATCTTGTTCCATTGGAGCACCTTCAGGTGGAACGGTTGCCTTTGAAGGATAGCTTTGTTTTCTTCTACACGAATTTTTTTGATTAATACTATCGGCAGATGCTTGTCTCTCGTCAAATAATGTGTAATTTAAAACACGCGGCTGAGCGGGAGTTATAGTCATGCCCAATTTTCGACACGTTATAAGCTTTCTTAGTAGCTGGCTAGCTTCTCCACTCAAAGATGGATTATAACCATTCCGAGAAAGAGTCTGCCAGAGTGCAGGGTCAACTTCATTTTGATTTAACGTTGATTCGGATATGGGGGACGTTTCGCTGTTTGTTGAATCACTTTGCTCTTCAGTTACCTAAAAATATTGAATGTTGTATTATAATTATGGATAATAGTATATTATTCAACAAGTATATTTTATACTATTATTCAAAATAGACTACATTTTTAAATCAGTGTACATGCCATGTTAATAATTGAGGTACTGATATAGTATATTGTGTCACAAAGGCAGAAAATGAGCTTTAGCAGCCCGAGAATATTAGATGCACGAGCGAAACGAGGGCAGCTGATAGTACCATATTGGAGTGTCTTTATATGGGATGCTTACAGAGAAAAATTATATTTGAATCTACAAAACATTGATAATGAATAATAAAATTAACAAGGGAGTATTTACACAAAATCAGTCATATTATCTCTTTGAGTACAATATATAAAATATGAGAGATTTATTACCTGAGACATGTCCACTTCTAATCGTTCTGGATCAGAGCTGTTGCTCGACACCGAAACAGCATCAATTTCTTCTTTGATGTAACCAATCTCAGGCACACATGTTAATTTTTCAGTTTTCTTGTTCGATAGATCAGTGGGTTCGGTAGGACAGGTGTTATCGTTTTTGTCGTCGCTTACAAAACGACTGAAATCTTGAGTAATCATTCTAGGAATATTAGATAAATCGGCAATACTATTTTCGGGTGTGTAATGTAGGGCACTGGGGGGTTTCACCTAAAATATGTTTTATTCTATACTATCGTAATCAATAAAAAATGCTACAACACTGAGTTGTAGGTACAAAATGAAGGAAAACTCTCTGAAAACGCCCAATTTCCTTGAAAGTACACAAAAGAAGAATCCTCCTCAAAAGGGAATATAAGATATCAGCATTGTTGAAAAAAAAATTTGAAGCAAACGGAAATATTAATTATAATGTCAACGAAAGAACATTCCCCCACCACTTAATAATAAGTGATACAGAAAAATTAACAATCTAAACTATATTTTGTAAATGATAGATTGCGCCACCTAGCGATAAATTAAGAACTCAAAAACATTTTCAAGTATTTTTTTAGTGCCAATTTTAGTATAATTTTTTTCACAAATTCTAGAACATACGAGATACCGCCGGTCGCCACCCTTGATAAATCACCCTGTACATAGTAAAAAGGTGTAGTTTTCACATAAAAAAATGTTAACTCAATAAACGGTTAAAGATAGGTATAGGAAACTATTAACAAAAGTTGTTTAAAATAAGGTAGGTTTATACTCCTAAAATAAAAATATATACATGGTGTCCCATTAAAAAAAAGTGATATACAACAACATCTGGTATTATGGGAAGTAGAAAAAATATGTCAATATTTAGAAAAAGCCACCCTTACCAATTTTCGCAGTTCTCAAAATTTCCTTATCAACAATTTATATTTGTTTTGTTTTCAAAGCCTGTATTATTTCAAATTTTATGACCACACAGCTTAGAGTTTGAAAAGCTCGGCCAAGATATAAATAAGCAGACAGTAAACTTGGAATACAAAAATCTATGATTATTTACCTTTATTAAAGGTTCGCGCACAGATTCTTCGGTATTATCCTTGGACAAATCCATGGAAACATCTTGTGGGGGCAGAAGATTATCGGATGCTTCAACTTTGGGAACAATAATTACACTTTCGCCATCAAACTTCTTAGGTTCAAGTGACGCTTGTGATATTTCTCCTTCATCCATATATACGGGTTCTGTTTTTATTCCGATCGTCTTCACATCCACTAGTTCTGTTGGTACTCTGGTGGGCGTCATGAAGTTTTCATTTGAAGCTAGTTGTGGTCGTTCGATTTTAAAATCGGGAGGTAATGTGTGTATTGAGGTTGTCAGATTTTCTAAAAGCTTTTCTGATTGCTGCTTTTTTTCCTGTAACAAAATGTAAATAGTTTAAGTAGCAAGTGTATTAATAAGGGCTATTAAAAATCGAGATATTTTTGTTTGAAATTGTTAATCGACCTTTTAATACTCGCGTTAGTTACAAAACTTTTCCGTCGACTGTACAAGGTGTATCCTTTTTTCTCAATCTTTGAAAACTAAGAATATCGTGGAAAGTAAATTAGGCTTTGAACTGTCATTGTTGGGCTTCTTGGAGCAATGAAATACGCATGTGTATACTATAGTGAAGGACAAAAACTAGGAGTATTCTATTGAAGAAGTCAGCATTACACAAAATAACTTTTCAGTAATTTCAATGACTGTATGTTTGGTTGCCTATACCAAAAACGTTTATTAATGAAAGATTTTGTGTACATTAATATAGCTCAAAAACGCACGGTCGACGGAAAAATATATTAAAAATGAAGATAAATAGTCAAAGAATTATTCTGTAAATGAATAGTAGCAAATTAAAAGTATTTAAAATGTAGACACTTTATAAAGCAGACAGGTTATAAAACCATTTATTAAAAAATATTTAGTAGAAGATTACATTAACTTAGATAAGGATGATAAGATAACCATTAATTACGATTTTGCACTCAGTATACCTGCTGAATCAATTCGAATAAGCAGTGAAGTGAAAGGAAAAAAAACAATGAATTATATCTGGGTAAGTATATATATCTTCAATTTAAAATTTTTTTGGTTTACGTATCATCAAATGATTAAATAATAACGGACTAGAAATCAAATATGCAGAGGTTTATAGTTTTTTGTTTGTAATATTAGTCTTGAAGATATTCATAATATTCATTAATGTCAATACGGAATGAATCACTTTAGTGCTCAAAAGGTGGCATAATATTTTTCTTTGAATTTGAAATCTAAAGAATATTATTAGAAATTATGAATAGGAACAATATTTTTTCATTCTCTGCTTGCCATGTTTGTAAAATTCAGAACTCAGGTACAAGAAAAAATTAGAAAGTTGATTAAGATATTTTGGAAAAGTATTATCCAATGAGCATATAGTCTAGTTACTATTCTATATTCGAAATTATTGTTGTATAAATAGGTATGTATTTTTAAAATTATTACAGGTATTACTGCTATTTGTATATCCAGCAACTTCAGATGAAATTTACCAAAATTCTTCTCATATTTGCGAACAGTGTCGCTGTGAGGATAAAGACGAATTTATAATGGATTGCAGTAACCAACAATTTCAATACGTTTTAGCCAATTGGCCATTGCACAATAAAACTTTAAAAGCTACTTTCAGTTACAATAACATTACTACTTTGGAAAAGCTTCCTATAACAATGCAAAAAGCAAAGCTGGTATTTGATCATTGTAACATCAAGTATTTGGATAGTGGACTGTTTTCTAATATGAAAAATGTTGAGTATATAGATCTGAGTTATAATCTATTGACAAGTAAGTTATTTTAAAACCCATCACTATCTTGATAAGTCAGTAACTTTGTTTTTTTATTCAGCGGTACAGAATATGAGGATCATTCTCAATTCTCCTTCTTTTCGTGTTTCAAACTCCATGGATCTGTCAATCGTACACTGAAATTCAGTATTTTTGAAGTGAAAACTTCTTTAGGCGCGTTGATCACTTTTTGGGTGAATAAAAAACATGGTTTTTTAGTCAACGTCACAATACTTTTGGTTATGCAACACAATTAACAATGAAGCGTATATAGTGTTGCAAACTCATCGTCACGCTTTCCATGAGCTATATGTATACTGTGTATATGTGTACTTTTTTTTGTAAAAAATTCCATTTACGATGGGCTTACGATAACATTTTTAAAAAGGATTCATTTATTGGTGTTTTCACTTCTGTCGGCAGTCCCATGACTAGACTCTACGGTTTTTTTACTGTAAAAATTCGTCTGACGCATTAAATGAACACATATGCATGTTCAATAATTAAAAATATAAATAAACATATTTGGAATCTCTCAATTATTATTTGGGTATACTATAAATTAAAATCTATTTTAGCTGAAGAAATAGGAGGTGATGATTTCAGAGGGCCTTATGATGACAGACAATACAGACCCATAGCAGTGAAATATTTAAATTTGGCTTACAATCAAATTCACAGTTTGCCAGTTAAGTTTTTCGAAAATATGCCCGATCTAGAGGAACTTAATTTACAAGGGAATCAGTTGACAGTTCTGGATCCACCTACTCAAGTTGCTTTAGCATCACTTACGAAAATAAAGGTATTATACAAGGAGTTGGAGCCTCAAATTTGTAATCAAAGCCATATATTTTTTTTAAATAATCACTAAAATATGTTATAACAAGCATTACATTAGTGTTCGTATATACAGTTTGCCAAACATAGTCCTGGAACATGCTGTATAAATAACAACCTATTGTAGATCTTGTAAAATTTGAAAACAACCACATATTACACCTGACTTATTTTGTGTTAACGCTTGTATTACTTGCAGGTGCTGAATTTAGCAGATAATAAATTAACTGAAATAGAATCAACCCTTTTAAGAAACTTACACAGTTTATATGCATTGGATTTATCATCTAATCATTTCGATTTTGTTCCACTTACTTTGAGTTATATAAGTAAAAACCTTAGGGTTCTTAAAATGAGTGACAATTACATATTTAAACTAACTGATCAGAGCTTTTTAGGTAAGTTAACACTAAATATACGATTTTATTTCCTGACACTAGTGGATACATTTCATGTGACAATAAACTACATACTACAAAATTTGTATATACTGAAACTCTAAAAGTTTTACTGCAAGAAATATACATTAATTTATTCCTTAAAAATAACTCAGCTGGGAAGAGATACCCATTTTCTGGCTTTGTGAAGCAAATACAATATTTTACTAATATGTTGTAGGTCTTGATCTTACCGAAATACACTTGAATAACTTGCCTAGGTTGAATTATGTTGAAGCTAACACATTTGCAACTTTAAAACATTTAAAGAAATTATATTTAAGAGACAATCCAATCTTAAATTACATTGACGAAGAAGCATTTGGAGAAAACCAAATTCTAGACGAGGTTAGTGTACTTTATATTTAATCCCATAACCGCCAAGATCAGTAGATAAACATAATCAAGTATCAACTATCACAAAATTATATTGACTTCTAATCAAAATTCAAAAGCCACTAAAAATAACTCCAATATACATATAAGTTTAAATGAAAGTCTTAAATAATTCTTAACATTCTCAGATTGGACTTCTGTATTCCTCCGAGGTTGTCTTCACTTTTACAATTTTTCCATCACTCTCTAAAGCTGTAAAAATGTGATAATTTAAAAAAAAATCGGTACCTTGCATCACTAATTTTTCTGTATATGGTCACAAGCGTTTCGAATGGCTTCAAAAAATTAGTTGCTCCTACAACTGAGCTAAGCTCGTGAAAAGCTCTAACACTATTTTTATCTTTGAAAATATGTATTTTTCAATTGCTGATTTTACTGTATAAGATCCCAAGCGTCTCAAAAGGCTTAGACGAATTAGATGCTAATTAGTTGCTCCATGGACAATAATCAGAGCAGAAAAGTGACTTTTAAATATCTTATTTTCCTAAATAGACACAAAAACGTCTCAAATGACTTTGAAAAATTAGTTGCTAATTAGATGCTCTTCCAACAAGCGAGCTATGCACGTGCAAAACTCTAACAATATGTTTATCTTTGAAAATATGTATTTTTTAGTTACTGATTTCACTGTATAAGATCACAAGGGTTTCAAAAGGCTTCGACGAATTAGTTGCTCCATGGGCATAGCAACTAATTTTTCAAAGTCATTTGAGACGCTTTTGAGTCTATTTAGGAAAATAAGATATTTAAAAGTCACTTTTCTGCTATAATTTGATTTATCTGATCATTGTCCAAGGAGCAACCAATTAGCAACGAATTTTTCAGTCATTTGAGACGCTTTTACTTTTAAAAATATTAGCATTGTTATCATTTTTTCGGATGCTAAATGAGCAACAAATTCATAATTAGGGCAACTAATTAGCACCTAAAAAGCACTAATATCCTTAGGTATCTTAGACCGGATTAGACTGGGTTGTTGAGGATAATTTTATGGACGTCTCTTGGCCATGTGTTTCTGGGAAATGATTCATCTACTAAAATTACTAAATCGCCTTCAGCAACATTGAATTTATTATGTTGCCACTTACTCCTTTTGAGTAAAGTTGGAATCCATTCTTTAGCCCACCTTTTCCAAAACGAGTCTGCAAATGTTTGTGCAATAAGCCAATGTTTGGGTAGATGTATTCACCTGTCAGTAAATTTTCCAGGAGAGCCAACAAAATTGGATTGTCCGATAAGAAAATGATTTGGCATCAAGGCCTCGTCATCTTGATGATCAGAAGAAACAATCTTCAGAGACGACTTTTCACAGTGTGCTCTATCTCTACCAAGAGAGTCTGCAGCCTTTCCAACTTTACTCATTTAATATTGTTTGAAGAGTCTCTTCAACAGGTTTTATAAGTCTGTGAGTTTTCTAATACCTTCCAGTGTTCTGATCCTGTTCTGATCTATTCCTTTTTGGCTATTATCATTAGAAATTCGGGGTATATCTATTCTTACCGAACACTTTACTTTTAGATAGATGATCTAGTAGAATATTTTGTAAACTTTTTACATTTATCTTGTACCTATTTCAATTATGTCATTGACAAAAACATGTTTTCATTGCAATCAATTTTTGTTGGTTGAGATTCCTTTGGTAGGCCAATATAAAAAAAAACATCAACAATTCAGTTCCTTCAATTAAGAGATCTGATAAAGATAATTTATTCTTTTCGTTAAATCACTGACGTCTTGAAAGCGTCATATTTGTTTATAGTTGCTGATTTTTCAAATTTAATAATCCTCTAATTACTTACCTTTTTATTAGGCGTGCCTATGCTCGCAGCTAAATGTGTAATATTTAAATGAAGGTGTAAATTTGCTTGATCTTTATTCGATTTATCAGTATAAATAATTTAAGATTAATAAGTTACTATCTTTGAAAAAATATTGATAGGAGACCACTAGATGGCTGTATTGCATGTTTCACTGATATTTGCAATTGCAAGTTTGACATTTGTTGTAAAAACCGTGACATATTTGAGGTTGGTAGAGCAGTTTACTATTTCACCTACACATATACATAATAAATAAATTCTCCTAGTAAAATTATTACAATACCCGGCTAAATTTGTTCTCGCTCTACAACACGTTATTAATAACAGACGGAAGATTTTGTCTGCATCGTTTGCATCAATATATCCATTGCCTCTTCTATAATAATACCAATATAGCCAAATATCAAATAAACTGATATATTTATAAAAAAAACTGGATTACATAATATTTAATGTAAATCTGCAAAGTATTGTATCTTATGAATTACATGTCTCTTCATTTTAAATTCTTCTGTTTAATTGTATAGACTAGACATTTTCCCAGTTTTTAAATTAATTTTTATATATATAAAAGAGCGTTTTGGGCCTTAGAGGCCCATAGTTTCTACTTTTTTTGTTATATTTCTCCATTTTATTCGATCTCTTGCAATCCTATTCCAGTCCTCTATTCTTATCTGTTTCAAATCTTCTTTATCAGCATCCATCCATTTATTCCTAGGTCATCCCCTTTTTTTCTTATCTCCTTCACCTCCAAGAAGCATCTTCTTCACACACCTTTCGTCATCCATATGGCCTACCATCTAAGCAGTTGTGCTTGAATTTTATTGTAATGCGTGGTGCCTTAGACATGTCTTTAATTTCTTTGTTTGTTCTTCTTCTCCACTGCCCCGCATCCTTAATTCATCCGTAAATTTTTCTTAGGGTCTTTCGTTCCCACCTCTCCAGTTTACTTTTATTCTTTTTATTTAATATCCAAGCTTCACTTCCGTATAACAGGGTATGATTGTTTTGTATAGTCTGATCTTTGTTGTCCTTGTTAATAATCTTGATTTTATCATATTTTTATAACCCTATTTATTCTTGTGACGCTTCAAAAGAAATTTGATTTAAACAAACCTTGCCATCATAATTGTAATTTAGAATAATGTTATGATTGATTTCAGTTGGACCTTAGTAACAATTCTATAGTAAATTTGAATTTCAATCTAATTAACTGGTCGAAACTGAAGATTTTGAAGATAAGTTCCAATCCATTACATTGTTGTTGCGATTTGTATAACATTTCTCGAGTGCTACCAACGTATATAACTCGCAAACAAGAAAGTCCGATGTGCACAGATTTGGAAAATGAGGAAGGAAGTATGTCGGCATATTATTTGGACCCCTCAATATGTTCACAGGTACCTACGATATTTTATGAGTCACAGAAGTATTCAAATTGATAGCTACATATTGCGTTAATTATTGAGTGGGGATCATTTCTAAATATCAGAAGCATTTTAAACATCTTGACCATTGTGCAAGCTAACAAAAGATAAAAACATATTTACCTAAATTTTTTTGAAATCTATATGAATATATTACTTACTTGAATAAATTTATATATATTTTTTAGGAACATCCACTTCATAAGTTAATTGCTATGAAGCATTTCAACAAAATTCGAATGACGATGATAATACTAAGTTCTTTATTATTATCAGTAACGATAGTAACAGCTATATTGTTACTCTTGCGATATAGAAAAACTATTGCTTTTAGGAACTATCCATTCGCAACTCAAGTCAGTTATTATCCTATACAAACCCAACATATTTAGAAATAACATTGAACCAAAAATACCAAAACTAATACAGGATGTAAAGTGCAATTTACAAGGGCATCTGGAGGGAGACATGGGATCGCATGTAGCCTCCCTTAATTTATCCAATTTTATTATATTAATTTATCAAAATTCTTGTGTTCCATATAATACCGACAAATTGAAATGTATCTACTTGGAATTGATATATTTCTCAAATGAAAGGTGTTCTATTATATAATATGTATTGTAGATATGTTTTTTAATAATAAATAGTTTTAGTAGTATCTTTTTTAATGTTATATTTAAATATCTAACGTTTTTCTGATGCGATCATTACAATGAAGCAGAGTCGAGCGCGGTTAGTACTTGGATGGATGGGTGACCACTGGGGAAACACCGTTGTAGAGCCGGTACACCCTGCAGCGAAACACCTTGGATAACTAGGGCCAGTAGCATATCACAGCTCGCAGGCATTATACCAATGAGCACGAGGTATAATATAGATATGCCGTCTTTCGGATGAGACGTAAAACCGAGGTCCCGAGTCCATGGATGTTGGGCTCGATAAAGATCCCTTCCACTGGTTGGAACACTAGTGGATTCGACAAAATTTCCGGTTAGGGGTAGAGTGCTACCGGCGTCGGTGACTAGCCTCAGTTGCAGAAATAGACGGACATTAAATAACCGAATAAAAAAATTAAAAAAAAAAAAACTTTTTTCTGAGTGTACTAATGTTTAAATCAGCAATATTTCTTTAAAGAATAGTTGTAAATTATTTTTTACTTTTATACTTGTTGTCAATTTTACCCCTTTTTATTGCCCCTATTGACCCTTCTTATTATTTATATCCCATATTTTTTATATAAAAACTGAATATAAATAATAAATGTGACAGTAATTTTGTTATAGATAGATTAAATTATATATGATAATACCCGGAAGTCTTTTACTTTGCTTGTTAATGTTCTGGTCTGGTGATTTGTAACTTTTTTCATGTTGTCCATCTCTGATGACATCTAGTCCTAGACATCATTAACCATCACTTCACAATCTATAATTAATTAACTCCCAATCTAATCAGTTACAATCCTCAAAACTACCTGTATTATCCCTAAAAAGCTTATGAGAAACTGGGATGTATACTAGGTTTAAATCTAATACTTATCTTATTTCATTCTTATATACAACTTCTTCAATCTCTCATTAAGTCAATCATATGATATACAATTATTACACCATACCTGAGAGGTCTTCTGGAGTAACTAAGTGCTGCAATGAGAATGGTCTTATATTAAATAAATAAAAAACAGCTGCAATTCAGTTCCATAATAAAATTAAACCTGATCACGATGTTTATAACACGGTTGATAGTAAGTCATTCCCTATTCAAGGAGAAACTAAATTTCTAGGGGTAGTGCTTGATGAGGGTATGTGTTTTGAACTGCACATTTCTGGGCTTGTCAATAGGTTGAATCAAGCTTGCTATGTGGAGCGGAAGCTGGGCTGTTCAGTAGATCAGAATGTTGTAAAAATATATTATTATGCACATGTTCAATCTATTTTAAGTTATGGTTTGATCTTTTGGGGATGCTCACCTGCTGTGGAAGGGGCATTCATATCTCAGAAAAGGATAATCAGGTGTATTCGAGGGTGTATAACTAGAGTAGAAGTATTGGATTCATGTAGACCTTTATTTAAAAAGCTGGAGTTAATGTCAGGCAATTGCAATTGTTTATGAGGAACATAGATGTGTACAACAACCTTACAAAAATTACAAAATCAGCTAATGAATTAAGAGTAAGTTCTCACAGAACAGCGTATTTGAGAGAGGTGCTGAATTCATATAATAAGCTGCCCCTTGAAATTAAGAATATTAATAGCATCTATTTGTTTAAGGTGTTGTGCTATAAACTTTAGCTTGTAATTTTATTTATGTATTAGGTAGGTATATGTATTTATAATAACAAATTCAATATCATTTTTTTATGATCAAAAGAATAAATAAATATTATTATTATTGCATTGTTACAACACATTCTTGTAATTTAGATATACATAAAGAAATGTTCAATTCAACATAATCTTACCTCTTCTGATCCTTTTAGTTCTTTGGTGTAAACCAAAAATTGATGTAGGATGTCCTCAGTTTTCTTGGCCAATTCATTGAATTTGTATAAATATTCTAATTGTTCTGTACAGCTAAGGCATATCACATGTGGCAATTCATCTTTTTCAGACACCTGAAAATATATTTCTAGCAACTTTATGTCGAAAAATAACATTGAGATGATTAGAACAAAAGTGGTTCCAATCCACAATTTAATTTTCATAAACGACTTATAGGTATATGACAGGTCAAGGTAATCTGTCTTGGGCAATTTTTGTGCTAAAATAGAACCTCCCAAACAAAATTAATAATCATCAAACTATTAGGGATGTAGTCATTTTTAAAGAAAAATATATTTTAATAAAAATAAAGTGCCTCCGAGGTCATTTATTTATTTTTATTTAACATATAGGTACTGCGTCAACCACTAGGGTGATTGGCAGTTCAGTGATTATTAATAAAAAGTAACAGTAAAATTACAAATTATACATATTAATGTCTTTTAAATGGCATCACTCATTTGGTCTCCGAGACTATAGTAGATAGTGAAAAGATCACAGTGGAGTAGGCCAGTACCCACCTCATTATCTAATCAAATTCTATTTTTACTTTATTACCTCAACAGGTCAACCCACATATTTTGGTCAAAGTTATGTGTTTATTTATTAAAGATCTGTTGGTAAATTTAAAGATATTCAATTATGGTAGTTTTATGAACATGAAATAATTACTTCAATTTTCTAAAGACTATTCAAGGGTGGGTTTACAAAACCAAAAAAACTTCATAGTATGCTGTTTTATTTTTTGCTTAGCTGAAGGATATACAAAGTGTGATTAAGATAAATTTATAAATGTTAGGTAGGACAAAACTACAATAATTCTATGAACCAGTTTTATCACAAATCTCTACACATTACATTTGAAATAAATAAAAGTATAATTTAACTAACTGGAGGATATCTACCTTGAACTGATGAGGCACAAATATGCCAAAGCCGGTTTACAAGAGATGTTGTCCCTTCTAATTACAAACCAGAATGGTTGGTTATATCTTGCAGATATACCAATCTCGTTTAACTTTGAAGTGTAATTCAATGTCTGTCGGGGCATAAAGCCCAAGTAGTAGTTGTTTGTTCTTAGTTGAACGGTCACTGTTTTTTGAAAAATATTTTTCAAAAGTTTGTAAGGCGTTATAATAGTATTAATTCTATGATCTTCAATCTATTTGTAATACTTTTATTTTTCTATTAACTGGGACTTTAGGCCATGGTCTATTGATTTCACATCCTGACTTTTTGCATACTTTGGCAATATCTTAATGATGGTGTGGCAAAATAGAAGAACTGTATAGTTTGAAAATGCTTTCCATAGTAATAGGTAGAAGAAGTGCCAGGTCGTCCACCCTCACATATTATTATCACATGTTATTAGTCCAATACATTACACCCAAAAAGAAAGGAAAAACTTAAATGTATTACTTTCTAGTGAGTAAAATACTTCGAGAGATACTTATTCCAAAGAATCTGAGGACCAGTCATTTGGTTTCTTGGTTTTGTCAGTTTTTGTAGCGTAAACATCAGATAAACACATAATTTGGTAGATAGATAGATACTAGATAGATAGATAGATATTTATTGTCCATTCATACATAGTAGGTACATGAACAAGGAGACGGTATGATATAATACAACAAAAAAAGAGAAAAAAAATACAACCGATTAATAAATAAATAGATAAATATACTTGCAGCCAAACCATGCTGGATTTAGGATAGTAGTAATGAAAGAAAGTGACATTTTAAATAATTTATAACAAATTGCAAGAATTACTGAATTTAAATTAAAATTACTAGAAAATATAACATAGAAAGCGAATCAGACACTGAAATGAATATTACCCTGCCAAAAATAAGAGAAGCAGAATAAATAGTATCTAGTATCCTTAAATTTATTGCTAGAAAAATTATATATGAAGTGTTTTCAAATGACACTTACAACGTTTGCATGTCAATACCTCTCGTAAAATTGGACAAAATGTTATAAGGATTGAGGGGTCCAGCCTATTTACTTTTCAAAATACAGGGTGTTAAGGTTATGAAACATTAAATGTTTTAATTTGATAACTTTAAAATGGATGAATATATTGATTTGACATTTGGCAGGTTGTTTTTAAATGTAAAAGGGCATATTTTGATGGAAAAACATATTTCAATTCTTGATTCAGTGGTGTACACCTTTCCCCTCCCATTTTTTACGCCACTATGCCATTTTTATTTTTTTTTGTATTCCTCAATAGTTTTCACGTGAAAAACGCATAACCTTTACATATTGAAAAATTTGTATATTTCAAGATATTTAATAATTTTATGGAGTCTACAAGATCACTTTTTAATAATGAAATAAAAAAATATTTTTCTTCAATTTTTTTTAATAACTACCAAACTACTAGTGGTTAGAATATGTAACAGGAACTAATTTGTGAAACAGCAATGCATCTATAACAGTGAAAATACGTTTCCAAAGAATTAATGACAATAAAAAATAAGATAATTACAAAGTTAAATAATATTCCATCAACACATAATTTGTCACTAAGCAGCCAACAAATTACAAGAGATGTTCAAAATTTTGTCCATTTAAATTTATACATAATCTGCAACATTTTCTCATTGAAAATCGCATACCTTGGAAAGACTGGCGATTGCCGGAAATAATTTCTAAAGCTGCATGGATTCTTGCTATCAGTTCCTCCTCCGTTTCTACTATTGTATCGTAGACAATGGACTTCATGTAACCCCCCAGTAAGAAATCGATTGGATTTAAATCCGGAGACCTCGCAGGCCACATATTGGGTCCACCCCAGCGTATCTAGTTGTTTCCGTATTGTTGGGTTATAAGTTGTTATAATTTAATCGCAAATAATTTATTTTGGTTTTGACGTTAAACAAAAAGAGCTTCGACCATTTCATCATTGACATCCACAGCCTACACAGGAAGTCATGCAAGCACAGAAAAATCCATTTCCGGACATGTAATGAACGATACTTTTTATTATACTTATCTGAAACCGTCTGCTTCAACATCTTTAGTTCTAAAGAATGAAATTCCGAAGGGACTAAACTTCTACAATAATACAAATTGTACAGTAAATGTTACTATTAATACCAAGGATTCCTAAATATACTAATTATGTTGTTGTTGTTTTCAGAAAAGTGTTATAAATAAATAATTGTTTTTTCTTATAATTGGGTCCATTACTTTTTAATCTTTTTATCAACGATACTACTAACTGTTTTCATGAGAGGAGCACCCTTCTATTTGCAGATGACTTGAAATGTTTTAAAATAATTAACAAATGTGTAGATGCCTCATTGTTGCAAGTAGAACTAACTAACCTGTCTACCTGGTGCTCATGTAATGGCATGGATATTAATACCAGTAAGTGT
This sequence comes from Lochmaea crataegi, assembly GCA_947563755.1. NCBI lineage: Eukaryota > Metazoa > Arthropoda > Insecta > Coleoptera > Chrysomelidae > Lochmaea > Lochmaea crataegi. The sequence continues at coordinate 14,607,891 of OX387425.1, forward strand.
CATGTAATTAGCTCTCATCGCACACATCATACAATAGCATTTAATTATCACATTAATGGTCACTCGAATGGTCAGTTGCTAGATACTGTCCATCAGATTAGGGATTTAGGAATTACTCTCTTAGTTTCAATTGTCACATCACTAATGCCATACAAAAATCAATGAAAATGTTGGGTTTTGTAAAAAGAACAACTCGTGAATTTACCAACATAAATGCTATAAAAGTTTTTTACTTTTCGTTAGTTCTCATCTGTTTGGTCTCCTCACTACTTAACTCACATTAAGGAGATTGAACAAGTTCAAATTTTTTTTTTCACTATATAGCATTTAAGCATCAAATGGGCATCTCTTCTCTCGAGAGCCTTAGAAAACAAAAAGACCTTTTATTGCTATTTAACATCTTAAATGGTATTTGTAACTGTCCTCAGCTTCTTAATAAGATCTGCCTGTCCGTGCCACCTCGCTTAACTAGGCAGGTGAGAACATTTAATGTGCCTTTCCATTGATACAATTATGCTTTCCACTCGTTCTTGCCCAGAGCCATGAGACTAGCTAATTCCCTTAATAGTTTACTGATTTTCAGTAATTCTATTAATCAATTTAAGAACCACCTGTCTCAACTAAACGGATGTAATTGTTTGTTTTTGTTTTTGTACTATATACTTAGTATTAATGTTTTTGTTACACATGTAAAATTATTTTTTTTTGTTTAACCATTTTTACTAAATTGTTCTTTTTATTTCTGTATTCATTTTTATCATTGTATTGTATTTTTTTATCATTAATTGTATTTTTTTATTGCTGTATTTTATGATATACTGCATTTGTAGGTATTTCTATTATAAAAATTTTTTTTTCATGTTCACTTTTTTATATGTAATTGGGCTTGCCCCTTAAATAAATAAATAGTTAATTTCAATTGTGTTTTTATTTAGAGCACGGAAAAAAATCGGAGATCGGGAAAAACTTTCCGTGAGCTGTTCTGAAAATGCCATCTTTACGTCTTTGTAAAACTGATGAAAACAAGGTGTTTTTAGATAAGTATAATAAAAAAGTATTTTCAACAATCTTCTCTCAATGTTTTAGATGCATTGCAGTTTCACAAATTAGTTCCTGTTACATATTCTAACCATTAGTAGTTTCGTACCTAGTTATTGAAAAAAATTGAAGAAAAATATTTTTTTATTTCATTATTAAAAAGTGAAAAGTGATCTTGCAGACTTCATAAAAACATTAAATATCTTGAAAACCAAAAAATTTTTGATATGTTAAGGTTATGCGTTTTTCACGTGAAAACCATTGAGGAATACAAAATAAAATAAAAATGCCAGTGGCATTAAAAATGGGAGAGGAAAGGTGACATATTCTTCCAAATGTACACCACTGGATCAATAATTGAAACATGCTTTTCCATCAAAATATGCCCTTTTACATTTAAAAACAACCTGCCAAATGTCAAATCAATATATTCATCCATTTTAAAGTTATCAAATTAAAACATTTAATTTTTGATAACTTATTTCGAAAAGTAAATAGGCTGGACCACTCAATCCTTATATCATTTTGTCCAATTTTACGAGAGGTATCTACATGCAAATGTTGTAAGTGATATTTGAAAACACCCTATATAATGGCTAATATTCACTTAGGTGTTTATGTCTCTCACCTGCAGCTCACGACAGAAACTCACCTTCATGGATAATAGCCATCATTATATGCTTGTTGAATAATATACTATTATATAAGTGTCATCCGGAGTGTCATCTTTAATATTAGTTTTCAAAATTGGAATGTGCATTAGAAAACATACAAGTTGACTTTTTTTTGTATTACATTTGATTAGTGTTTTTTTTAGGTAAATACTATATTTCTTGTATACCAAGTTTATTCACACTCCTAGGAGTTGTATCTTTAATTATACAGGGTGTACCGTAAATAAGTACCGTAAATTAGAGGCATGATAGATCGTTAAAAAATATTAAATATACCCTAATCAAATTTTTCTCTAACCTTCTTAGTTTGTGAGATACAGGCTGTTGAAGGATGCCGAAGAAATACACATGCATATGCAATTGCATATCTTCTCGGTGGATAAAAGTATAAATTTGAAATTTTTTGTAGGTTATTGTCTCTTCAAAACACATCAACAGTATCAATTCTGTCAAATTCTAATGAGCCAGTGGCGTGGTACGAGGGGTTCGTAAACATTTATTGTACCATATTTTTGAAACACCCTGTATTTAGAGCTTGAAACTTTTGTCTGCAATTCTTTATTAAATTTCCTACACAAAAGGTACTCTTTGTTGAATTCGATACAACACTCCATTTTCAAGATTTATAACTTTTTATTGCAGTAAGACAATTTTTTAAGTTGTATTTTGTTTTAATAAATTTGTAGTAAGTACATACATTTCCAAATAATTTAAACACAAACGTTTCTATTGGGTTTGTAATTCATAGTTCTTCAATTAAAAAGAGTAATTTGAAATAACCTCATGAATAAACTTATTAATGAAAATATTTTGTATGTAGTAGTTAACTACATTAACAAACGTTGCTATTTCATTAAATGTTCAAACTGACGTCCTTCATTTTTGCATACGTTTTTTCATTTGGTTGGTTATCTTCCTCAGCAAAAATCTATTAAGAGACAACTCACTGCAAGCCGTTTCTATTCTTTCTCGGAGTTCACCCACCATATTGACTGGTAAAGAATATATTTTTGTTTAAATATTCCCCACAGGGCATAATCCATTGGATTACATTCAGGAGACAGTGCTGGCCACTTGACCGAAGCATCTACTCCACGACCTATCCATTACCCGTAAAGTTTTCATTTAGTAATTCCCTAGCTCACAGTGTAAAATGTGGCGAGGCCCCATCGTGCATAAACCACATTGACAGTCTACGTTGATAAGGTACATCATCAAGAAGATCTATTAAATTATTTCTAAGAAAATTTACATATCTTGGTCCATTTAAATATTCCGGTGGAATAAAAGGCCCGATAAACTGGTCCCCGATTATTCCAGCCCAAACGTTAATTTTTAACCTGTGCTGATGATTGTAACTTTAAAGGCGTGCGGGTTTTCGTCAGACCAAATTTATTGTTTAAAAAAATTTACAATATAAGAAAGTGTCTTACTGCAATAAAAAGTTAAAAATCTTGAAAATTGAGTGTTGTGAGTTCAACTAAGAGTATCTTTTATGTGGGAAATTCAATAAAGAATTGCAGACAAAAGTTTTCAGCTCTAAATACAGGTTGTTTCAAAAATATGGTACAATAAAAGTTTAGGAACCCCTCGTACCACGCGACTGGCTCATTAGAATTTGACAGCATTAATACTGTTGATGTGTTTTGAAGAGACAATAACCTACAAAAAATTTCAAAATTATACTTTCATCCACCAAGAAGATATGCAATAAAATGTGTATTTCTTCTGCATCCTTTAACAGCCTGTATCTCACAAACTAAGAGGGTTAGAGAAAAGTTTTATTGGGGTATTTTAAATATTTTTTAACGATCTATGATGCCTCTTATTTACGGTACACCCTGTCAGTGCTGGGTAATTACATGTACTTTAAAAATAATTACAATTACAAGGTACTTTTCCAAAAAAGGAATTAATTACAATTACAAAGTACTTTTCCAAAAAAGGAATAAATTACAATTACAAAGTACATGTCGTAAAAATAGGAATTATCAATTACTTTGCTGATAAATCAACAAATTATGACAGAATGGGGGAGCAAGCCGATAGGAATAAAATTTTTAAATAGGTAATTCAAACTGTTAAACTAACAGCCAATTGCAGCGACTTTCATAGGATTCCTTAAAGTTAAAGATATGTTAAGGGTGGTTTGTATAAAGCTTACTTGAAGTTAAACTCGGTTTGAGATGACATATGACAAATTTTGTATGGCGTAGATACAGTCTAAACACCATTTAGCAATTAGGGCTTGTTGCCCGAAACATTAGACTGCACCTACATTTATAGATCTGAAATTGACATGTATCACCTAAAACCGAGATTAACTTTAAGTAAACTTTATACAACTTAAGATCTCCTTAACTTATGGGAAAAGACAAAATCCTTAATAAGTAACAAGTAATATAAAAACGAAACGGGGAAGTTAAAATAAAATGTTTACTTAGAAAGTTTATTGATTCGAGCGAAACAAAAATACAAAAGTTCGTGTACCTACCTGGGTCTAGGTACATAGATATATTATATATTAGGTATAATCATATCATACAAATCGGGCAACATTAGTCTAGGGTTCGGTTCGAACAGGAAATTTTTTGTTTTTGTACCACCTGCATCTCGTAAACACGCATTTAAAAGTAATTGTCATTAAAAAATTTAATTGTACTTGTAATTGGAAAAGTAATTGTACTTATGAGAAGTAATTGTATTTAGATAATTCAAATAATATAATTACAAAGTACAATTCCTCCACAGATTTTGCTGCAATTACATTTCCAAATTACTTTAAGAAAAAAAGTACTTAAGTACAATTACAAATTACATGAAAAAAAAAGGAATTGTAATTATTAATTACTTTTTAACTAGGAATTACCCAGCATTGCACCCTGTATATTAGTGACATTTGATATGTAGGTACAAATTAATGTACTTTCACACTATTTTTTAAAAAATCCTATTAAGATTAATGTTTATTATCTGTTATATTAAATTATATTACATCATTGTTTTATAATTACAATTAGGTGCCTAACCCCTTAAACAAAACTCTTTTCGCCGCCAGTGGAGAGCAGATCAACTTTAGAAATAGTTTCCTCTTACAAAAGTTCCTAATAAGTAATACATTTTTAAAATTTCAACGAATACTCCCAAGTATATATTTTAAAGACAAAGAAAACGCAAAACCTCCGTTATCAAATCTTTATCTCATTTGAAATCTCCCCTTCTTTGCCAAACTTTCTATTTACAATCTCTCAGCTATAGCAAAGTCATATAATAGATGATAGTGACGTTAAAGACAAATCTATTGAAGTTTATTAGTGGCATGGTCTGCTGTAATCAAATATACAATGCATCATCTCGTCCCACGCGTACGTAAAGCAGATGTTTTCCAAACAAAAAGAAATGAATATTTATATCACCGCATATCATTATCCACGGTTAAATGTCCCAAAATAACCCTTATTCTATCTGTACAAGAATGTTCTGCTATCATATTTAAAATTAGCATGGAAATCAAAACAAAAGGATAGCCAACATCTAGGTTACTACCTATCAATATACTCTCTTATCAGATAACGATACATGTCCAGTGATGAATCATCTTACCAGAATTGACAGACACGTCATGATTTTCTTAAGGATATTTCTTTCCATAGCCGCCTTATCGAACATAAATAAAGCATTATCCTTATCTTGAGATAAACACAACCGACACAATTGATAAAACTTTGGCGGTACATTACACATATTTAAATAATTTAGACAAAACATAAAAGCTTACACCACACATTTAACATAAAAATAGTTCATTCACAGCCCATTTTTATTGTTTTCCAGTAATTTTTTTGTTGAGATATATAACACACCGTACATCCGTCATTCCGTTTGTCAAAACTACAACACAACTGCAAGAAGCAAGACCACCACAGCACACAACATTAAAAAATTAAGGCACTGCCATGGCCATTTGAAGGTAAACGAAGATACGAATGAAGTTAGAAAGGTAGAAGACATTGTTGCCAAGTTTAATCGCAGCACTATAAACATTATTCTTATAAATATGCATTTTATTAATAATAATTTCTTGAAAAATATACTGTATTTACATTTACTAATTTTATAAACTACAAACGTTTGTTAATTATCTAATCACTGAACGGAGAATTCAATCCTGTGTATTCAACCAGTATTTAAACATGCTGTCTGCTAAAAACTGCCTACATAAATAAAAATAAGACGTAATAAATATCACTAAAATTTCAAATATAATTTAAGAATTAAGAAGAAAGTATTGGTTTGTATCTTATACAACGAATATGAATCTAAACGAGTGCTTCGTAAATCCTAGAAATAAATCGAAAACTGCAAAGGCCTTTGTAATTACTTCAAAAGCTGGTAAATATACAAATCTATAAATTGTAAGTATATATTCAAATAGACTTAACATTCATAGGAGATACTTTGAGACACGATTTGGATTCAAGCAATTCTACAGACCCAATTCTACTTGGACACACTACTTCTCTGCCAAGAAAATATACCAAAAAGTGTTCAACAGTTGATTCATCTGCCACAAAATGGGGTAACACATGTATAAGGTAAAAATAATATATAAATACACATACCTTTTGGTTGACATTAACATTAAAATTCTTTTAGTGTACTTAATTCTTCTTCGACACGTAGAAGTACAAGCTCTAAAATAACTGATGAAAATCAATCAAGAACTATTATAGGTGAGTATTGTTAGTAAATAATGCAAAATAATGTTAAATGTTATATAAAATAAGTAAAATAGTAAATGCAAATTAACAAATTTTTAAACTCACCTTCTCTCTCAAACAAATACTTTCTGTTAACTATGTAGGCACTCCGTTTTTAATTCCTTTCACCACACCACAAATTTACTTAATGATTGGAAAAAATTTTATATCGTCTGAATTTTATCGGAATAGGTATTTGCTATAAAAATCGCAATGAAAATTGAAGTAGTGTCAACCTGACACATTAAATTTATTTATTTATGAGCCATAACTAATGAACAGCTCGATTCAATAAGAAAGTATCCAAGAAGGTGTTTAAAGTTTAAATTTGGTTTCTGAATTTTTAAAAGCAAATAACTCAAAAACCTATAGAGTTTACACGAATTAAAAAAAATAAAAATTATGAAAATAGTTGATTTCAAAATTATTTTAATACTTCATGTTATTATTGTAGCACTAACTGAAGGCAGGGGACACGCTCAATGTGAGGTTGGAATTGCTGTAATATCCGTAACAAATCACCATTTGATTATCTGCCAAATATCAGATTCTCAAAATTATATCAACACCTTGACGAAAATTAATATTTTGAATCCAAACGAGGTAATGATTTAGGTATTAAATCTTTAATAACCCTATTTCTGTATTTTTGCGTTAAGCAATTTTAAAACTTAGGGGTTGATGGTGACGTAACCGACACCACTTAACCGTCACCGTGTGTCATAAGCACAAACCAACTGGTCATAAGCTTACACTTCTGCCTGCAACTATACAGTGAGGACATAAAAATGTTGGGATTCTGAGAATCTGCCTATAAGCTACAGAATCTGTAAGATATAGGATCTGTAACTTGAACCTTTACAGATTTGTAAAATTTACTATTCTGGAACCAAATCTGTAAGATTCATAGTTACAGATCTTTACCTTATAGGTTTCAGCTTCACTTCTGTTTATAATGTCAAAATTCTAACCTCAAAACCATTAAAAGTATTTAAAAGCTGTGTGTGTACCGACCTGGTACATTTGTCTAAAATGCCTGTCTGGCCTATCAAACGGATTTTATTGATCCCTTAAATGTCTTCGTTGGATTCTCATATGATTTCTGGAAAAATGGAAAGTGTATTTTATAATAATACCATAAAAATATGTACAAACCGATTCTCATCCTCTTCCAACGGAATACCGGCGAAAATATTTAATTGTCCGTTCATATTAATGTCAATGATGTTCATTTAAAAATCACAAAAAAACTAAAAACTCTACAACTTTTCCACCATAAAAATACACAAAAAATGATAATAATAATAATACAACGACCACACCCTGTACTGCTTACAGTGACAGATGTCTAGCCCGTAAATATTTACGAATCTGTAAGGAATCTGTAAGTAACAGGTAAGGTTAGAATCGCATTTCCTGTAACTCTTACAGATTTCGGCTTATAGATCTTACAGATGTTCTCAGAATTCCACCAAAAAATAGTCCGTCCGTCCCTGTAACTTTTGAACCGTTGGGTATATAGTGATGAAATTTTGAACGATAATATATGACCCCATTCTGCATTTTTTAACACATCAATGACAGCTCTGAATGTCAAAGTGACAGCTAGGCGGGCATTTGGAATAATTTTTTCAATGGAAATGGGTGTCGAGTAACGGATCCGGACATTTGGGCGCGGCCGATTGGGAGCGTGCGTTTTTGGACGCGAAGACACTGGGGCGCGGGTACATTTGGGCGCCTGTAGCGAATATTTATTTTCAAAAACATATTTTTAATAATGCAATGCATTATATATCTTTTTATAATATTTTCAAATTTAAAAACATTAATATGTGAATAAATTCTAAGAATTCTAAAATTCTAAGTTAATCTATAGGCTGAATTTGGATCATTAGAAACAACAAATAATCTTTTGAAGAAATGATGTCTTTAATTTTCTTTTTGATGATATTTTAATATTATCACTGGAATTTGAATGCAGTCACAGGATTTTAAGATAAGGTAAATGATGGATTATGATGGATTATTAGAAACAACAAATAATCTTTTGAAGAAATGAGATGACTTTAATTACCATTTTAAGTACCGCCTATTTTTGTAAATATAAATACTGATGATTGAATCAGTTTTAATCAGTTTGTTTTAATTAGTGTGTGATCAGTTTTTAAAATGGAGTTAGTTTCGAAACGTGGTAAACCTTTGTATAGTAGCAATGGCTACTGCTATGTCTTTGACAAGTTAAGTGCTTGTGGAACAAAAAAACTGTAAAACCAGAATTTATACCATGGCTGGTATCATTGTGAATAAAATACATTAACCATTCACATGACAGTAATCCGGCGAACTTAGAGAAAAGGATGGTTTGCGATGCAATGAAAACTCGTGCTGCCGAAACGATGGAAGCAATATCGCAAATTATTAACTTTTGTCTGAATGAAGTCAATTTGTCGCAAGCAGCACAGGCAAATCTACCAAAATCAAATGCTTTAAAAAAAATGATTCGCAGGAAAAGAAACGATGTTCTAGTTGCACCACCAATTCCATTACGAGTCGAAGATCTGATTAATCCTGAAAGCTTTCAGTTTTATGATGTTAGTTTTTGTTGGCCGACAGCGGAGCAGAACCACAACGAATACTGTTATTTGGCCGAGAAAAAAACTTAGATGAGGTAAGCGTTTTCCTAAACAGATAGGTAATTGTACTTGTAATATATTAAAATTTTTAGAATAATCAAGTTTAAATCAAACATTGGACGGCAATCTATTTTTCTTCCAAACAAACAATCAGTAACATATACTAAATTAATAAATCTTTTAAAAAGCCTTCAACCTAACCTACACCCGAAGAAAATTTCCTGCGATTTCGAATTGGCATCCATCAACGCTTTCAAGGCAGCTTTTCCGGATGTGGCAATAATGGAATGTTTCTTCCATTTGGTGAAAAATACGCGCAAGCATTTGGGAGAGTTGCACCTTCTAGGAAGATACAATACAGACGCTGATTTTGCGCTTAAGGCGCGGATGATTACATCATTATCATTTTTACCGACGAACCATTTGGACGAATTGTCAAATGTGCTACCTGAGGAGCTAGAGTCCCTTTTACAGTTGTTTGAGGACTCTTATATTGGACGTCCGAATAGGAGAGGAAATGCTCGCCGACAGGCAATATTTCCTCCGCCGACAGGCAATATTTCCTCCAGAGATGTGGTCAGTACACAATCGAGTCCTGACAAACACGGATAGGACAAATAACCACGCCGAGGCGGCACACAGGAGGTTGCAATCACAGCTGTTAATGGACCATCCAACCATTTGGAAATTCATTGACAGCCTTAAAACTATCCAACGAGGCAGATATGTTGCCTATGAACATTTAGTTGCTGGAAACGAGCCATCTTCAAAAAGACAAAAGTATATCCAGGCTGATAGGAGAATGTAATCACTGGTCGAATATATTATCTTAAAGGCCCAAATGCAAACATCTATGCCATGGATCCATAGTATCCGGGGTATCCATTTTGCCATTTTCCCCTATATGTTGTATATATTTAAAATAAATTTTGTGAATTAATAATCAGTTTTTAATTTCTGTAATGGGCCTGTACTGTGAAATTTTAGTAAGTAACAACTGCGTTAAAGTGTTTTTATTGTTCTTAAAAGGTTACAAGCAATTTAGTATAAAAAAACTCGATTTTTTGCAGTTTCAAAGAGGGAATATCAGCCATATTCATGCATTTAACAATATAAACCATTCAAGTCTGGCGCCCAAAGGTCTCGCGCCCAATTGTCCAGGCGCCCAAAAGTCCCGCGTCCAATCGGCCGCGCCCAAATGTCCTAGACCGCTCGAGTAATAGAATACCTACCTAATTTTGAAGGTCTTTTTATGCTCAATACATTCCCCAGATTTGAAAACATGCGGTTCAATAGTTTCAAAATAAAAACCAGTAATAACGATTTTTGCGTTTATCTACATAATTATTGTAAATTATTTATGTTTCAAAACAAAACATAACCCTAACCTAAAATAACCTAAGCTAAAAAATTATGAAATAATTTAAATTAAACGTAAAAGCACAAACAAATTTAGAAAACACTTGTTACTTCGGAAGATGTTGAAAATGACCACCAAGAACTTCCTGACAAATAAATATTCTACGATTAAATTCTTCTCTGACATTGTGAAGCATCTGTGGCGTTATTCTTCAACAAACATCCGTAATTCGTTGTCTAAGTTCATTCAGTGATCCGGGAGCCGTTTTATACACTTCGGATTTAACATATCCCCAAAGAAAAAAATCTAGGGGCGTGAGGTCTGGCCATTCTGTAGGACCTCGACGACCAATCCATCTATCTTGATAATTCTCATCAAGCTAATTTCTGACTTGCCTGAAATAGTTAGGCGGGGCTCTCCGTCTTGTTGGAATATCACCTCATTGAACTCATGTAGATTTTGGGCAACAACAGCATCAATAATGGGAGCAATTGTATTCTGCAACATATTCAGGTACATGGGTCCATTAAGATTTCCTTCCAGAAAAATGAGACCTTTGATATAATTTCCCAAAATGCCCGCCCAGACATCAAGTTTCTGGGGGGACTGTGTGTGACCCTCCAGGAAAACATGGGGGTTTTCATCACTCCAGTGTACCTACAGTTTTGAAAAAAGTACTTTCGTCACTAAAACAGATATTCCGCAAATAGTTTTGATTCCCTGTGATTCTTCCTGACATAATGTCGGAAAATTCGAGTCGTCTATCATCAGGATCATCTTCTGTTAATTCATGCATAATTTTAATTATGTATGGATGAAATTTATGGCATTTTAAAATATTTTTGACAGAAGTGCCTCGGCCACATGTTTCTATGGCTGTTGGGGATTAACAACCATTTCAGCTGAAACCTGGACTTTTACATCTTCCCCAATTTTTGGCCGCCCAGACCTTGGAGCGTCTTTTACCGTACCAGTTTCTTGAAATTTTGAAATTAACTTACCTAAAAATTTTCTGCATATTTGGCGTTCAGGATAACTTTCATTGAACATACGAACAGCAGAATGATAATTTCTATTAGCTTCGCCAAAAATAATGACCGCTTCAAATTTGTCTTGTAAGGAACGAGCCATTGTGGACAATTTCGAGCTAAAATTTACTGTCAAACCGAAATGCAGGTATTAATAATCATGACAGCAACAATCAACAATGACACCTAGTAGGTGGTAGTATACAAATTAACTTATAAACTGATATTACTGGTTTTTATTTTGAAACTATTGATTGAATCTCATGTTTTCAAATCTGGGGAATGTATTGTGCATAAAAAGACCTTCAATATGAGGTAGCTAGGTATTACTCGACACCCATTTCCATTTAAAAAAATATTCCAAATGTCCGCCCAGCTGTCACTTTGACATTCGGAGCTGTCATTGATATGTTAAAAAATGCAGAATGGGGTCATATATTATCGTTCCAAATTTCATCACTATATACCCAACGGTTCAAAAGTTGGGTGGGACGGTGGTCTAATTTGCTCTGTGGCTCCATCAAGTTGACACAGTATTATTTATATTCGCCCGCTCTACGAATGTACTTCTCTTTCACTTTTTGTAATATTTTAGATTCTGTTTCCAAATACATTTGAAAATTTTGGAGGTAACAGATTAATAACAAAAGTTAAAGAGCAGTTTCCAAATGTTAGATACACTAGCGTTCCCAGAAGTGTATTTAACAAAGCAAGTGGCTTAGATATGCTGACCCAACTGTGCATCCCTTCGTTAAACGGTGTCATATTAGTTTTGCAACACAGGTTAGTAATTTAAACCAATATAATTATTTTAATAAGTCTACCGGCAGATTGTACGCTAGCGCCATCTACCGAAGTGAAAAGTTCAACGGTTACACTGAGAAGTCATCAATTTGTTTCAGATACTATGCATTAGCTGCTGCTTGCGCTCTACTTACTTACATTCAAGAAAATTTATATGTCTACTATGCAAGGGGATCTCTAAAGATTGATTATCAAGAATGTGAGGGGTACGCTCTGATCGGTAAATATTACTTTATTTCTACTTATACGCAAGCATATATAAAATTCAGATTAAAGGCACTTTGTGGTAAGAAAATGCCCAATAGGTTGAGCTGGCTATTTTCTGATACTGGCATTTTTATAATATATGCAGCCACTCAATGTTGATACAATTTTTATTTAAATATGGTATATGGTGTTAGGAAATTTAGAATACAACTCAACATTTTTTTAGACATATCGACAGCAGATCGCTTAGAATTAGTGTGTAGCGCTAAACCTGCTCAAGCGAATAAGTTTTCAAGTCTTCTCGGTATATTGAATTACTGTCTTACTAAGATTGGAACCAGAAAATTGCGGTCTTGGATCCTTCAACCGCTATCCAAAGTGCAGTATATTGAAGATAGACTTAATTGTGTCGAAGAACTTATGAAGTATCGAGATGCATTAAGGTCTATTCAGGTAAAACAATCTATAAATATATCCAATCATCAGAGTGTATATATTTTGTGCAATGTAATTATTCCCTTCCCCTTCTCGAAAGAATATCAAAGAATTTGTATTCCACATATGAAGTTTTCCAAAAAGGGGAAGGGAATCCCTTATATATCCTATCCCTTCACCTTTTTTGAAAGCTTCATGTGTAATACAAATTATTTGATATTTTTTCGAAAAGGAGAAGGGAATAATTACATTGCATAAAATATATACACTCTGATTGGTAAATATAGCTGATTCAAATTTTTATACTGGTACACTCAGCTGCTTACGAATAAAATATATATTTTTAGGCTTTACTTTTAAAATTCACCAACATCAACTCTCTACTCAACTTGGCAACTTTAATTCCTGATGATCCGGAGAAATGCACAATTCGTCAATTAAACTATATAATAACTTTAAATACCATCATCGACTTGGTTCAACCGTTGGGAGAAGTGTTATCTGATTTGAAACAACCTTTTTTCGTTAAACTTAGGGCTACTTTAGAAAATACTAGTTTCACTGACATCAAGAATTTAATTAGAGAAGTTGTTGGTGATCACTTACAACCAACTAAAGGTCAAAATATTATGCAGCACAGATGTTTTGCCATTAAACCAGGCGTGAACGGATTATTGGATGCAGTAAGACAAACGTTTACAGAAAGATTGAACGACATGAAAGGTATGTATAATCTATTTAACAATCGGCGCTAACTAAATCAACATGGATGCTATAGCGGTGAACAGCAAACAATAAATATGGTTAGGAGTTAATTTTTGGGTTTATTCCTATAGAAAATCAGTGATTTGTTTCTTATAGTTGACAAAGCAGAAGTCGCGAGCCTGATAAGTTTCCAGTATGTTTTATGATTCTTGTTGGAACGTCTATTGGTGGTAGCATACATTAAAGTTTCTATTTTTCTATCACTATCAGGGTTGGAAACTCATGAGTAAAGTGAGGCAAATATGAAGAGAAGAAGTAGGAAATATGATCATATACCTATATGAAAGAAATTTAGTTGATGAAAAATGAAAAAAAAACTTTAAATATGACATTATTTAAAAATTCATATTTTAATTTTCACAATCAATTGCTTTTTAATGGGATAGTTTGAAATAAAAAAGAACATGCTAATCTCACTGGCGACAGCGGCTTTACTTTATAATAACACGACATCAAAGACCCAAAGGGTGAGTTTGGGCTACTATTCTTTGTTAGTGTACAGTGACATAGGTATTACTGGTAAATCCCAATAATATTGTTGATGTTTAAAATATTCACTTAATTAGTAAGCACTAATTACCCGACACCGTTGGGGTCCATTTTATTTGTTGCCAAACTAATGGCACGAGGAGGGGCATAATTATTAAAAGTTCTCTTCAAAGTTGTGTAAACAATTTTAGAGCTTTTTACTTAATTACAGTTAACTGTAAATAATTGTCATATTAGTAAAGCGTGATATATAGACGTCAAAAAATAATAGTTCAATACTATTAAACGCTTTTTTTGTGTGTGCCAGTGTGTCTATTTAAAATGGCAAATGGTCTCAAATAAGTGTGTCTATATGTGGATTAAACCATTTCCAGAGTTGTCTAGATATATTTTTAAATAACAAAATATTGAACTATATAGTTAATATAGTCAATATTTTGTTATTTAAAAATATATCTATAGTCTATTTCAGAAAGGTATAGAGTAATAAAATGGGGAATTCCGTCCAGTTCGGCTCAATTTCGGTGTCGGCCATAGGCGTAGGTCTTGAAATAGTATTGTTTGTAATATTAAAATTTCAAGTAATTGCGTAAGAGAATTAGGAAAAGTATGTTTTCTGGCCTGAAGTGTCAGTATCGAAATATTGTGTAGAGATTACTTAGGTAGTAGATTATACAGTTACGTTTTGCGTTTAACAGGTACCTTTCAACCTTCTATTAGTGTCTCTGCCTAATTCCAACCCTGTTTCAGATTCGGCTCAACCATGCGCCGCAAGGTGCCTTACCCAAAATTTTTAGACCTTTATAAGTATATTTGTTTTGTTTAACGCATCAGTATTTGCTGTTAAGCCGTAAATAGTGTTCACAGTATTATAAGATTAGTAATAAAATGGCGACATTTACACCAACGAAAAGATGTTCCAATAATTCTCCACTATCAGTGAATGAAAAACTTATTATTTTAAACGTACACGATTGCATAAAATACGATTACCCGAAATTTACTGTACAAGAAACTGTCGACCGATGTTCCCGAATGACTGGAGTTTGAAAGTCCACCGTTTTTAAATTATTGCGGGGGAGAAAGATAGCAGGCCAAGTGGAGCCTCCCAAGAAAAGTCCAGGCAGACCAGTAAAAGTCCTTGATGAAGACACCAAAAGTGTAATTCGAAGAAAAGTTCACTCTTTTTATTTTAAAAAAGAAATACCCACCCTAGATAAGATTTTAATGGAGCTTGGCCGGGATGACAGTATCTCGTTGATAACTAAAAAACTTTTATGGAGCACTTTGAGAAATATGGATTTTGCCTGGGAAAAACATAACCGTAAAGCACTTTTACTGGAAAGCGATGAAATTGTTTGCTGGCGACGAAAATACTTAAGAAGTATAAAGCAGTTCAGAACAGAGCAGAAGAAAATCTTTTATCTTGATGAGACATGGATCAATGAAGGTTATACAGTACCAAAAATGTGACAAGACAAAAATATAACCAGTGCTCGCCAAGCTTTCATGGAAGGCCTGTCAACGGGTATTAAGGTGCCTTCAGGTAAAGGGAAAAGACTAATAATCGTCCATATTGGAAACGAAGAGGGATTTTTAAAAGAAGTTCTGCTAACCTTTCAGTCGTGCCATACGGGAGATTACCACGAGGACATATTCGGATGTTTTTGAAGACTATTTTGGTGAAATGATAAAATATCTTCCGGCTGATTCAGTAGTAGTTATGGAACGTGAGTTATCATTCTCGACGCATAGAGAAGACTCCAACTTCATCTTGGAGAAAACAAGAAATTATTGACTGGTTAACCACCAAAAGTATTGAATTTGAAGATGATTTGATAAAAAAAAAGAACTATTAGCTATAGCAAATTTACACAAACATCGTTTTATGAAATACGCCGTGGAAGATATAGCAGAAAAACATAGTGTAACTGTGCTGCGTACACAGCCATATCATTGCGAACTAAATCCTATAGAACTTATATGGGTGCAAGTGAAAGGATTTGTAGCAAGACCCAACACGACATTCAAAATGAAAGACGTTAAGCTAGTGTTTGATCAAGCCATTAAGGAGGTGACACCAGAGAACTGGCGAAAAGCAGTCCAGCATGTCATTAAAGAAGAGGAGAAAATGTGGGATCTTGACTACTTGATCGATCGGACCGACGACCCGTTAATTATAACGTCAAGAGGAGATGACAGTTCCTCAGATGACGAAGAATATTATGATTTTTTATAATTTAATTTCTGTATAATGTTCAATAAAAAATAAGTGTACCTAATACTATGTACCCAATGCCTAATTTTTATTCTGTTAAAATAAAGTTCTTTCCTTTTTACGAGTATCCTACCGGCACGCCTTTGGCACACTATTTTCAGTGTTTGTGAATGGATAACAATAGGCTAAACCCATAATATTGACCCCAACCCGGGTGGTACTACCTGCACTTGATAAAAAGAAAGAATTTTACAATGAAATCAATGCCAAACTATGAAAGTGGCTTAAATATTCGTTGGGTCACTCTGTGCTCCCTTTGCATACCTAATGAGGTTTTATTACTCTATACCTTTCTGAAATAAACTATAGACAACTCTGGAAATGGTTTAATCCACATATAGACACACTTATTTGAGACCATTTGCCATTTTAAATAGACACACTGGCACACTTCGAAATCTAAATTTAAATTAACTCTAAAATTGTCGACACAACTTTAAAGAAACCTTTTAATCGTGCCATTAGTTTGGCAATAAATAAAATGGACCCCAACGGTGTCGGGTAATTAATGCTTAGTAATTAAGTGAATATTTTAAACATCAACAATATTATTGGGATTTACCAGTAATACCTATGTCACCGTACACTAACAAAGAATAGTAGTCCAGCTCACCCTTTGTCGTGTTATAAAGTAAAGCCGCTGTCGTCAGTGAGATTAGCACGTGCTTCCTATTTACGAGGGACGTACATGAATGGGTTGTTGATTAATAGATTGAGTGTTTGTTACGGGGGCCGGTGAAAAGAATTGGGTAATGGTTTTAACCCCTTTCTTCGAAGTTATAGGGTATCCATAGGCAAAAGAACAAAAATTAACTACAAATATATTTTCTTTTCCTTTAACATGTACATGAAAATTGCATTTATGCTGTTCGTTATGACATGTTATTAACAACTGTCACGAAAATTACTGACACTGTGTTGCTTCGTTATTTAGACGGAACACATGGGCGTAATAATGAAGATTTAATTTTAATTTGTATAAACTCAGGTGGAATTATCTAAGAATTTCACCAGCCGGTAAAAACGTACCTTGTTAGAAATCTATTTTTTTTAAATACATAATTTCTTTTGGTAAGTAGCTATCGAATATTAACTACTACTTTAGAAGTTTAACTAGTACTGAATTGTTAACAAAATATTTGACTGAAATAAAACAAGAAGTAGCAGGAATAAGCATTTAATAAACACAGACAATTTTTACAAATTTTTTAATATTGACAACTTTATATCAGGTTTATTTGTTTTGTTGCTTTTACGGTCGCGATTTATGAATTTTATTGCAAAATAAATACGTAATCTAATATAAAGCGATAACATATAACTTTTGGGAAAATTTGTACAGGGGTGGTTGAAAGTTACATTTTTAAACATCTCTAGCAGATTTCTTCCAATGCCATCTCTGCCAGCCATTTTATTAAAATTACCCATAAATATATTTTCAAGTTGTACTATATATTGCACAATATTGATAGGGGGTATTGTCATACCTCCAAAGGGCAGATTTTCTTTCTGGACATAGGCTTTCAATTTAGTGATAATCATGGCTCCTCTATCCAATAAGTTTTGTTGGATAGAAATTGGACAAGAATATTCCAACAAACATTTTTTCAAAACATACCCTCTAACATAAACTATTGTATTACCTTCTGGGCTAGTAAGATTTCGATAGTCACAGGTAAAAAGTTTTAAAGGTGTTTTTGGAGTAGGAAGGGGAAAATAATATATTTAAAAGTGTCTGCCGAGTTCGTATTAATGTCTAATAAAACTTCATTAATATCGTTCATGCAATTAGCACCTTCGACTTCATTAAAATATTTCTGGGCGAATAATTTTTTAAACGCTCTACAAAATTGTATGGGTGTTGGGTTTCTAGAATTGCCACAACAATTTCTAATTTGACCAAAGAAATTTTCAAGGCAGTCCTGATTAAGATTTCTGGCCAACAAAAATGTATATTGCTTTGTTTTCAAAATATTTCAAAGAGATTTTAATGATTTTATGGTTAACTTCCATCCAGATATAAATTTCATTCGGTTTCTAACGCATTTGCCCATTTACTATGAGCATATTTTGAATTTCTTGCCTAGCTTTCATCCTTCGGAAATCGAAAAAAGAGACATCTAATGTTTTGGTTAAATTGTATAGGAAGGAATTGTTTGTAAAATTGTTAAAGATATGCTAAAAATAAAAAAATATGAAAAATTCGGAAAAATTTCATATAAAATGGAAAATATGCCAAATATGAAAATTTCATAAATGCCTCACTACTCATGAGACTCGAAAATTAAATCAACTACTATATTTTCAAAGGAAATTTTTTTTATAGAGTATATTGAAACATTAGCAGAAAAATACAATATTCCTCTAACACTCGGGAATAATAAAAAGAAAGGATATCATATAGTTTTAAATATACCAAAATCCCAGAGGAATATGAAAAAGAGTGATTTGCCTGATGAATTCATTGAGGTGAGTCGCCTGCTTTATACGATTTACTAATATTTCCTGTTATCAGTAGTAATAACCCAAAGGCATTGATAATTGTTCGAAAAACGCCGCGACGGAGGTCTGTTGCCAATAAGCAACAAGCTTGAGAAAATTGTTATAAAATTTTTGAGCATTTATCAATGTTCGAGGGTTATTCGAATAGACATTTTTTTGCTAATTATAGAAAAAAATACAGAGTATGTTTGCTTCTATAATTTCACAATGAAATCAGTTAATTTGAGGTCATTTGATTGAACACAACCAATCAGAACAACATTACACTGAAAACAGACCATGGGCTGTTATCAGTGTAAAGTTGTTCTGATTGGTTGTGTTCAATCAAATGACCTCAAATTAACTGATTTCACTGGTTATCTACTAGAGCAAAGAAATTTCTCAATAATTACATACTGTAAGTGATTCATATTTTTAGATTAATCGATGTTCAACGTTTTTCACAATGAAAACACCGGAACTGGTGAATATTTCCACTCGTCTCGACGATATTATGATGGATATATTAAAAGTTAGCAATGTGTAAGTTATCATCTTAAAATTTTAAAATACAAAACCTACCTACATATATATAGAAACTAGTTTTACCTTCTCAAATTTAACATTCGAATTATGTCCTGATTTTACTTCAATTTATTGAAAGACGTTGACGCCATCTATTAGTGTTAAATAAAAACATTCTGCATGTATTTCGAAATAGAAAACTGTTATTTCTATTTCCGACGAAGTTAAAGATAATGATGGTAGATGGTTGTAGTAACGACATTTAACGCCGTATGTTAGTATATTTAACCAATATACGTGAAATTGCTGTAAATGGTACTCTGGTTTCCCTTCAATTGCGAATAAATCTTTCGCCTTTTACTAAAGATTTCCGTGGAGGGGAGCAACTCAAATGAGTCTATAAATAATTTTTTATAGCCCAACTTACGAGTTGGGCATCTAATATAATCCAAACATAAAATGATAACAAATATAAACTAGACTATAGAATAGAACAATATATAAAATATTTGTCTCTTTCTTCCTTAACAGGCAATCATGGAGAGCGAAATAAAATAGTTATTTGTGTATTTAGAGCGTAAAGTAACAGATTGTCGCTTGAGAAAGCGGCAATTTTACTTTACGCTCGAAAAACACATAATTTTTTCTACAGTCGCCCTTTTGATAATATAAACAGTTTTTTATATTATCTTAGGTTATAATAGGAGTACCAGAATAATCGTCATTTTCGCTATTCATTATGATTATCCTTAAAAAGATCTACTGACCAGGGATGTTAAAAAATAATCGATTTTTATTTAAATCGATTATTATTTTCTTATAATCGATTTTTAGTTATAGATTTTTATAGTAATATTAATCGATTTTTAGGAAATCGATTTTATAAATTACGTGTTTAAATCGATTTTCGGAAACGGCTCGTACTATTTATTGACTATTTTTCAAAATTTTGACAACTTTTGACGATTATTGACCATTTCTCAAAGTTTTGACAATTATTGACCATTTTTCAAAATTTCAACAATTATTGACCATTTTTCAAAATTTTAACAATTATTTACCATTTTTGACAATTATTGACCATTTTGACTGTTTTTCAAAATTAGTCACCATTTTTCCAAATTTTTGATAATTTTTGACCATTTTTCAAAATGATGACAATTTTTAACCATTTTTGACAATAATTGTCCATTTTTAACAGTTTTTAACAATAATTGACCATTTTTGACAATTTTTCAAAATTTTAGACCATTTTTCAAAATTATTGACCATTTTTGATAATTATTGACAATTGTTGACAATTATGGACCATTTTTCCAAATTTTTTACCATTTTTGACAATTATTGACCATTTTTCAAAAATATTAACAATTTTTCAAAATTTTTGACTATTTTTCAAAATTATTGACCATTTTTAATAGTTTTTGACAATTATCGACCATTTTTCAAAATTATTGACCATTTTTAATAGTTTTTGACAATTATCGACCATTTTCAAAATTTTAACAATTTTTGACAATTATTGACCAATTCTGACAATAATTGTCCATTTTTGACAGTTTTCAAAAATAATTGACAATTTTTAACCATTTTTGATAATTTTTGACCATTTTTGACGATTTTTCAAAATTTCAGACCATTTTTCCAAATTTTTGACCAGTTTTAATAGTTTTTGACCATTTTTAACAATTTTTGGAAATTTTTGACCATTTTTCAAAAAAAATTTAAAATTTTAGACTATTGACCATTTTTGAAAATGTTTGTCCATTTTTCGAAAAGATTTTAAAATTTTTGACAATCTACCATTTTTGAAAATATTTGAGAATTTTTGACAATTATTGTCCATTTTTGACAAAAATTGTCCATTTTTAACAGTTTTTGACAATTATTGTCCATTTTTGACAAAAATTGCCCATTTTTAACAGTTTTTGACAATTATTGTCCATTTTTGACAATATTTCAAAATTTTTAACAATTTTGGGTTTGGGTTTGGGTTTGGGTTTATTCCCTTAGAAAATCAGTGATTTGTTTCTTATAGTTGACAAACCAGAAGTCGCGAGCTTGATAAGTTTCCAGTATGTTTTATGATTGATTGGAATTCTTGTTGGAACGTCTATTGGTGGTAGCATACATTAAAGTTTCTATTTTTCTATCATCTATCAGGGTTGGAAACTCATGAGTAAAGTGAGGCAAATATGAAGAAAAGAAGTAGAAAATATGATCATATACCTATATGAAAGAAATTTAGTTGATGAAATATGAAAAAAAAAATTATTGCGCATTCAAATATCGCGTAAAACACTTTTTGTTACTTGTACTAACTTTTTAAATTTACCCTATAACTTAAGCGGTGGTGAAAAATTGAGAATTTCTGAACATATTATCATTAGACATTTGATACGAAAGCAATCTCCTACCATTTAAAATCAATAACCACTTAAAGTTGACAAAATGCGACCCCTAAGACCCCAATTGTAATAGTTTGTTCAAGGTGATTCAAATGTGTATCGTAATGTAACCAACCAACTACAATTTTTACGTTTTTACGAATATCTATAAATTTATTTTATTGTGTAGTATCAAAAATATTACCACATCTTGTATGTTTGTAAAAACAATATTCAACCAAATAACGCGAGTTGTGCGTCCTCTGACTTGAATCTTTTCGGCGAATCCTTTGATTTCTGATATAGTTTGCCTTATCTGTTTTTCCGTCACCGCCATGTAAGGGTTGAGGGTTTACATTTTGAGAATATGCAGTCTTGATAACAATATCTGTTTGTTACCATTTCGAGTAGTTTTTGAGTTTTTAAAATAGTGACAATGATTAATGTGAGTACACGGACGAAAAAGATGATGGTTCTAGCCGCTGCGAATAAAGGTAAATTCTGTTGTTTTGTTTTTATTCAGTTCGTGAGTAATTGATCACAAATTTTCCATTTGTTTATTTAGGCCAAGCAATAGGTGAATATTTTTGACAAAAATCCTAGTAGAAAACGAATGGTGTCATCATACAAAAGACATTACGTAGTATAATTATATAATAATTATTGTCCATTTTTGACAAAAATTGTCCATTTTCAACAGTTTTTGACAATTATTGTCCATTTTTGACAATATTTCAAAATTTTTGACAATTTTCATATAATTTTATTTTATTTTTAATCTGATAAATTGTTAAATATTCACCAATTGAGTTAATTCGGAGGGCGTGGTTTGATTAAATAAGCGAGCGAAAAAGATTCCTTTTTTGCGCTAGAGCGTAAAGTAACAATCCTCGGCATTTGTCGACTTTACGGTTTCATTTGAATATAGTAATTAGTCATTTTACGCGCGACTGTTGAGAAAAATATTTATGCGTCTGTTTTTTTTTAAAACTTAAACTTTAACTTTTTCCGATATTTGTAAGCGCAAACAAAGTTATTATATCCGAAAATATCCTGGTCCGAAGATTATATATTCAACCAGGGTGATCTGAAGATTGGATCGTAGTTCAATTTAATAGGCGTCAAACTTAAGATAACAAAGTGTAGGAATAAGTTGTTCAAAAAGATTTCAAGAATGTCAAATACTGACTTCGAATTGCTCTTAGATACTCAGAGTGTAAATGTACATTAGACCAAATATTTAAGTCATTTTAACATCCGAAATTTTCACAAAAACATCAAAACAAACTAATATTGCAGAGTATTTTCGCTTGTTAGCCTCATACAAGGTGCTTCAAAAAAAGGTGACCCCGTCTCTAGGATAAGTAGAAAACTGAAAAATAATTGGGGTTTGCTTAGTAAAAAATTTTCGTAACGCCATCCGTATTCAAGTTAACGGGAGTTGCAGAAAAAAAATGTATACGTACACATTTTTTACGATTTTGCCGAAACTACTGGCAACATTGTATTGAAATTTTATACGAATATGTTTTGGAAGCTGATACCTGATACATCCCATAAATTTGCTTTTATATCTGACTCTCATAGAGGGCGCTAGTTACACGGTTCGTACCAAGTAGTATTGAACATAACTTTCTTAAGGTTAGATTTATTAATCAAAATTTCCAGTGAACTTAAACATTATTCAATTTTACACCAAAAAGGTATACATTAATTTGCATCGTTTCAGGTTAAAATATCAGTGTACGGCAAGGTCTCTGTGAGGATTAAAAAGCCCCCCAAAAAAGCCATAAATCATTTCGAATCTTGACCTACCCACAACCGAACAATTGATTCTCATTGGCGCAATGTAGCTTCCAATTGGTCTATTGCAAATTTACTTCAACTGCGAGTCCACATGGACGCGCAGGGTAGGCTTAGTCCATTATTGTTATTTACGAGGCATTGTGTTCTGAATAAGAATTATATATTTGTTAGCTGTTTCTGTGATTAAGATTTTGGGTGTTTAGAATTATTTCATTGATTAGGACTATTTTGTTGGTAATTATCAAAATTATGGCTTTTTGGCGACCATTCGAAGAGGAAGATATTGTTATAGGTAGGTATGCATTTTATAAATATGGACAGGAAATATTTCTCCTTTTATACTGAAAAAATGTATTCAACAAATGCAACAAAATTAGGTTCTAATTGTTGATATATTGTATTTTAGAGGCTGAAATAGTTCCATCTGTTAGTAATGATGTGAGCTGCAGTAAATATAGTGAGTTGATTGATTGTTGTATGTACAAAAATATTATATTTTTTAAATTTTTTACTCAAGGTTCTGAAAGCGAAGAGGAGGGATTTGAGACAATAGACAAAAAGAAATTTGGTATGTTTTTGTCGCCATCTTCGCGAAAAGTTATACAAAATATGTACAGCCAACTGAAACAAGAAAATAATGGGTCAAAACATGGAGTTGCTGAAAGAATACACAAATTGACAAAAGTTTCAAAAATATCCATTATTACAATTATCGGTAAAAGAACTATTACTCATCGGAAAAATAGAGTACAGAAATCGCTAGTGCGTGTGGATCCCGCAATAATGGCAAATCTTAGAAGACAAATATGTGAGTTTTACTCCAGTACCTATAATATCGTTCCTACATTTAAGATGATTAAAGAAAAATTAAAGGAAATTCCTGGTTTTCCTTACAAAGCAGATAAAACCGTTAAAAAGATCTTGCACTCTTGTGGGATTCGGTTTAGAAAATTAAATAGCCGTCAAAAAATTATGGAATCCTCGAGAATAATAGAGCTTCGACATTCTTATTTAGAAACAATTACGCATTGTCGACGATTACAGAAAAATATAATATATCTCGATGAAACTTGGTATGATACCCATGATGTTATCAAAAAAGGTTGGCATGATGGGACTCCAAAGTGTTCATTAAATGCCCCTTCGAATAGAGGAAAACGAGTTTTTATTGTCCACGCGGGTAATGAACATGGTTTCCTTAACAACGGTTTATTATTATCTGCCAAAAATATTTCAAGCTGTTCAGCGGATTACCATCAAGATATTTATGCTGCGTTATTTGAGTAATGGTTCGAGGAAAAGTTAATTCCAAACATCCCGGGAGGTTCTGTAATAGTTCTGGATAATGCTCCTTATCATTCCAGGCAAACTGAATAAATTCCTAAACCAAAGGCTAGGAAACAAGTAATTGCAGATTTTCTGCAAAAAGAGGGTGTCAGCATTCCAACACAGTGTCTAAAAAAATATTTGCTAAAATTATTACGAGAGCTCAATTTAAAACCCAAATATGTAGTGGATGAATTTGCCAAGCAGCATGGTCATGAAGTGGTCGTTTACCCCATAGAGTTAATTTAATTTGGTCTAACATCAAACAGGGAATAAGAAAAAAAAAGTTTCGCCAACTCTATCTGAAAGTGTGATTAAACTTATTAGAGATATTTGTTCTGAAGTGAGCCCCGATGTGTGGTATAATTGCGTCAAGCATGTAAAAGATGTAGAAGAAACCTATAGACAACGTTTTCCTGTTCATTCATTTGTAATTGAGCTGGATGACACATCGAGTAAGGAAGAAGGCTCACCGGATGATTAACTAATTTTTCTACTATTATGGGTACCTATTATACTTCTTGTAATATTTTCTGACATTTGGCAATCATTTTTCGCAAATTCACATTATGAGTCTGAAACTGGCTCTGCTTCTACTTATTGATTTCTTTACTCGCCGACAAATTGTGAAACGACGCAAATTAATTTTACTTACAAGTATACTCTTGGTAAAACTCGATACTGTGTACCGTTTTCGGAATATTTTGATTTGAAAATTATGAAG
Organism: Lochmaea crataegi; assembly: GCA_947563755.1. Taxonomy (NCBI): domain Eukaryota; kingdom Metazoa; phylum Arthropoda; class Insecta; order Coleoptera; family Chrysomelidae; genus Lochmaea; species Lochmaea crataegi. Next base: position 14,633,611 of record OX387425.1, read on the forward strand.
TAATAACCGATGCTGGTATAAAGTAATGATAAAGTTATTAATTAAACAAAAAATCACAAGAAGAAAATTAAAATAAAGACTATAAGAACATAAAATAAAAAGTGTTCAAAATGTCATCCGTTCTCCTGTACTCTAACTGAATTTTGAACTTTTGCACTATTAAATAAACCCGACAAATGAAACCATTCAGGTCTTTACCGAAAAATGTAACGCCAATGGTTTATTGCCGCTTTATGGCTATCGACCCTTTCTTGTGCTCCTATGAAATAGGAAATCTAGTATAATGAATACAATTAGTAAATTTTTTTCATTAAAAATAATAATAAAACTCTACCTTTTGTAGGATCGTATACAAAGTCGTAATAAAATTGAAAATACACATATATTTATTTCACACACTCTGTGAAGAAATAGCCCAGCTGGATGTGTATCAATCATTAGCCCAGACCAGCTTAGAAAATAAATATGTACGCCCAAAATTTGGAGAATATACTGAAATACAGTTTGGGCAACACCCATTACTCAATTTCCTGTTACCAACAAAACCAACACCTAATTCGATAGTAAGTTTTTTTTAGTTTAGTATTAGCAGAGATAATATACTTTATTATTATTATTATTATTAAATTGTTCCAGAACAAGATCGATTTATTTATCACAGCCATTGTTAAATAATATGATTAGACATATATTGGGTTTTTTTTAAATCAAAATTGCGGCCTAATCATTTGCAACTTATTTTATTGCCGTCTCATAAAATTGTGTGAACTTTTGTGATTTAGTTTTATTTTTAGTTTTGTTCTGATGACTACAATGTACACATTATCAATGGTCCTAATGGATCAGGAAAAAGTATTTTCATACGACAAGTTATGCTTCTTCAAATCATGGCACAGTTGGGTTGTTATATTCCTGCGGAATCGGCAATTTTTAAACCAGCTAATCGCATGTTTGCTAGAATTTATTTGGAAGACAACATGGAATATAATGCTTCTTCTTTTGTGTTAGAGGTAAGTATATTTTATACTGACTAATATGCTTCCTAAATAAAAATTTCGGAGTAAAATTCTAAAACATGTTGTATATTCTCCAGGCAAAATTTTATAAAGTGCGCGAGAATCGGCACAGAACTGCATAACCGGTTTGATGGACATTCGTAATTTCTAAAATAAAGCCCGCTTTAAAGTTCGCAATTCTTCTTGCAATGTATTGCAGCAATCAGTTTGACCTTGCAATGTCTTTCTTGCAACTATTGACAATTGTTTTACATTTCACAATTGCAATATGCAATTTTCAATGTGGATACCAACATAGATGATACCAACCAAAAAAATTAGTTTATTTGTGAGGTTAGGTTAGTGTGTCATATATGATGTTGATATTGTTGATAAACTAACTTTGTATTAAAATTATTGATATATACCTATGTATGTTGTTGAAAGTACACAGTCAAAATTCACATGTTACCTCCCATCTCGTCTAGGAACTTTTGTTTTGTTTTGGTATCAAAAAAATTACCAACTTTTCCTCCAGAATTGCATGCAAGCTAAAATACAAATCGAACCAGATCGATTTTGGACAATTTTTGCGCATGCTTTCGATGAAGAATATTGCATGTTGCTGTTGCAAGAAGAATTGCGAACTGTAAAGCGGACTTTACAAACAACACCTTGCTGCACCATTTTTGAAGAGAAAATAAATCTTATTATTGAAAATAAATAATATTAGGTCAATGAAAGTGTGCTTGTTTACTGCACGTGAACTCTGAAACAGAATAGAAAGAAAATTTATTTCTATATTTGAAATTTCTTGTAAGGTTACTCTGTATGTCTATTCGGAGATGTTCGAGCAGTACCGTGTGAATATTCGCAGATAGAAATAGAAACGGCTGAAAAAGTCTTTCTATATACTTATCCCGTTTTGCCATTGTATAATTAGGTTCTGAATATTGTTTATGTTTATTTGATTTGAATAAAATGTGTAGTAATATCAATAGGATTTGAACCGATGACCCTCACTGTGGAAGGCACGCGCTGACCCATCGCACCAAGAAGTCCAACGATAAAATGGATTCCAACAATGCCTACTTAGCTATGAAACAAATGAATCCTCTCGGTTTTTAAAGATTGATAAAAAATTATACATCCTTTATGGAATGGCTGAATAAAAAGACATCAAAACAAAACTCAGAAATGGAAAAAATTGATATTACTGGGCAACTAAATGTCAAATAATTGTCCATTTTTGACAATTTTTGACCATTTTTGATAGTTTTTGACAATTATTGACCATTTTTCAAAAATTTTGACAATTATCGACCATTTTTCAAAATTTTAACAATTATTGACAATTTTTCACAATAATTATCCATTTTTGATAGTTTTTGACAATTTTTGATAGTTTTTGACAATTATTGGCCATTTTTGTCAATTTTTCAAAATTTTTGACCATTTTTCAAAATTATTGACCGTTTTTGATAGTTTTTGACAATTATCGACCATATTTCAAAATTTTAACAACTTTTGACAATTATTGACCAATTTTGACAATAATTGTCCATTTTTGACAATTTTTAAAAATAATTGACAGTTTTTAACCATTTTTGATAGTTTTTGACCATTTTTGACAATTTTTCAAAATTATTGACCATTTTTTATAATTATTGACAATTATGGACCATTTTTCCAAATTCTTGACCATTTTTGACAATTATCAACTATTTTTCAATTTTTAACAATAATTGTCCATTTTTGACAGTTTTTGACAATTTTTGACCATTTTTGACAATTTTTCAAAATTATTGACCATTTTTGATAGTTTTTGACAATTATCGACCATTTTTCAAAATTTTAACAATTTTTGACCAATTTTGACAATAATTGTCCATTTTTAACAATTTTTGAAAATTTTTGACCATTTTTCAAATTTTTTTCAAAATTTTTGACAATTGACCATTTTTGACAATATTTGAAAATTTGTGACCATTTTTGACAATTTTTGACAATTATTGTCCATTTTTAACAGTTTTTTACAATTATTGTCCATTTTTAACAATTTTTGAAAATTTTTGACCATTTTTCAAATTTTTTTCAAAATTTTTGACAATTGACCATTTTTGAAAATGTTTGACCATTTTTCAAAAAAAATTTAAAGTTTTTGATAATTATCGACCATTTTTGACAATTATTGAACATTTTTGACAATTTTTGAAAATTTTTGACCATTTTTCAAAATTTTGGACAATTATCGACTATTTTTCAAAATTTTTACAATTATTGACAATTTTTGACCATATTTCAAAATTTTTGATAATTTTCACATAATTTTATTTGATTTTTAATCTGATAAATTGTTAAATATTCACCAATTGAGTTAATTCGGAGGGCGTGGTTTGACTAAATTATCGACCATTTTTGACAATTATTGACCATTTTTGAAAATTTTTGAAAATTTTTGACCATTTTTCAAAATTTTGGACAATTATCGACCATTTTTCAAAATTTTAACAATTATTGACAATTTTTGACAGTTTTTGACAGTTTTTGACAATTTTTGACAATTTTTGACAATTTTTGACAATTTTTGACAATTTTTGACAATTTTTGACCATATTTCAAAATTTTTGATAATTTTCATATAATTTTATTTGATTTTTAATCTGATAAATTGTTAAATATTCACCAATTGACTTAATTCGGAGGGCGTGGTTTGACTAAATAAGCGAGAGAAAAAAATTCCTTTTTTGCGCTAGAGCGTAAAGTAACAATCCTCGGCATTTGTCGACTTTACGATTTCATTTGAATATAGTAATTAGTCATTTTACACGCGACTGTAGAAAAAAAAATTTAATTTTTCACTTTTTTGCTTAGAAAATTAAAAACATAAATAAAACAATGAGGGAATTTTTGTTTTTTTTAATTATCTCTATTATTTCTTATTGATGAAAGCAATATAAAAATTTTTTTTTAACTCCAATTGTTCTAAACAAATGCATTATTTATATGATTTAAAATTTTTCCTCGGTGAAAATAATGATTTAAAAAAAAATCGTTTCTTAAAATAAATTCTAAAAAACGCCTTTGTTAATTGTCTATTTTTTGTTGTTGCTAAATATTAAAATTAAGTAACCGTTTTTTTAATCATTATTTATATTGTTCTCTTATATTGTGGATAAATTTTTTTTTTCTTAATTTTTTATTTGTTCGTTTAAAAAAGAATTTGTAATAAACATTTGAATTTTTCAATTATATATTTTTAAAAATTATTTGAAAGATTCTGAAAACAACCGCGCAACAATTTTTAAACAATTGGAGTTGAAAATGTAAAGCAATTATTTTCATCAAAAAGAAAACGTATCAATTGAAAAAAATGTCTCTCATTGTTTTATTTTTGAGCCTTTGATTGTAAATAAAAAAGCGAAAAATCAAATTTTTTTTAAATTTTCCAACGGGGATCTTTTCTAAAGCCTTCAAGGAACAGCCCCAAGAAAGGAAAATGTTTGCAGGTTTTTAGTTTAATAATTATCAGGGTTTGTATATATTAACTTTCAACAAGTACAATGTCCGTAATTAACAAAAACATAGTTAATTGAAATATTGAGGTACAACGTTTTTCCAACGGATTTTTGTTTATTGATATGTCTAGAGATGATACCAAAAATTTTTTATTCGTTAATATTGATATTTACTCGGTCAAAATAATTTTTATTTGTTCAGGCGTCGGATTCGGGCGGCGCGGACGAGATCTGATTCGCGCGTTTTTTTTGCCTTTTTACGACGCTAAATTAAAATTATAAATATTGCCGGTACAATTCCGGAAGGTAGGACTTTTTTTAGGAAATCTCCTGCTCTTTGAGGATCTTTCTTTAAATTTCAAATATCTCAAATAGTTTCAGAAATATTTGCAAAAAACGGAACCACCTTTTTTTTGCTCTTGTTTATAACTTTTGTAATCTTTTTTCCCGGAATTTGCTTTAAACTAAAAAACTCTTGATGCAATTATGAATCGATTGACACCTCAATCATAACTTTCTGAGCCTCTTAACTTGAATTTCGGAAAAAGGGACTTGTAAACTCGAGTGTGAACTAGACACTATTATTTGCTATTTCTATCAAGTTACAGAGTTCGCGAGCTGTTTGCTACGTTTGAAAGGTCAATCAGCAATTGGCATATATCAGAGCTGTTATTAAAATTAAAATACCTATATTTTTTTTAGATGAAAGAGATAAAATATATAATGTCATCAATGACAGATGACTCTCTTGTTATAATTGACGAATTGGGACGATCTACTTCAGTAGAGGAAGGAATATCTTTGGCTGCTGCAATTTTGGAGCAATTAGCGTGCTTTTCATCCTACATCTACATCACCACACATTTTACAACGCTATCTAAATTAAATCTGATGTATCCGAATATTAAAACGTAAGTAAGCCCTGTTTTCATATTTATTTCCCATAAACGTCATAAATTCTTAGCATTATTTTATATTTAGGTGGCAAATGGAGACGGTTTCCATTGGAGATGATCCCAAAACATTTAAATTAGATTATAGGTACAATTTGTTACCTGGCATAACGTCTGTCGCTCGTTACGGAGTGTATATCGTACGGAACATATGGCCTGATTCAATTGTTGCAAATATCGATAAGTGTCTTGATAATTTAGAAAAACAGCAACGAGTAAGTACATAACCACATTTCCTAATTCATACCTAATAAATGCACTAGTGGTGGAATTTATTGTTATTAATGAAGTATATGAATATATATCGTTATGTTTAATATTATCTTTTATTAGGAAATTTCCCTTTTTCTACGTTCTCCCGCCCTAAAAAACTTTTCGAAACAATAAAACTCATATATACTCTCATCTCTCATATTTAGCACACGTCCCGACCTTTTTGCAAAATGGTTAAAAATTCTTTCCTTTGTAACGCGGTATATTAATAATTTTTTCTAAAAGCCGGCATAATAACTTTCTAACGCCGCCTTTCATTCGAATTATTTACATGCCTTGTCTCTTCACTGTATTGGTTCATGGGAACCCTGAAATTTTGAACCTATTATCTCAAATAATAAGTGAGAAACATGTCTTTGAAGGGAAAATCACTTACTTTTTAAATTTAAAGCTTATTTTGAATATTTTCTATTACTGTTTATATAATTTTATGTAAAGAGCAAATACAACAGTTTTTATAAAAACTTCAATCTAATGATTTTTTTTTTCATTGCAGAAATCTTTATTTTTATCAATGGATCCAAAGTCTTTAAAAAAGTACCATTTGGAGAGCGACCTCAAACATTTAAAAAGATCAGGATTGCTATCGGATTCAAAAATTAAACAGCTGCTTATTCAATACCAAAAAGATTTAAAAGCATTAAATTATGATTTGACTATACAACCTGGGTACAATTATCAAAGCGATCCAGAAGGGAAACTACCGGATAACGTAGAATATGAACAAAATCAAATGATGAGCAGTCAAGAAATTTTACAAGAAGAAGAAGCGTTAAAAGAAATGTTCACTCCAGTATTCGTCCAAGACAAGGCGTTACAAAAAATGTTTACTCCTAAAAATGATTTATTGTTGGATGAATCTGACAATGAACATGACAAGTCTACATCTTACAAACACCACCACTCCAATAACATATTTAATTTTCGCGAACCTTACTTCTCTCCCCAAAGTGGTTTTCAATGTAGTAACAATAGCGAACATTCTTATAATTCAGATTTTATAAAAATACTTCATCCCATAATTACCATCAACGAAATTGATAATAACATACTAGAGCAACAGGAAAACATAGTTACCTCACCAAATAGATCATATCTGTCGTCTCTTCTGTCGCCAGAAGAATATCAATCTATTTGCGAAGAATTTGAGGAGGAATTTGAGGAGGAATTTGAACCTCAACAATGTCCTGATAACTTAGAAACTTCTATAAAACGAACGGGATCATTTGATAATATTATGAGTGAAAGAAACACTTACAAATATTATGTATCACCTGTTAAAGTCAATATTAAAGAAGGATTGAATAATACTTCTTCATTTGATGATGATGGAAATGATAATGAAGCAAATAAAATAAACAAATTTACAAAAAATAGAATAAATATTGTATCTAATATTGTTGTTAAAGAAAAAGACAAATCGAGTGAAAATGTTATTAACGAAGCAAAGTACTGCGATGAAAGAATTGATACAGATAATGATATAGAAGAAAATGAAGGTTTAGAGAAAAGCGTTGCAAAAAACTCCCAATGTTCATTAAGGAGTAACATAGAAAATTGTACAAGAAAAATTAACACTATTGAAGAGAATTTAGTGTTTACTGCTAAAGATGTTATTAGCTGTGAAGATACAAATAAATGCAATGAAGAAATTGGTTCACTCAATGTGGAGAATTGTACAAAATATTCTTCAGCTCCTCTACTAAATACTTCTGAAGTTGTTATTAATAATGTCGAAGATAAAAAAAGTCTAATTACCAATGAAAAAGTTCAAGATTGTTCACCAAAAACACAACTCAAACAAGTTTCAGTTCTTCCTTTAAAAAAACAAAAAAATATGAAGAAATTAAAACCAAAAACACGAAAAATACAAATACTAGCAGCTAAAAGTCGTTCCATAAAAAGTAAAGCAACAAAAAAATCGTGCATTGATCACAACACAAAAACTGAAGAATTTCTTACGGAGAATAAAGCAGTCGAAATATTTCAATATAATGAAAATAATAACGACACATCCAAAGAAAATGGGACAACAAATGTAAATGAGAGTAGGAATGGCGACTTACCGAATAATTCTTCGATAGATATATTAGCTGCTAGTAAATTTAGAAACCTTGATCAAGTAAACAATGGAACCACCAGTGTAGTCATATCAACAGTACACAACAGCGACCACGAAATTGAAAACTCAACTCCTTATCCGGTGGTTAACAATTCATCCTCTAATATATCGAGTGCATCAATAAAAGGAAATTTGGATCAAGCAGCTGAAACTGAAAGTAGTACAGAAGGGGATGAAAATAAATCCGGAAAACCTTATCCGGTGGGTAACAATTCATCAACGAATATATCGAGTGCATCAAGAAAAAGGAATTTGGATCAAGCAGCTGAAACTAGTTCAGAAGTGGATGAAAATAAATCCGGAAAACCTTATCTGGTGGGTAACAATTCATCAACGAATATATCGAGTGCATCAAGAAAAAGAAATCTGGATCAAGCAGCTGAAACTGAAACTAGTACAGAAGTGGATGAAAATAAATCCAGAAAAATAAATGTGACATCTCATGAATTAACAGGCATTTCTAGTGCTTCTCGAAAGAGAAATTTAGATGGTAGCAGCTCTAAATTCGAAGCAACTTTACCATCAGGAAGTTCTCCTACAAAAATTGTACCGGCTTTTAGGAAAGTTGTTAAAAGAAAATCCGTACGTTCTACTAAGAAAATAAATTTGAATGTTTCATTGGGAACTAGTGTTTCAACATCTTCAAATAATCGTAATTTTGACAACAGCGATTCAAATTCTGTAAATAATACTCTCGATATAAATTCAAAGTCAGATGATTCGAATAATAATAATAGTGTCTGCGAAACAGCTGATACAAGTAACAAAAATCAAAAAAGAATCGTAAGACATCCTACTTTAAGGAAATTTGTCCCGCCTAGAAAACTTACCGCTAAACAAATAAAGGAGGAATTCGCAGAGCAAGAACGAAAATTGTTTGAAAACGAATTTAATTTGTCAAAATATGTGGAGCATCTAATTAATCGACCATCCGTAAAGCAGATTCAAAACGCCACTCACTTGGCAACGTTTAGAAAAACGGCGCGAGGTTTTGAAGTTATTCCGTCAGAAGAACCTACGAAACGTCGAAATGCATTCACTCGAACGTTTTCGAACGAAAATGTTGACATGTCGATATTTAGTGATAGGAACGCTGAAACTTTCGAACAATTTATAAATTCTAAAGAAACGGATTTTCAAAATTTTCCTTTTAACACGCCGAGGCAAGCGGGAAAACTGGCATTTTCTTTCGGTCAAACCGGTAATGAGAATATGTTTAATTACTGTATCGACAATTGTACTCAATCTTATGATAATGATATTAATATTTCTCTTACTCCTGACGGTTATTATAAACGCAATAAGAGCACTATAGATTCGGCCATGAATAAATATTTGAATAATTCGTTTTCGAACCGTGAGACAAAAAATTTGAATTTTAACATTTTCGGTAATAATCATTTGAGCAATGAAGATTTAGACTTGTGAATCTAGTATTTATTTATAGTTATTATTACATATTTGTGTTTGTGTTTGTAAAAATTGTTTGGGTTTATAATAAATTGTTTATTATTGTCTAATTTGTGCATTCACTCGAACGTTTTCGAACGAAAATGTTGACATGTCGATATTTAGTGATAGGAACGCTGAAACTTTCGAACAATTTATAAATTCTAAAGAAACGGATTTTCAAAATTTTCCTTTTAACACGCCGAGGCAAGCGGGAAAACTGGCATTTTCTTTCGGTCAAACCGGTAATGAGAATATGTTTAATTACTGTATCGACAATTGTACTCAATCTTATGATAATGATATTAATATTTCTCTTACTCCTGACGGTTATTATAAACGCAATAAGAGCACTATAGATTCGGCCATGAATAAATATTTGAATAATTCGTTTTCGAACCGTGAGACAAAAAATTTGAATTTTAACATTTTCGGTAATAATCATTTGAGCAATGAAGATTTAGACTTGTGAATCTAGTATTTATTTATAGTTATTATTACATATTTGTGTTTGTGTTTGTAAAAATTGTTTGGGTTTATAATAAATTGTTTATTATTGTCTAATTTGTTGTATTTGTCATAACTACAGATCTGAACATTTGCGATATGTGAAAATGACGCCGGACTTTTCTTATACAAAATGGATCTCGGTTAATCTTTTTTGAATTTGAACGCAACTGTCCATAAGTACAGGTATTTAGAATTTTATTTTCACAATACCAATTAAGTATCTAACTGGTCTGTATATTTGAAGACAATCTGTATAAATACCTGTCTTTTTATATTTACTTATATACAATTGTATAATATACAATAACTGGTAGAGTTACAGCAAATAGAGAACAGTACAAGCCGCCATCACCGAAAACGTCTGTCCAGTAAGTACATCTAGAAATTTTTAGTTCAAGATTTTGCTTCAAATAATGCCCTAGCTTCGCACCCATACAGGCTGCAGTTCTAACCGAGGAATTGACATCGGTTTTAATGGGGAAACTTTCGTTTTAGATGTCACAAAACAGACTTGAACTTGATGTTCTTCTTGCCAACGAAGATAAGCCACAGTAGACATCTCATTTTCAGATGCATCGTTGAACAAATGCAGTTCTATATTACTCCGCTCTTTGTTTAAGCTGCAAAACTGTCGAGGAATCCTAAATTTTGATATTTCCTTTGAATCTTCTATCCATTTTTCCCACTTCAAATTTAGGTTATCTCCAATTTCGTCGTCCCAGTTAATCTTGCTTCTCCAGACTTCCTGTAAAAATATCTTTGCTTGAATTAAGAAATTGGATAAAAATCCTAGCGGGTCAAATATCGACATGATGATCTTAAGCATATCTCGCTTTGTAGGTCTTTTTCTTGTCCAAAAGGTCTTTGTTAACTTTGTGAAATTGGGTCTTGAAACAAAAACTATCTTCTTTCGGGTTCCACCAAACACCTAAGATTCGCTCTGTTGCCGTTGTCCCTTGATTCTCCAAATTTTTGTGACTGACTGCAAGTAATTCTTCATCAATTTCTTCTAAAATTTTTGGCGAATTGGCTATCCAATTACAGATCAAGAATCCAGCTTGCTTGTGTATAAAAATTACGTCTTGAACTAGCTGTTTGGCCTCCAGAGTATCTGCTGTTCCTAAGTAGTCGTCAATATAATGGTTGTTTAAAATGTCATAGACAGCTTTCGGGTGACTTTGTTCAAATTCTTTAGCATTTCTGTTTTTTGCTTCTTGTGCTAGACCCAAAAAATACCACGTTTATTTCATAAACTTTAGGCTCATTCTGTCTATCCATGCCGCGATATAATATTCTTTAGGCTGCTCGGTCTTCTTTTCTAACTAATACCTTTAAGAACATCTCTTTAATGTCGGAAACAAAGGCATATTTCTTGAAAAAATTTGAAGAATATTTTGAAGGGAGTTATACAAGTCGGGACCAGTTAGCAAAAAATTATTTAAACAAACATTGGATGATGTTGCAGATGCGTCGAAAACTATTCTTAGTTTATTCTTATTGGGATTATGGATGCCAAAATGTGGTAAAAACCACTCCTTTTTGGGAATTCTTAAATCGTCTTCGGATACTTCTGAGGTGTAACCCTTTTCTTCCATTTCCAAAATCTTTTCACAATACTTTCTTCCAAAGTCTGGGTCCTTGTCCATTTTTCGTTCTGTACAATGCAGTCTACGTATAGCATTGGTTTTGCTCTCTGGTAAAGCTACATCATGGTCCTTCCATAAAAGTCCAGTTTCAAACCGATTATCAACTCTGCGCATCGTTTGGTCTAAAATTTGCTGTGCCTTGATGTCATCTTTGGATTTTCCCAACTTGTCTGATTCGTAAAACGTATCGATTTTCCACTGAGCCTTAACCATGTCATGAAGTACATCCAGGTCATCTTTTGTTTTATCGTAAACATGACAAACAAAGTTTTCATGATTCCCTACGACCTGGTGTGGAAGAAAACAAGTACCATGGATAGTCCATCCTAAAAGAGTGCGACTTAGTGTAGGGCCATTCCACGGTCCAGTCACTATTTGTCTGGATATCAGTAGTGGGCTATTGTCCTGTCCAATAAGAATTCGCGGTTGAGCATCTGTCATTTCCGGAATTTGATTGTCAATGTAGGGATACTTCTCTTTAATGGACTGTTTGTTGATTGTCTGTCTAGGAAGGGATAAGCCTCTAATTGTCCTGGCATGTCTTAGATAAAAACTCTTCTTCCTGTCCATCGGTGCTGAAAATGGGCATAGTAGACGTTTTTCACGAATGAAGTTATAGTTTGCCTCTGCTTTGCCACTATATAACTGCCACATATATAACAAAAGCTATTTTGTCTTAAGTCTTCTTTCCATATCGAAACGTTTAAGAAATTAAAAAATGCAGGAAACAACAAAACAAACGCAGGCAGAGTAAAACGATGACTGATTGATATAAATGAATTGGTAAATAAACGTGTATTGACAAGTTTCTGCGTCGACTGTTGTGTTTCTGAGAAAACTGCAATCAAGCAATGTTGCCAGGTCACAATGACAATATCTCTAATAAGGGAATTATGAAAAAAATTAAATGATAATAACATTAGGTACATATAGATATACATATGAAAAACATATCTTAGGCTTAGAGCTTTTTAGAAAAAAAAAACTATACGTGATAGAGCGAAAATTAGGGTGATTTTTGGATTCTGAGTCACAAAATAACACATGAATAGCTAACAGCTTCCAAACATCAAAATCATTGTACGTTAACAAATTCCTGATTGTCTCTGACTTAAAAAATGTATATTATCTCAAAATCAAAACAGAAAAGTCTTAACAATTTCATTGAATACCAAAACTGAAAAAAATAACAAACTTTTTTTGAATTTTACCTAAGAATTTTTTTAATATACCATCCCCTTTTGTCCCACACTGTATATGAGCTTCGAGACATAATGCGTTTTAAATGGATAATATTTAAGTATCCATAAAGCTTGAAATATAAAAAAATACATGTTCTGGCGTCGCTAATTTTTCTTTTCTACTGTCTTCAAGGCTTATGATTGGCTGGCATTGTTCTATCGCCAGACGTTTCTTACAAATGGAACACTAACGCCCTCTTTTTTGAGATTAAGAATTTTTTATTTTATCTAAAATTGTTTTCAATTTTTCATTTACCGTTCGACCAGTCAGTTTCTTGTCTAACAGATTAAAATCTGCGGTCTCTATCTAAAAAGAAAAACATTAACACAATACCTACAAAGTAAAATAAAAAAAGCCATCATGGTGACAGATGTGAGAACACAAATAAATTGACCCATTATAGACATTTTATCGTACGCCCATGGTAGATGGACATTTGTGAAAATAAATTTCTCCCATTTTAAAAATTCTGTTAAATATGTAGAACCAGAGCTGTAGTTGAAAATACTTGAATATTTTTACTACTCAAAAATGTTATTAAATGCAATATTACAGTTTTTTTTTTGTTTTATGCCGTCTCCTACCATAATATTACATGGGATTTGTTTATTGATGCAATTTGGACCAGTTTTCATCTGCAAGACTGGTTCTACCTATTCACCAAAATTTTATCTTACGCTCGTGGTAAATGGACATTTTTACAGATAAATCAATCCCTTGTAAAAATTTTATCGTACGCCTATGATAGAAAAAAAAATCATCGTAACTGATCCAAAAAGAGTCTAATATTTTCATAATACAGTCGAGGCGCAGCACGTCACATTAGCATAATGGTAACGTCACGAAGCATGATTGACTAGATTTTCTAGACCACTGATAACGCTTGTTGATAAAGAAATTATGACATTTACCGTTAGCTTACCTCATGACATGGATCTTCTTTTTTATTAGGTAATTGCCTGGAAAATTGTGGTGCCATTATACGCTCACACAAAGCAAAAATGCCACAGCAAATTTTAAATGAGAATAATTCGTTGACATCCCAATTTACTAAACCTTTGAAGTAATCGAAATGTTCGTCTTTTAAACGTTTTCCCATTATTAGATCCAAACAAGATCTCATGTCCTAAAATAATAATTAATTCGAGTGTATAATAGTATTTTTACGAAGTCACCAACTCAAAGCCGGTCCTGTCACTCAACTATAAATTTTGGCGAATGCGAAGCGTCTGTTTTCTAGAGTCTTCTGGCACGTGTTTACTGATACGAGGAGCGTGGTAAATTCTAGAACCTTCGAGAATTGAGAAAGACTATACAGGGTGTCCCAGACTAATTTATCCAGGCTATATCTCTTAAACGAATAGAAATTTTCGAATGGGACAAAAACTGATCTATTCCATTTCTAATAAACTTTAATATGGCGTAGAAAATATCATCCCCTAAATATTCATCCCTTAGTTACAGCCCCTAATTATAATTTTTTTAACATCACCCTGTACATTTTTTTATAATTTTGGATGTGGTCTTCCATCGTCTATTTAATTAAATTTTTCAAAAATAAAATGGGTTCATAAGTAATCAAGAAAATATCAGTTTATTTTTTATTTTTGTTAAATTAATCAAGAAAGCCTTTAAAGCTTAAAGGAACAATAAAAATAAATGTAATAAAGATTACATGGCTTGAATCATTACAGGAGTAATTTGGCGACATGCTTGTCTTATATTTTCTTTTAATTCGTCTACATTTTACGGTTTTGATTGATAAACAATATCTTTTATCACTGGCCCTGGCCAGGTGAACCCTTTTCCAAAAAGGGTCCAGTACTCAAAATCTTCCTCTTACTGGATGGCAACAAACAAATAATGAACCAACATCAACAACATGTGGCACACCTCCAATTCCAAAACTTCAACGTTGGCAGTTTCAATCGTTTGAGTGCAATATATACCCTATAAGGGTTTGTGAAAACGGCTTCCAGAACAGGACGGAATTCTCCAACAATACGAACTCCCGTAGAACAAAATACTTAACCGTATATTCCACAACTAATTCAGAACGAGAACCTATAAAACCCAGCAGGGAATGACTTCCCAGTCATTAACAAAATTCAGAATCTCGTTCGATGCACGTTTGGAAACCAAGCCATCTAGTAGAAAGCACACAGCAAAAAAAAAGTGACTGACACTTCCTCAACTTCAGTACAGAATACTACCATAGAGATACCTACCCGAGCGTGTTCCGCACAGATCAAGTCATAAAGGGCTACACTTCCCTCTATGTAAGCCACGACATGACAAACGAATGGTTTTATCCAAGACACGACTGTCACGGCCAATTGTCAATGTCATCCAACAAACAATTCCACTTTGTAAACAATGGACAGAAATAATAAAGTCTGTATTAACGATTATTCAAATAAATTTGAGCAATAGATAGTACCACAATACCCCCATGTCAACGTAAACCCTCTGCCCAAAAGAAAAAGTCAAGAGGTGACAAATCAGGTGAACGTGCCGCCCACATAATTTCTGGAGAGTTGTTTGCTATTCAGTGGTTATCGAAACGGTTTTGTAGGTGGTCGCTAACGATTCTCGCATTGTGTGGAGGAGCTCCGTCTTGTTGCTTGTTTCTTGATTACTTACGAACCCATTTTATTTTTGAAAAATTTCTTGAATAGACGATGGAAGACCACATCCAAAATTATAAAAAAATGTACAGGGTGCTATTAAAAAATTTAAAGTTAGAGGTTGTAACTAAGGGATGATTTTTTCTACACCATATTAAAGTGTATTAGAAATGGAATAGATCAGTTTTTGTCCCATTCGAAAATCTCTATTCGTTTAAGAGATATAACCTGGATAAATTAGTCTGGGACACCCTGTATATACGAGAGTTTTTGAGTTAGTAAATACAGTTAGTTAACAGTACAGTACAGAGTTAAATCATAGAAAGTTTTGAGACAGTGAATGAAAAAGTGAATAATTTAAGATAAATAGTGTAATATTCAAGTAGTAAAAATAAATTGAAAGGAATAATTGTAGGCAAAGGGTTCGAATATGGGTCGAGGTGATAATTTTTATTTATTATATTGACATTTGTATATAATTACCTTCAATATAGGTCCTATTTATCCGTGTCATGTGACCTGTTCATTATCCACGCCTATTATTAACTGGTGAATAATTTACGTCATTATAGGAACCACACGTAAAATGTAAACTTTATCAAATAGTCGTGGACAAAATATTAAAAATCCTTAATCCTGTTGATTCTGGTTAGGATATTGGAACAAACTTATCAAATTATTGTATTATCATCAGTCATTCAGAAGTGTGTAAAGTTTCAACTAAATCCAACGTTTTGAAGTCAATGAATAAATTTAAGTTTGAAGATTCCGGTACAAACATTCAGGTGAAGTTAATAAAAGGATTATAAAAATATGAAGATTCTAATTGGTCACTCAGTTGATACTGCACTAAATCATTGTATCGAGAGATAAGGGTCCAATTCTTATTAGGGGGTGGATGTTTTTTAAATATTATGTATTAGTAAAATTAAAAAAGATCACGAAACATTATGCTGCAAAATTTGATTTATATAGTTTATTTACGATAAAAAGACGATGACGTTGCCAAACTAGAGTTTTTTTTCTTTCCTTCAAGAAAACTAGAAAAGTCAACCCGACAGTTCTTCTTTTTTATTGGACTCTGCCTCATAATGCATGAATCGAAGGTGTTCATTTAAAAATAAAAGGTTTGTATAAATAGTCTCAGATTTATTTAATATAAGTGTTTATTTATGTGGAAAATGTGGGTAAGGTAGAAGAAACAGTAACCAATCATTCTATATTAAAAAATATCAAATTTCGTTAACCTAACCTGACATTAAAAACATTCAATCTTCTATATTTAAATATGTAACAATGAATGCAAAAAGTATTACTTGCGCCTCTTACTGTACCAAAAAAACATTTGTAAATACTAAGACAATGATCAAATGTCAATAAATGTCAAACTAAACTGAGGAATTTTACCAATAGAGGAGTTCAGTCTAAGGTCAGTGTGACCAAAAAAAAGTGGTTTTTATGACAAGAATGACAGTTAATGTCTATCATTCAAAACATAAGATTTTTGCAGGTTTTTTATCACTACGAACATCTATATTGCTTGATTAAAACAATGAATACACCCCCGAAGCGTGAATCTTAAAATTTAAAATGACGTTTTAGCTGAATTCTCAATTCATCGGTGGCCAGTATTTCTAGGAACTTTCGGCAAATTACCAATTCTCTTCTGTCATTATGTCACTAGTTATGTCAGATGTCAGTGTTATTTGTTTTTGTTGATATTCGTTTAATCGTTTATGTTTATTTTCCATACTTTTGTAGTAGTTCTAGTTAGTTGTATCACTTTATTCTTCTAATTGCTTTTCCACTGACATCTGACATAACTAGTGACATAATGACAGAAGAGAATTGGTAATTTGCCGAAAGTTCCTAGAATTACTGGCCAACTGACCAACTGACCAACTGACCAACTGACCAACGTCATTTTAAATTTTAAGATTCACGCTTCGGGGGTGTATTCATTGTTTTAATAAAGCAATATAGATGTTCGTAGTGATAAAAAACCTGCAAAAATCTTATGTTTTAATGTATACATCAACTGTCAATCTTGTCATAAAAACCACTTTTTGTTGGTCACACTGACCTTAGACTGTACTCCTCTATTGAGCTGACAAAGTTTTGCCAACCCGTAGACTATAAATTGCCCTATCCATTAAGAATAGTTTGTATTTACGGTTGGTGAATTTATATTTATTCTGATAAGCAGGAAAGTAACTAAAAATGACGTCATCGTCTTTTTATCGTAAATAAACATATTATTTGTTTTTAATAATGGGAACTATTTACCTTACAATGCAGTCGTCTCTCATATTCATTTTCATCCTCAATTTCCATTCTATATTTTTCGAAGATGCAATTATATAAAAGTTTTCTTGCCGAAGTAATTTGAACGTTATCTTTAACATAGTCCATTGGCGTCATAGCTGATATAAAAAGGCTTATTATTATTAGGAGTGGCTACAAGAATTTTGGCTAAACAAATACATAAATTTGATGAGGTTCTAACAATTGAAAGAAAACGCAAAACTGTTATAACAAAAAATACTATTTATACCATCAGTACTAATTTAAATTTTTAAGCATAATTTATTTCTAAATACACTTACTGTTAAATGTTCGACTGTCCATTGGTAGTTCAAATATGGCACTAGACCTTGTAAATATTCTTGGAAGAGAAATCCAGAGATCAGCATTAACCGGCGGTACTTTTAATTCTTTTTGTAATAAAACTAATTCGTCACAAACTGGTTTACCTTTTATAACTGTTTTTAAGGCTTCTTCTAATGCAATTTTTCTCTGAATTATAGAAAAATTATATCTATATAAATTTGAAAAATGTCAAAAAAATTTTCTATTTACCTTAAAATCCAATTCACTGTCCACAACATTTTCGTTCAGTTCTCTTCTCAACTGTTTTAATATTTCTTTACTTAAAAATGATTTTATTTCAACGCTTGTTGAGCTTTTAACAGGAGTTTTAACCGGTTTTGTTTCTTCGCAAAGTGCTTCTTGAGGCGATACTCCTTCTGGAGCTAAAGAATGTCTTGCACTGGGATTATGAGAATCCGGACCTATAGTGGCAACCTAAAAATATAAAGCGCATATAATATATTGTATATTTAGTACGCTAAAACCTTTCTTTCAAACATGCACTAGAGGATATCTTACGGGTCATGCTTCGGTAAAATACCACCTGCAAAAAATGGGGCTACATAACGGAGATCTCAGTTGCAGACTCTGTGGATCGAGGGGGTAACCAACATCGTACCGGACTCAGAGGAACTGTTCTGAAATATACAGTAAACATGAGAAATTCCCAGAGGTAGTTATGAATTTCTTACAAGAAGCACTACGTACTGTGGAGGAATGGTGCCTTAAAAAGGATCTTTCAGTTAATCCAAAAAAACTAAACTAGCTGCTTTTAAGAATAGAACAGTTCTCCCGCAGGGTAGAGTGATGTAGAGGGATGTTCGGGGAAGAACTAGAAATATCCAAAGTAGTTAAATATTTGGGAGTGACCCTTGATTCCAAACTGAATTGGAAGGCACACCTAGAAAAAATGACTACCAGGGCGACTAGGCTTTTTTGGCAATGCAGAAGAGTTTTCATTCACCGATGGCTCCAAAACAAACCATGGCACTGGGGTTGGTATAAAAGGACCTAGAAAGAGAATGTTCTTTAGCCTTGGTCGATATACGACTGAGTTTCAAGCAGAGATGATTGCCGCTATAGGCTGTATTGATAAAAACATCAGACAAAAAATTAAAATATTCACTGACAGCCAGGCTCTGCTTAAAGCTATCAGTAATCCAACAACTAGGTCTAAACTGATGAAAAACTGCAAAGAATCCCTTAACAGGCTGGCAAGAGACAACAAAGTGTCTCTAATATGGGTGCCGGCACATGTAATGAAATGGCGCACCAGTTAGCTAAAGAAGGCTCTAAAGGAGACTTCATAGGTCCGGAACCGTTTTGTGGAAACACAAAAGATTGCATAAGAGGGGAAATCGGGAACTGGCTCGATAGGGAACACCAACTCAAATGGAGGTTGACACAAGGGCACCTCCATACAAAGAGTTTATTGAACAAGGTAGACAGGCTATTGAAACTGGGTAAGAGACATTTGAAGACAGTTACTGACCTGGTGACTGGACACTGCACCCTGAGGAAACATCTACACAAAATGGGCAAAGTTAGTAAACCTATATGCAGAAAATGTGAAATTGATGATGAAACACCTACTCAGATACTCTGCTTCTGCGAGAACTTACAAGTACTTAGACGGAAGCACTTTGGAGAGGAATTAATACAACCATTACAACTACTGAAAATCCCTCTAGTCAAACTAGTAGCCTTTATAGAACACACGAAGCTTCTGGAATGGAAGTAGATAACATGGGAAATGTTACAAAGATTCAGTTCAAGTGCCTGTGCTGTTGAGCACAACCCAGATCTATAACCTACACTGCTCCTGGCTTGAGGATGGCGACTAAGAAAAAAAATACCTACAATGGCGCTATAATTGTATATCTACGTATACGTACTTGTGTTTCTGGATCTAGTGAAGCTTGAAAAGTAGGAGGGCCTCTTGATGTGTCCCTACCCTTCTTTCGTCTTCTTTTACCACGTCTCTTAATAAATTCTTCATCGTCTTCATCTTCTTGCTCTGGATCATCAGGTTGATCATTTTGAGTGCTGCTAGCCTAAATAAATTCAAGTAGTACATGATTCTAGTATATAAATCCAGCTTAGAAATATCTCCGAACGAACTTTACGAAAACATTCTTTATTATACAGAATATTATGTGAGGTATACTTACATTGTCCAATTTTTCCGCTTTTTTTACACTGGTTGGTCTTTTAGAATTGGAATATTTATTAGAAACTGCCATTAACTTTTGCGATTCAACGTGTTTTTCGTCATCCAGGCTAGCAGATCTGCTTAAAGCTTGTTGAATACGAATTAATGGAGGATCTTGATAAAATGGAGAACTACCGTAAATAGATAAGTGATCCTAAAAATCAATAATAGTTATCGGTAGTAATTTAAAAAAGCAAAAAAATTGTAGATGAAAAGAATAACTTTATTTTTTATGCTTCCCCGGTGTATTTTGGTGACTTTCGGTTTTTAAATTGGGTAAATATATCACCTAAGGCTAGTGAAAATGACAATGAAGGACTCCACTGCAAAGGTGATAACCAGAGAAGGGAATACAGGAGATATTAACATTGAATAAGGCAAGGAGATAGTCTGTCTACAACTATTTTAACATAACACTATATATATATATATATATACTTATGCCGGCGAAACTATGAGCCTGACTGATAAAGATGAAGAAAATCTCAGAGTACTAGAGAGGAAAATTATGCGGAGGATACTAGAGACAAAACAGATCCAGAGTGAAAGGTACAGAAGACTATATAACTACGAAATAAGTCAATATATGAATGGTGAAGATATATAAAGACATATAAAGGCTCAGCGACGTAGATGGTACTGGCATCTTCGAAGAAGGAATAAGGACGATCAGGTGATTGATGATCTAAAGAAAAAAGGATTCCACGACGGGTAGAAGAATAGAGGATAGGAAGGAATGGAAAAAAATCACATAGATGGCGAACTCACACCGCATGCTGTAGTAAGTGGAAGATAATACACGGATTGATCCACCGTACAAAAGGGATCAAAAGAGCTCACAAAGAGCGGCCTATACTACAGGAGTGATGGCCTATATATATATACATATCAATATATTACCTGACTATGGCTTCTTCGTAAATCAAGTACAAGCTGAGTTTTTTCTTTTACTTGTGAACTCGGTAGCGGATCAGGAGTGATGCATCTCCTTGACGTTGATAACCTGGTTATTCCACTAATCAATGTTGGTGCTGGAGTTTGTGGTCTAGAATCGGTATCTGTATATCTACATGAATAAAATAACAGTAAAACATACACCTGCTTTGTAAAAGATAAATAATACGTACCTTCGAAATAGCTCTTCTGGTACACTTTCTACTTGAGGAATGTAAATATTTGTTGGTGTTAATTGTTCGCCTCCTATATTTAACTCCACATAAGGAAGAGGGGAATTTTTAATATCCAAATTCTGAAATAATTATACAGGGTGATATTAGGGAAATATTAGGATATAGGCTAAGGGCGGTTTATTTGAAGAAAAATATGGCTATAGGCCAAATACGCCTTAATAAAATGCTGCTGTAGAAAAGATACAGGGCGTTAGATTTTAATTGTTTTTTCATTTTTGGCTAATAATTTCACTGTCTATTTATACCAATAGTTAAGAATCACCCTGTATAGATATACTTTAATTTCGAAATTACATAGTAAAATTGTATGGGCAAAAATTTAAAGCTTATGATTTCTTCAGTTTTTTCGTGCTATATTCAAAAAATGAAAACAGATTTCCAAAATTTCAACATACAGGGTGTAATTCTACAGACAATGTCGGTCCAGGATTTATATTGCTATTGTAAAAGTTATTTAATTGCTCTGTGATTGAGAAACGTGTGTACCAAATATTAAATAGAATACAGTTATGACCTAACAAATAAATGAGCAGAATTGACAAAACACCCTGTATTTCGATTAAAAAGATCGTAAGACACTTTAAATGAGGTATTCTTAGAACCGCCTCGGCGACGTCTATTCGACGTTAAAGTATTTTCCTTTCCCCACTTAACATTCTGTATTATGTACTATAGTTTGTTCATAAATCTGGCGGAGCAATAAATCAATCAGTTGGCAAAATTAATATGGGTTTAAGAATGTGTGGCTCAATATAAGTTTAACCAAAGAATACACCAAGTAACAAGATGCGAAGTCCGACGCAATCTCTTTGATGTTTTGGTAACAAAAATTTATTACCCTGAGAGACCTACCTTGACAGATAACTTAATAAATACACTGAGAAAAATGACCAAATTTTAAATATCGGCGATATAATTGGTCGACAAAGTGAAGTATGACAAGTATCTTATTATAAAAATGGTGTATTCTTTGGTCCACGCCACTGACTACCATAATAATTTAATTTTTAATCTCTTGACAATAGAAAAGACACTAAACTCGTCCTGATACGGGGTGAAGGTACCTGTCCGACAAAAAAATAGAAAAAAATGTTCAAGGGTCACGAAGATATATTACCCTATCGCATATATGAATAAACTATAAATTATTAAATTTCTATGAAAACTGAATTGTAGCTTACCACGTTTTCTTTAGCTTCTTTTAAGAGTTCTTTAGCTTCAACGTCAGTGGGATGGTTGCACAATAGAGAACAATTAGATGGGAAAGGATTGTATAACCCAGCGTATGGTTTTAAAATAAATGGAGCTGGTCTAGCGATTGTTATCATTTCAACAGGAGTCGCCTGAAAAATAATCCCATCCAAGTATTTTTTGCAAAAAACGTGATATTCATGAATTAGGTTTTTTTTCTGTAGAAAATTAGTTAGTGTAATTCAGTACTGAATACATAAAGCTTGTCCAAAATCAATTGCAAAAGCTAAAACACGTGCTACTTGCTCTTGTCGACTTTTTCCTTTGATCAGCACATGGGCGTACGCAGCATTAAATTTATGAGGGGGGAAAATGTAAAAAGTAAAAGTTAGAAATAAAATAGGAGTTTTTTCAAATAAAAAAAACGAAAACGAGAAAACAAACATTTATACATATTATTTTATATCTTAATCCAAGTATTATATCAAAACGAAACGTCTGGGATCTTCAGCAAATCTGCTCAAAACCTCTTCTTCTATGTGTTTCTTTTTTTGTGAAACTAATTAGCGGTGTACACTCAGCATACACAAACCGCTTAATCTATTGCCTGTCATTGTGGACCTTAACCAAGTACTGTGCGTAGAGTACTAAAAGAGCAGATATCAAAGAATAAAAATATATTATTCTACGCTTTACAACTAGTTTTGAAAAATATTTTTCAAACCAGTAACCGTTCAACGAAGAATAAACAACTACTTCCCGGGCTACATGCCCCGACAGACATTGAATTACACTTCTAAGTCAAACGGGGTTGGTAAATCTACAAGATTTAAACCAACCATTCTGGTTTGCAACTAGAAGGGACAACATAACTTGTAGACCGGTTTCGGCGTATTGCGCCTCATCAGTACAAGGTATATTGACCACTTCTGCTACTTCCAAACTTTTTAACTCCTCTTTATTAATTTTTTTGTACTTCCATAAGTTGTACCATAATTCGGCTTCATCGTCAAGCCCATTTAAAAGATAGAATTCTGAAAATTGTTTAATGCTTATCTTAAATTCACTCAATGACAAGTTCAGCATAACGAACGGATGTAGTGACAATAGTTCGAAAGCTGGTAGGTTTCCATCGGAAAACCGCTGCTCCAAAGATATTATCAGAGAGTCCAAATAAGGTATTAACAAAGATCTTCTCCAGTATTCTGGCGGGTTGCTAGCTGGAATCTTCGTACGATTTTGCTGTTGCTCTACTATCCTTGGCACCTGTAACTCTATTCCAAGGTTTTCGGCATGTGTGTTGGCTTCAGCTAAAATAGTGTTCACGACTTCTTCTGCAGATTCGCGATGATGTTTAATTACATCTAATACTCTAATACATTGCAATAAATCTAAACTTTTAGATCGCAAGATATTGGCCACAGGTTCCAAAAGCGCAGAATACTTCGCTATCAGACACAGAGAAATAATAAATACCGGTCTTGTTGAAGCACTATAAAGTTGAAATGCCATCTTTCTTGTTGCAGAATTGCCGTCTTCTGATAGTTTTTGAAGGCCTTCAAGGATTCCCATAAAGTTGTCTTTAAATATAGCAATAGTTTTGTATTTTTTATCATAAATAGTAAAATATAGTTAGGAATAAGTGTATTGTATAATATTTAACTTGATTGATTGATTCTTTTAACTTTTGTTTAGTAATTAGGAAATTATTGAATTATTTTCAACATTTAGGGGGGGGCAAATGCCCCCCCTGTCCCTCTTTGCTTATGGCCATGGATCAGCATATGATTATTTTCAAAAGTTTATTGTTTGTATTTTGAATTATACAATTATTGTAGTATTTGCGTATTTTATATTCTTAAGACTTACCTCTTGAAATCGTCTAATCTTTTTGGTTGGACTAGGAATAAGTCCAGTTTTACTAGTTATTTTCATGATTATCAACAAAAACGTTTCGTATCGCTAAAATTCATTAAAATCGTGGATTGTATCGAAACGATGTGGTTATTTGTCTAAATGAAATTATTATTGATCAAACAATGGAAGTTTCACCTTAACATGTTTAGATCCGCTCAATGACTTCTAGAATTGAGGGTTACACCAATCAGTAGTAATTTTATGAAACACTGCTACTATAAAATAGAGTATTGCTCCTTTCCAGCTTGGGGCACGAAAATGACAAACCTCTCGTATCTAATTCTCTCTTATCTTAGCATGCGGTAAAGTTCGCGACCCTTGGAATTTCGCAACTATCTTCTTATTAGAACAGTTTAAAAGAAAAAAATCGTGGATGAAGCACTTTTGAAAGAAAAAATCGCAATCAAAAGTACTGAGAAACCGCCATTGTAAATTAAAAATTTCCAGAAAAAAACCTACGTTAGTCTAGTCTATAAGCATAAAAATGGTGTTAATTCTACATACTGTTATTAAAATTATGTGGTTTAGCTCATTCGATCCGGAATAATGTCTACTTAGATCATTGGGCCAAATAATTAAATTAGCCCATAAAAAATTCCAAAAGTTATAAACAATTAAACACCTTCAAAAAATAGTGTTTGCTTTGTAGCTTATTGTTCGTAAATTATAAATATTTTCGAAATTTGAAAAAAAGATCCTTAAAGAGGAGGATATTTCCAATAAAAAAGTCCGAACTCCCAGAACTCTATCTACATTATTTATAATTTTAATTTAACGCTGAAAATAGCCCTCCGCGCGCCATTATTAGTTGCGCGCACGGCCTCGAAAGCGAGTACGTCACTTAAAAAAAAATTTAAGTACTTAAAGTTCATTGAAAAATCTAAAAAAATTATAGTATAATCTAAACACTTTAAAGAATTGATTCCCGTTGGAATTTTTCATAAAAACAAATTTTTCAATATGCTAGACGATTGTTAAAAAATTTTTTTCAAACTTCTTTCATCGTTCTAAACTCAAAAAAATGTTTAAATAATTGCCGTAAAATTATTTCGCGTCGTGGAGCTCTTCTTATATACATACAAAACAAGATTGCGTCATCAAAGTTTTAAAAATGTTAATACTTTGTTTATAATAAGTAATGTAAGTTAGCAAAAAATGGCAAATCAGTCATTTATTGTTAACTTGAAAAAATTATTTTAAACAAAGTATTAACATTTTTAAAACTTTGATGACGCAATCTTGTTTTGTATGTGTAAAAGAAGAGCTCCACGAAGCGAAATAATTTTACGGCAATTATTTAAACATTTTTTTGAGTTTAGAACGATGAAGGAAGTTTGAAATTTTTTTTTAATTAACAATCGTCTAGCATATTGAAAAATTTGTTTTCATGAAAAATTCCAACGGGAATCAATTCTTTAAAGTGTTTAGATTATACTATAATTTTTTTAGATTTTTCAATTAACTTTAAGTATTTTTTTAAGTGACGTACTCGCTTTCGAGGCCGTGCGCGCAACCTAAAAATGGCTCGCGGAGGGCTATTTTCAGCGTTAAATTAAAATTATAAATAATGGAGGTACCTACAGTTCCGGGAGTTGGAACTTTTTTTTACTAAATTTCCTCCTCTTTAAGGATCTTTTTTTCAAATTTCGAAAATATTTATAATTTACGAGCAATAAGCTACAAACCAAACACTATTTTTTGAAGGTGTTTAATTGTTTATAACTTTTGGAATTTTTTATGGGCTAATTTAATTATTTGGCACAATCATCTAGACATTATTCCGGATCGAATGAGCTAAACCACATAATTTTAATGGCTCCGGTACAAAAGAGCGATGTACATAATGGCGAGACCCATAACAGCGACTCCATTTGAGCGATTTATAAAACAGCGACAATTTAAAAACGCGACATAATAAAATAGCGATATACAAATGAGCGACATGATAAAACAGCGACTGTACAAAAACGCGATATTTAAAAATGGCGACCTACAAAAAAATTAATAAAGTAATATTCAGAAAACTATTTTTCCTACGACCATATACGAAGATTAGATAAAATACATACACAGGAAAAATAGTGTACAAAAGTCGGGTTGAATATGAATGTCAGACTCGGTCATTGTCATATTCGGCTGCCCCTTGTACTACAATTTTCGAACTTTTGCTGGAAATATCACTTGTAACACTTGTCATGTAACATACTGTTTATGAACAAACGGAAAGCATATTTAAAAAAATATAAATAAACTCATATATTTATTGTGAGAAAACAAAAAAACAATACCATTAAACAAATCTAAAGTACTAAAATTAAAGCAATTGCCTGAAGATATTCTTTAACATTTCCAAATGTGTATTCTTTAACAATATTCTTCAAACGGTCTTTTTGTATAGTATATTTTTTTCTTGCCTCAGCTTCTCTAATACCAGATCGATATCTCGTGACAAATACTTCTGTTTTCTTTTGCTCGCTTTGAATGTGATCTAACAGTTTATGCACCGTTGGGTGCTGACAATCTAGGGCATTTTGGAATGCGTTATGCCAAGCCTCAATAGAATTGTTTGTTTTTGGAAGATTACCTAACACCCTCTCGTATACATTCCATATTGTAATTTGAAATTTTGGTTTGACCTGATGAAGCCTCCTTCCGACATAATTTTCTTCCCAGTATGCTACAATGGGGTCCAGCTCACGGGGAAAATCTTCTTGGATAATTTCCATAGCAAATTGCACATCTTTTGGGGGTACGAAACTTAGTGCTAAGAGCATTTTGCAAAAAATTCTTACATCTTCTCGTTCTTTGTAGAGAGCAGTCATACCTTTTTTTTGGATGTTCCTCCAGAGACTTTGAGAAAGATGAAAATGACATCCCACAAGGTCGACATTCGGGAAAACGGCTTTTAAAGAATTAATTGATGCCAACTCAAAATCTGTCACAATACTGTCAGGACTGACTGCTGATTCCAACTCTTTGATTTTACTAAAAACTTGGCTGTAACTGTCGAACTTCTTGTCTTCTAGTAATGCATACAACATTGGAAGCGCTTTATTATCTATGAGCGTGTGAATGGTGTATAATTGCAAAAAGCATTGCGGCGCAACTTTAAAGGTACCGTCAACCGCCCAATTTTTAAATTCTGCTAATAATTTTAGGTTGGAGTGTGTACCAAACAACAAAATTCTGGAATTTAAATCTTCTCCAGAGTCATACAAAAGAAATAGGTCTCCATTGCTCGTTATTTTGTGTTTCCCCAAAATACTAACCTCAGATGCAGATATAAAATTCGTTGATGTTCCTTCACCGTATGCCCTTTGTCTATTAATAATCTTTTTGGATGCATTATATGAAGGTAATAGCACCATTTCTTCTGCGCTTAAGTTGCTCAAACTAGAGTTGATGATGCTTCTCGGCCGAATCTCTAATGCTTCTTTCGCTTTTGTTCTTATTTTGCTTTTATATTTATCAATTTTGTATTGCGCCGGATTCGGAGCATGATTATGGGGTGTCGTTTTTCTTGTTTTTCCAGTTACAGTTTCACGTATCAACCTTCCTTTACAACCCGTTTTGGAGCATCTCCAATTAGTAGTTTCAATGAACGATTTATCTTTTCGGTAACGATAACCCTCGTGGAATAGAACAGGCTTATTTTTTTGCGACAGACTTTCCATATTTTCAATTTGACATTGACGATGACAATCGCTGTTTTTACTTCATATCGCTCTTTTTTATATCGCTATTTTGTACTATCGCTTTTTTGTAATGTCGCTATTTTGTCTATCGCTGTTTTTTAATATCGCGATTTTATAGTCGCTATATCGTACATCGCTCTTTTGTACCGGAGCCAATTTTAATATCAGTATGTAGAATTAACACCATTTTAAGATTATAGACTAGACTACGTCCACTAGTCGGTAAAATCTCTTCAGCCACCAGCCAGTCGCAACAAAAATTTTATTGGAGATGGATGTAAACGTAACAGTTGTTAGTTTGCTCTGCGAAGAAGAGGAACGTAATCAAGAAAATGCTAAGAAAAAGCAAAAATTGGTTCACGAAATTTGCAAGAAAAGGAAGACAGAAAGTGAATACACGCAACATTATTTCCGGATTTAATAACGCATCAGGAGAAATTTTTTCAATATTTTAGAACGACATATGAAAAATTTCAGGATCTGTTATCCTTGTTAAATCATATAATTCGCTATACTCGCTGACAAGCAAAATGAGCCTTTCTTCATCCATTGAGATAAAGGTCGTCCTTTTCGTCGACCACTAAGCACCCACTACTTCACTACGCGACGAAACGCAACGAACTAACGGGATAACGGTAGGGATGTTAAAAAATAATCGATTTTTATATAAATCGATTATTATTTTCTTATAATCGATTTTTTGTTATCGATTTTTGTAGTAATATTAATCGACTTTTAGTAAATCGATTTTATAAATTACGTATTTAAATCGATTTTAGGAAACGGCTCGTATTATTTATTGACTATTTTTCAAAATTTTAACAATTATTGACCATTTTGACTGTTTTTCAAAATTAGTGACCATTTTTCCAAATTTTTGATAATTTTTGACCATTTTTCAAAATGATGACAATTTTTAACCATTTTTAACAATAATTGACATTTTTTGATAGTTTTTGACCATTTTTGACAATTTTTTAAAATCTTAGTCCATTTTTCAAAATTTTGACAATTTTTAACAATAATTGTCCATTTTTGGCAGTTTTTGAAAGTTTTTGACAATTTTTGATAGTTTTTAACAATTATTGGCCATTTTTCAAAATTTTTAACCATTTTTCAAAATTATTGACCATTTTTGATAGATTTTGACAATTATCGACCATTTTTCAAAATTTTAGTAATTTTTGACAATTACTGACCAATTTTGACGATAATTGTCCATTTTTGACAATTTTTGACCATTTTTGATAGTTTTTGACAATTATTGACAATTTTTGAAAAATTTTGACCATTTTTCAAATTGTTTTTAAAATTTGTGACAATTGACCATTTTTGTCCATTTTTCAAGTTTTTTTTCAAAGTTTTTGACAATTATCGACCATTTTTGACAATTTTTGCAATTTTTGCAAAATTTTTGACAGTTTTTGGTAAAAATTGTCCACTTTTAACAGTTTTTGACAATTATTGACCATTTTTGACCATATTTCAAAATTTTTGACAATTTTCATATAATTTTATTATTTGATTTTTCATCTGATAAATTGTTAATTTATGAATCTTTTAGGTTTATTATCGGAATATGAAAAGCATGTACTTTTCAAAATAATACAAAAAAAATCGATTTTTTCGCAGAAATCGATTTATTTTTAATTAAAATCGATTTTTGACAAATCGATTAATTTTGAATGAAGAAAAATCGATTTTCATTTAATCGATTCCTTTCCATTAATCTCACATCCCTAGATAACAGGAAAAGTATTCTCGTCCGATAATTCCGCCGACGGTTGGCCGGGGCGTTGCCGATACGTACACGCGGTTTCATTTACGTACCAGGTAAAAATAAATTCGCATTCCGTTGTGGCGCGGTCCGTTGCCGGCCAGTCCGGTCTAGTGCGCGCGAACCTTTATATAAAAAAACAGAACAATACTTCATATTCGACATGAAGTTTTACAAAAAGAGGAAGGGAATATACAGGATGGTTCGAAAGTAATGGTCCAAATTGAAATGGAAGACGCTCGGCCTCAAAATATTACGATGTGATGCAACTTACTTAAATAAAAAATTGATAATAAAAAAGATAGAAACGTGGCAAATGTGAAATGTTTTTCACAGTATATCAAAAGATTTTGGTTATACGAACGTAAAAATTTAAAGATTGGGGTTTTGAGGTATGGAAGTACGAAACTATTTAAACTCTTTGAAGCTCGGTGGTTAACATCAATAACCACTTATTTTTTATCACCCTGGTCATGGTGGTTAGTAGTAAACCACAGTGGAGAGAGCTATGAACCACTCAAAGTACATTAGCTACTTGTTCATAGATTAAATTACAGGGATAAACTGTAATTATATAATAACGGAGGGAAAATATGCACAGTTGGGATTGCAATATCTGAGGCTACTGTTATTGTGCTTTTATAACGTACCAAAAATTTACATTTATATTTTGTGTTGAAGTTGATTGAAATTCTTTAAAAAAAATAGTTTGTAATAAGAGAATATCACACAAACAAAATTGTGAAGGAAATAAAAAGAAGGATTTTGATTTAGTTAAGTGGTTTGCATTTAGTCACAATATTTTGAATTTAGCTTTCGGATTGTAACATACCTATTATAAGTATGAGCAATTATAATACGCGAAAGCCCCTAAAACCAAACGCGTTGCAGGAGATAACTGATAATTGGTCTTATTCTGAATCTGAATGTGAAGATTCTGATAGGGATTCTACGTATGATCCAAATGAAAATAAAAAGAAAAGTGTTGTTTATTGTTTTTCATCTTCGTATGAGAGCGATTCTGAGTTGACTATTCCCACCGGAACTCCACTACCAAATTTGTCTTCACAAAGAATTATTGAAACAGAGTATCCGACACCTTCAACATCTCGAGAAGAAGCAAATTAGAAAAGTTCTAAATTAGCTGTAAATGTGGACAAAGAACCTCCAACTTTGAAAAAAGAAGTTACCGTTGTGACTTCTATACCGGACTTCACTGCACCTTTTGGAGTTACAGATAAAGTAAATGTGTTGGCAAACAAAAGTCCGATATTAATTTTTAAGTTATTTTTTTCTAATCGGCTGGTTGACCATATAACATTTCATACTAACTTATATGCTTCTCAAGAGAACAAACGCTATGAACCTATAGTGTAGTCAAATTAGCAGATTTTAGGCAGTAAGGTGGAACAAATTAAAGACAAATGTTTAATGGTAGAAATTTAAAGTTAAGGGTGTCTTAAATAATATACTAAAAGTCCCATCTAATTTGACAATGGCAAGTATTGAAAAATCGCCGCCATTTTGAATTTTTCAAGTTTTTTAAGTGGCTTTTTTTGTTATAAATAAAATTATGTAGTTAATATTGTGTCAAAAACTGTTTTTATTTCTACGATTAATAGATTTTTAACTAAAAATAATAGCGCCAAAAATCAAAAGCATTTTGTCGCTTTAATTTTCATAGAAAACACCTAAATTGTCTCTTGGTAAAAACTTAATACCATTTTAGTTTTAATAACATTTTGACAATACCATAATGCACTAATTTAACAGAAATATGTTATCTAAAAAATCCATGCCATATTGTTTTAAAAAACACCATAACTAAAAATGCTTGTTTTAAATAGGATAATGCAACATATTTACATTTTTATTCACTTAAGTAAAAAAATACAAAATAACAAAAATAAAAAATTACTATCAATAAATAGATGTCTAATAATCGTTGTTTGAATCAATTTAAATTTAAGCATTGATTATGATTATATTGATTTTCATGGAATAATTTTTTTATTTGTTTCTCAAAACATGGTAAATTAAATATTATTTCATCAAAATCAATGTAATTTCTCCTAAACTATTTAAAATTCGAATAAAAATGATTTTCCAAACAAAATAGGAAATTATACTTCCCGTCATTCGTGTATAGTTTACAGACCAGCCCTGCACCATAAATGATGAAGAAGAAGAGGAAGATCTAATTTTATGTTAAAATAATTGTTTGTTTTGTTTTATGGCATTATTGTAACTTCTTACCTAAACTGCTCGTAACAACGATTGCATTTATTGGTTAATTTTTTTTAAAGTAAATATTTGTTTTTTTTGCTATCTTTACTGTAGATAACTCTTAAAAATTTATGTTATAGCGTTCAACATTTATGTAATTTTTTATTTCCTATGAAAAAAGTATCTTGACAATTTCTCAAAAAATTGATACTTTTTAAATATCGTGAAAATCATAAAAAAACAAAATGGCGGCCATTTTTTCCAACTTGCCATTGCAATATTTTATGGGACTTTTAGTATGTTATTAAGGACTATATAACCAATACATTTTCGTTGAAAAAGGCTTGTCTCTCATTTGTTCCACCCCAACTGCCAATTTGATCACACTACTAGAAATTCAGACGAAATCTGGAAATGTTCGGTGTGCCAAGTAGCATTATGCATAAAAAGGACGTAAACTGTTTTATGTTGTACCACAGTAAATAAACCAATGTCTGTTGAATAATATCACTTTTGTATTAACGGTAACCACTATGCAAACATGTATGTATATGGCAATTTTGTATGGTGGTACCGATTATCTACCTCCTTTTCAAACGTTATTTTTCCGTTCTGAAATAAAAAAACTAAATTTTTTTCTTCATTGCACCCTTTGTTTTGTCAGTTACAATTAATAATTTTCTTAATTTTCAATTTTTAATGTACCTAAATAATTTTTTTGTGCCTTTGGAGTTCGTTAATGCAGAAAATAGGTGTGCTTCAAAGAGTTAAACACCTGTTTTCCTACACGCTGGATTGGTCGTGGCGCCACTAAAATAATATTGTTCGCGAAGCTAGTTTGATAAGTAAGTTATTTTTGAAATTGCCCGCGCCTGTCAAATTTTGAACAAGCTGCGTCTTTTCGTTTGACAGCAAACAGCCTCGTGAATTTGAACAAAAGTGGAAACCAAATCACTTATCGGTAAGCCATTTTTCAGGTTTGTAAACATAATATAGTCGCAAGGAACTAAATCTGGAGAATATGCTGGACGGGATTCGTAGCCCAATTTACGGACTCTTTGATAAAAATAAACAATTTTTGTAGTATTTGTAACAAAGTTAGTCAGGATAATGATATATTCTGTTCATCCACAAATTTTATTGTCTTAAAGGTCTATAAGTGCATAGTACCTTGGTATTAAGAAGTTAGGTTAGAGCAAAATCGTTGATTATTAAAGAAACTGTCGTAAATCCAAGAGAACAGTTTTGAAAGTAAAGGCTACCAAATGTTTTGGTGGATTTTGCAGATACTATACTGACTCTAATATTGGAAATTCACCATTGGCGAATAGTAATCGCTACAATCAGTTATACTGTATCAAAACAACGGATGCTTTACACCTGTTAGATTACAACCATAGCTTACCACTTTGTTAATTGAAATACCTATATCATGTTCATATTTATGATGTGACGCCTGTATTAAAAACATATGGTAATAAAGTGTTGTACAAACAGTAATCAATTTTCTCCTAATGGAAACATTGAATTGAATCTGTTATACACCGTGCACTTATCGTAGTCTGATATCTTTTATGGAATATATTTCTGGTGTTTCATTCACAAAGTGGAATTGTTCCTTCAGAATGTCTGAAAATAATAACACAGATATTGACGATGTAAGTATTTTTTCGTTTGTCAGTTATTTTCTGTAATAAATTTACGACAAAATATTTTGTATTCATCTTTGGTGTATCTATAATTCTAATTTTCGTATTTTATTATTTTTTTAATTAAATGTCAAATAAAAATATAGCAAAATACCTGAAAGTACCTATAGTTTACCTATAGTCGTGGAGTCCAAAGAAAAAAATTTCAATAGACCCCTTGTCGGTGCTTTTGAATTTTTTTCCCTACACTGACTTTTGATAAACTTTGCTTACAGACAAAAAATTAAGAAAACTATGATACCCATATTAGACCGATATTAACAAACTTAGAAATTAGAAAAATAAGTAAATACTTCGCATTCTCCTTTAAATAGGGAATATACCATGTGCGGCACATCATTAGAAAGTCATTTAGATGGACTATTCAGACATACTTATCGTCCACGATTTTTTTCGATATTTACACCATCTTTGCAAAAAAGTCTTATAATTTAAAGTACAACACCTCTTAAAAATGAAACGCAACGCCTATGGTTTGCTAATGTGTCATTTTTTCTGTCACATCAAAAGTAAAAGTAATGGTATATTCATTATTTAAAAATAAGGGGTTGGTGAAGTGGACGGGAGAGGGTTGACAAATGACAGATGCCTGTATCGTAAAAATGTGTCCCCCTTAGAACAAAAATCGACGTGTTTCCTAATTTCCTTGAAATCTAAGGAATACTGCCAAATATCGGGGTGGACTGTTTTCTGTGGCCCACGCTGTATAAGAGCGAACGGGATGCCAACCACACCAACTTAGCAGAAATAAAAGCACTTAGAGGATTAGTAATTTTTCTTGTCGAAAATTATATAACCATCTATTTTTGACAAAACTCTCAGCGTGAATATACAGGGTGCGGCACCGAAAACGAAACAGACGCATATCTTGAAGACAATTTTTTTTTTGGAGAGAATGCAAAAAGAGGTCGATTTTTATTTCAAGGGGAACATCTTTCGATCATATCCTCAGCTTTTAAATGAAGTATCATTATTTAAAATACGGAAACTTTTCCCGCAAGATGGCGTCAAAATCAAAAGATACGTAATAAACTGCCACACATTCAAATTCCTTATAAAATTACCTTTTCAATGATGTGTCACACTTAGTACTTTCCATATTTAAAAATTATTGATAATAGTGACAGAGGGGTGGGGAGGGATGTAGGATAGTTGAGGATATGATCGAAAGATGTCCCCCTTGAAATAAAAATCGACCTCTTTTTGCATTTTCTCCAAAAAAAATTTGTCTTCAAGATATGCGATCTGTTTCGTTTTCGGTGCCGCACCCTGTATCTAGTGTTTTTTTATGGGTACAGTAGTTTTCTTACATTGGGTCTACAAGACCCGGCGCGACTAATTTTGTTACAATTAAAGGCGCGACCACTGAAAGGTTAAAACAAACATTTCGCTGGATCATTCAGTAATTACTTTAAAAATCACGAATTTAGTTCAAAAAATGGTAGGTACTTTTTCAACACTAAGTATTTAATGCTATTCTAATGTTTTTCTTATTTATTTAAATAGTTTTTACCGGTGGGATAAAATTATACACATTACCATGGCTAATTACCATTTTTTTGATTTATTTATTAAACTTAATTTATATACACACTCTACTTAATGTCTACTAATTTATTTACACTAGGTATAATAGTTCTAATTTATTTTTACCACTTGAATATTACACTATTTATCTTCACTATTTAATTCTCTGTGCGATTACTAAGAGCTTCTGTAAACTGTCTGTGAACTAACTCTTTGTCTTCGTTTCACTAATTGTTAACTCACTCAAAAACCCGCGTATGTATTTATGAACCCTCGAATATTCTACAGTTTTCTACGCTCGTCGTATGCGTAAGCAAAACCTTATTCCAGAATGTTCTCGAAGGGAGCACAGCTACCAAAATTTACAGTCGAGAGACAGGGCCGGCTTTGAGTTGGTGACCTCGCAACACTATTTTACGAGGAATATTTCCACGTCAATTTTACTTTGAGAATGCTCCAGAAACAATAAACTATTGATAATACTATACCAATTTTTACTTACTAGCAGGACTTAACGATACAACCGGCTACGACGTTGTCCATACGAGTCCATACTCCACAATAAGTATTACATACAGTATAGAAATTTTTGAAAAAGATGCTTACAAATTTGTTAAAGTTATAAACAATTTACTAATTTTTAGTTTTTGCAAATATCTTCCTGAATTTGAGACAATTGAACTTATTTAAAATCATTTTGTTGGGCTTGAATGTGTAAATTTTTATCGTTAAATTCATACCTCTCCCTATTCTCACTACCATGTTTGATTTCATAATTTTTATTCACCATTGATCTCCGAAACGCCATATTTGAAGTTACAAAAATATTCAAATATCACAAAATATAAAACGGAATATAAAACTTATAACCGGACAATTATCTGTCCTAATTGGTGCATATCTGCGATTTCTTTTAATTTAGCCGCTGTTGTGGAAACTGATGTATGGGTCAAAGATATTTCCTTTGTTGGACGTAAAGTCTACCGCGACTTTTATACAGAGACTAGACGATAATTAATTAATTGGTAGGTTTGTGATTTTCCAATGATGTAAGTTTAATAATCGAGAAAATCTTAAACGAATCATGTAAGTTTTGACAAACTTGATGTAGATAAAAACATTGACATTAAGAAGTACTTTTACAAAATAATTTTGAATCACTTTAAGGACTGACCTGTCCAAATTTAAATGGTCATTTACTTCACAAGTTGTTTTTATGTACAATATAAAATCAACTCACCTAATGGTTATTTATTAATATTTTACATATTTAATTAGTAATTATTTTTAGATTGATGTTTCACAAATACCATTCATTAACACTATCTGGATATGCAAAGATTGTATAGAAATAATTTTGAAGACATCTGCCGTCTTACCAGTTGTAATTTTTGGTATTTTTGGTAACGTGATGGTTATCTACATTTTATGCAAAAATATAAAACTTCGCACAGCTACTAATCTTCTAATAGGAAATATGGCAGTAGCAGATTTGCTATCATTAGCGATTCATCCTTGGGTGATCCTGACTTACGATTTCTTTCAAAATTACCAGTTAGGTGTCATAGGGTGTAAAGGTGAAGGACCAGCAGAATGTAAGTTGGAAGTATATTTTTTGTTTACGGTTCAGAATTGGTAGAAATTATTCTCGACAAAAAGATCTATTCTATTTTATTAGATACTACAAAATCTGTCTGTAGACTTAGAAGCTGGGGAAATGAAATGTAAATTTTCAATAAGACCCAGTGAGTCCTTAGTTCAGTTAGGAAACTGCAAGATAATATTCTGGTACTTGTCCTCATCGTTGGGACTATAAGGAGCCAATATACTTATTTATTTCTAGGTTCACTGTTACTGGCTAGTGTTGTTAGTATGTCAGCAATTACTTACGATCGTTTAACAGCAATAGTTTTACCTAAAGAAACAAGAATAACTAAAAAAAGAGCAAAGACACTCATCGCAATTATGTGGATTTTTGGCTTAGTACTATCTCTACCTATGGTGTTCAACAGAACTTACAAGGTATAAGAACCATTTTTTAATATGTGAAAAAATTCTTATTTTCATCAGTTTATGCATTATTGCCTACACCCTCTATCCGCTTTTATTATTAAAAAATTGTATTTGGAAGTTTATTCATTAAGGAGTTAATATATTCACAGAAAGCACATTTCGGTCATAAAACACAACCTATTAATGATTCTCATAAATTTTGTAGACATAATCTGCTCAGATAACGAATTGATCATACAATAACAGAAGCGTACAGTCAAATCCGCTGATTGCAATACCTACCTAATATTTGTCTCCGCTAATATCAAAATATTTACTGACAATTAATTTACTTGGAGATATTTACATGTCTATTAGCCTATTGCAAAGTCGAATTATTTAGGCTTAAAATAAATCAAAAATTTATTAACAGGCAAACGACGACAGGATGATTTAATTAGGAATTTTAAAAGAACGAACAAAAATTCCACACGAAAAAAACCTATTCTGGAGACAAAAAACAAAACGTAGTCCTCATCTCCAGATATTGAGAGTCTTAAGGGAGAAAATGCAATTTTCAACATGAAAAGTCTTGTAAATACCACTATAAATATTGAACTGAAATTATGGGAGAGTATTCTCAAAAGACAAGTCTAATGGGAATGGGATTTAGAAAAGCATTACTTGAAGGGTTTCCGTTTTATGAATCACTGATGAAAAAGTAGTGAAAATATTCGAAAATTCAACATCTGAAACCAAAAGGTACTCATAACTCGACGAATTAGAAAAATAGAACGTTCTAGTCTTCAGCAATCGATTCAGGGGAAAATTTTATGTATTTGAGGAAATTAGGAGTCAATTTTTCCAAGCAATAAGGGAGCTAGCAAAAAGCAATTTCCATTTTTTTTACATGAAAAATGCTAAAAATTCGTTATATGGGGTTTTTTAGGACGAGAAATCAATTGGTACAGTCAGTTTTTTGACAAAATCATTCTTTTGCCTTCAAATGGGTTCATGAAATTTTCGAAAATCCCACTTTTCAAAACATAAGAGATACTCATAACTCGTCTGCGCCATTCGATTCAGGGGAAAATTTTACATACCTGAGTGAATTTTGAGTCGATATTTCCAAGCAATAAGGGAGTTAGCAAAAAGCATTTTATATCGCGAAATATTTCCATCCCTTGGTTCTAAATTTTCGACAACAAAAAAATTAAAAATGCTAAAAATTCGTAATCATTGGTTTTTTTCGGACGGGAAAACGACTGGCACAGTTCGTTTTTTGATAAAGTCATTCTTTCGCATTCAAATAGAGTCATGAAATTTTGGAAAAAACATATTTTCAACATAAAATATCTTACAAATACCCCAAAACTATGAATATTGATCT
The DNA here is from genome assembly GCA_947563755.1 of Lochmaea crataegi. Classification (NCBI taxonomy): domain Eukaryota; kingdom Metazoa; phylum Arthropoda; class Insecta; order Coleoptera; family Chrysomelidae; genus Lochmaea; species Lochmaea crataegi. The sequence goes on from OX387425.1 coordinate 14,672,421, forward strand.
GCAATTATAGTATTATACATTGGTTATAAAAATTTTAAATATTTTCAAGGAACGTCAATGGTTGAACTTTTTAGAAAAATATTGCTCAGAAAACCTTCTCGTAATTAACATATATTGGTATGTTATCATAACAGTGATGGTTTGGCTCCCTATGACAATCCAACTTATCTGTTATATTTCGATATTTGTAAAGGTAAGAAAAATATTGATAGCTGTGAGATATTTTAATAAAATTTAATTGTACAGGGTTATCAATTATACCAATTATGAATTACCCAATTGATATTTTACATTAAATGTAAAAATTTCTTAATATATCTCGAAAAACGCAGTGGCGTACCAAAAAAATAATATTATTTATGCATGACATTTCGTCTTCTTAAATTAGATTAGATTTGATTAGGTGGCTAATCGGCCTATTCCACTGCGACCTTTTCAGATCTATTGTGGTCCTCTGAATCTAGATTACATTCTCCAGTCCGACTCTTTTTAAATAGCCTATCAACCTCGAGACTGAATCTTCCATGCAATTTCTTGCCGATGGCTTCTCATCGCCTAATACAAAATACCACACATTCGCCAGGCAATCGCTCTGGCATAGTATGTGATCTGCAGTTTCCTGTTCTCGGTGACAGAATTTGGACATAGCTTGCCCATTAGCTTTGCGTGCCTGTTAAACTTACAGTGCCCTGTTAACATACCTACTACGGCTTTGGCAGATTTCCTATCTTTGCGTATTAGGTCTCCTCTAATGAACTGTTTCGCCTCTCTGTCCTGGTGAGATTACCCACCATTCTAGAGATTTCTGTGTCACCCACTTTCCTTGTAGCCATATTTATTGTCGACTTTGCGACGCCGCAGAAGGGTTCCGGTCCAATGAATGGCATTAATGAGTCTTGTCTGGCCATTTCATCCGCCAATTCGTTGCCTTATGACCCTCGTGCCCTGGTACCCCGGCTACGCATGACCTTGCAATGGCCACCAAATGCGTTTAAGGCACCTATGCAATCCCATACTAGCTTAGAATTGACCTCTATGGAATCAAGTGCCTTCAGTGCAGCTTGGCTGTCGGTGAAGATGGCAACTGAACGGTATGTCTTTTCGTGCCTTTTAATTTCTTTAACCCAGTGGTTAATCGCCGTCACTTCCGCTTGGAAAGTTGTGACGCCCTTAGATAGGCTTATTGGAATACATACTTCTGTCTTGGAGCCGTCCGTATACCAGGTTGCCTCAGCCTGTATGGTTATACCTTTCTTCCATTCTTCTCTACCTGGTATAGTTATTTGGAATTTATTATTGAAGCTGTATATCGAGGCCGTTGCGTCAACGATTGATAATTTGTGTTTTCTGAGCATTGACTGTCAGTCTCTCTTGTAAGCACCAATTATCAACTATATCACCCCTGCAAACTTGCCCCTGACTACAATAGCGCTATCGTCTGCGTATCTCAGACAGTAAAAGTCTGCTGTGGACAGTTCTGTAAGGAGGTCATCTACTAAAGGCTTCCCATAGTAGTGGTGATAACACTCCTCCTTGTGGACGTCCTCCACCCGTCCTTGCCTTGATGGTGACTTGCCCCAGAGTGGAGATTATTATCCTATCCTCCAGAGTTGCCTTTATCCATTGGCATATTGTTGTGGATGTCCCCCGTCTATTCATTGCATTAACCAATGAATACGTGGTAACATTATTAAATGCTCCCTCGATGTCTAAGAAAGTGGCCATCGCTATAGCTTTGTCTTCTGTTGACTCTGAGATAAGCCTGTTTAGATCATCCAGCGCTAGATCCGTAGATTTGCCTGGTTGATAGGCATATTGACGATTGCTGATACTTCCATCTGTCCCTGGGGATTTAAATGGTTGAAATTTGTTTATGGCCCATCTAATTTTATTTGGTCTTGTAACTTCAGTGGCTATTTTCCAATCCGTAGAACTTGGCCTGTTTGGCCTTCGTTCTCGTATGGTAGGCCTAACTGCGTCGGTGGCCAGAATTGATGAGGCTGGAAAGTGGACGTTTATTAGTTCATTTAAACTCTCCTCTTTGGTTTCTGTATAGGTGCCGTTAGCTTTCCTAATGAAACCTACTTCTTTTCTGGTTGTCCCATCCTTTGCCAGGACTAAATGGATTCGAAAGCATGCAGGGGCATCCGAGATGTCCTCGCAAAATTTCCTCCATGAGTTCCTTTTGGCTTTACGAATTTCTTTGTTGTGTTGCGTGAGCTTATACCTGTAGGTATACCAGTTCTTGTTAAAAAGATCGCGGACCTCCGCCCTAAAGTCTCTTTAGGCCGTTGCTCCACCAAACTGTGTTACCCTCTTCAAACCAAAATATGTTATGTCATTCTATATGTTTAAAAACATGATATTTTTGGCATAAATGACAGTTAATCATCAGTTAATGCATCATTGCAGGATCGCACAGACCAAATATAATCAAATTGATAGGTGTAGCGTAGCGTATTTCAATTGTGATGGAAAAAATGGCGATTACTACCACAGCGCTCACATCTGATCAATTGACAAAACACGCGTTCAGGAGGAAATTGATTATCGCTCCGGTAGCGCTACGTTGGGATGAACGCGACCATGATACAACCTTAGTAAGAAAGAGAAAGGATGAAATGGTTGCTTGGAAGGGGCTTAACACTTTTCGTTACGTGACGATTTCTGCCAGTTCACTTTACTGTAAGCCGCGTAAAAGAACTTCGTTTCAAAAATATTGAGTGCGGTTTTCACCCATTTTTCCAGTACATCAGTCTCTATAGAAATATTCTGTAAGATTTGGGATATATCTTTTACTAAATACTCAATTCCCTTTCAAATGACACCAAATAGTAAATCAAACTTCTATAAGATTGATTCAGGATTACATTTCTATTATTTTTACCCTACTTTTGCTGGGATTTTGAATAGAAAGCTGTTAACATCGCTAAGTATGTCCCCTTGCGTAAAATTAGAAAACTAGAAATAAATTCCAACAGTTTCTCTCGTCCAATTTTTTCCGGAAGCTACTCACACCTCTCTTATCAAACAACGGCGCCGGAACAACTCCTCGAAAGCCGGATTATTGACTGAGGAAGTAGAGCTTCCCGAGAAAACATATTTTTGCCTTCATCTTTCTTGTTTACCTCGTTATTGGAGTAAAAAATACAACAAATTATTTATGTTCTCTCGATATGCTCTACTCCCACAGTCAAGAATCAGGCTCTAGATATACTTGGATTTCTGCATATCATATTTATTTTAGTTGGACAAATACGAGAAAATTACCATGAAAAAGCTAAACCAGCATCACATGAGTTATAAAAAGAAAGCAGCTTTTACGATGTTCATTGTAACTATTGTGTTCATGATATGCAGATTACCGTTCACAGGTTATATCATGTATAGACACCAACTGATTAAGGATAAAAAAATTACAGCATCAACTAGTGATGTCAAATTTCAAGTAAGTTCTATTAAAAATAGAGGTATACATATTTTCTTAATAATCTAAAATCACATTTGTTTCTTATCTAAATAAGTTATTATAGTTACAAAATGTAGTATAGTTGATAGTTTTCTATAAAATTAGAAATATTTGCCAACCAATATATGTCGCAGCTATAAGATTAAATATTTATATTTTGATAAATTCCATTTTATAAAAACTACTTACAAATTATGTTTACCAATACCTACAGGGAATTTTTGGGAATTTTTTAAATTATGAAATATAAAGTGGGAATCGAATATATTTATTTTAAAATTTACAACCATTTTATATCTGTACAAAGAACAGGAGTATATTTGCCTCACAAAAGGAGGAATAGCATAGCATAGCAACGGGCTGATCTTCACCAATTGTGTTCGTTTGGAGTACGCGGTAATATGATTTTCGCACGACGTTGCCGGATTGAAAGAAACCCATGACATCTTTGGAAAAATGTTTACCTTTTAACATTCAGTATTGGAAAAAAAATGTGAATAGACAAAATCTAATGAAACAAACATATAAAAAGCACTAAGGTATAATCATTATTAATTTATTGTTGATAATTAAGTCTATTTTCAAATAATGACTAATACGTACTCAGCACTTTGGCTTTTTTATAGTTAAACCTGGCAATATCGAATGTTTTTGGCCGCATTTCTTTCATATCTTCAGATAAGTTTGCCAAACTATATATCTAGCAAATTTCGATAACTTAGGCAAATTTATAATTGTTTGACTGACTTCAGTGATAAACTTTCTTTCAATTTTTTCCATTATTATTGTATCCATGAAATAATGGAATAAAAAACATTTTGCAACCAGATTCCTTAATGTAACTTTCATTATTGTAATTTTTTCAATCAAAATACTTTTTGAACAATAAAATAGTTATTTGTTTAACTAGGTAGAGAAGTAACAGATTTACTGCCGCGGCTAGCATTTCATTGTCGAGGCGAAGTCGAGGCAATGAAACTAACCGAGGCAGTAAATCTGATTCTCTGCTGTGTGAAACATATAATTTTTTCTCCGATTGCTTGTACAGTGTGTTTAGAAAAATCAAATTAAAATGAAATCTTTTTTTATGATGGATATAACTCACCATTTCTAATCGTATGTTATAGGTAATAATTAATCGTATTTTTTAATTATTATTGTCGATTAGACGTTAAATTGTATACATAATAACATCTACCGAAAGACAATAGATACAATGTTGAATATCGACAATAATAGTGTCCACAGTGAAGTTAGCCTATGTATGTTTGATTCCATGGACCTGCTTAAATCACTTTATCTTTGCCGTTGCTGAGTAAAGTCTGGGAGATTTCATAAAAAAAAGAAGAAAAAATGATTTTTTTAATGCCTAGGCATTAAAAATCATTTTTACTGTCTAGGCAGTAAAAGTGTTACTTCTATGATCGATAAATGTCACTAAAACTGACGTTTAATGTCAATCGGAGAAAAAATAGTTTTTATTAAAAAATATTACCTGGTTTACATACATTAAGAATTAAAAATAATACGGAGGACTGTAGGAATGTGAAAACGATAATCTAGGTAGGCATATAATATATTATTGATCAAAAAGTATGCCGAGAAAGGAGGAACTCTAAGAATACTGCTAGAGAACACATAAAGATCCAAAAAGGGATGGCATATTAGAACATAATATTTGGAGTAGGGAATATAATAATAAGTTGGGAAATAAACAAAAAAGTTAACGGTGTAAACACACTGTCTCTAAAAGAAAAACATAAACAAAAAAGTTAGAGATAACTTAAAAGAGTCTTTGTACATGTGGTAACTTATAATCATCTAAATAGGCTAATCGATGTAGATACAAATTAAAGAGTTGAGAACGAACATGAAATGAGCAACAAATTCCATTTCAAAGATAAGTTCTGTTGGTGTGGTTTTATTTCTAGATTCTTATGAAATAATGATTTCTTCCTTCTATCTACACCACTCAAAATTCATAAAAATTGTACTTTCAGGAATGTTAATTAGTGAAAAAGCATGTTGGCAGTGAAATGATTATTTAAAACTAACGATTATTCAACATAATGACGTGTGAAGGCAGTTAATGAGAAGTATCAATCTTAATTGCTTCTGAATAATAAACAAGTAAAAAAACTTGCTCATACGTAAGCAACATGCCAGCGATAAAATACTGAACGAATTTATTTTTTATGACCAATTTTTTCAACAAAAATATACATACTTATTTAAAGAAAAGCTTGACATGTTTTGTATCAAAAGAAAATCCATTCTTCTTTATACGTTTTTAAATACAAATGTTTTTATTTATACGTAAATATTTTTAAACTCCCATTTTGAGAAAGTAGAATTTTGTTAATCACAAAATCTGTTCACATAAACATAATTACGCAATATGAGTTTTATGTGGGTTACAAAGTTTTGAAAATCCCCATTTTTTATCAGGCGCAACAAATGGTCCATTGTGCACAATGTGTACTACCATATTTGCATGGTATTTTAGATTCGATATTAATTTAGGTGTAATTAGAAAATACTGTGATGAAGCTTCTTGGCTTGTACTATCTACAACCAATTCAAATATTCTACGTTCATTGTTGGCATCCATTCCTGTAAAAAAAAATTGAAATCAACCTTTAAATTATAACTTTGAATACACATGGGGTCAAAATCAGAGTTTCAGCAGCATAGATCATTATTTATTTTTAGTTACACAGTTTAAACGAACCCGAAAAAAATAACAAATTGGGATATAAATAGTAGAAAAGTAATAAACGAGTCCACAGAACACTGTAGGAAGATGGAAGGGACGAAGAATATATTCTGCAGAAAGTAGGGAAATGCATAACTTTTACAAGCCAATTTAATTCGTTGCTATGGATTAAAGGTATAAAAAAAATAATAAAAATACATATGTGAGCAATCCGAATTCAGTATAATATACAGGGGTTCCCATTTAAAAAATCATATGTTTGGTTTGTAACGGAGTTATTTAACACTCTGTATAGTTCGAGATAATTTCAATATATGGACCTTAAAGACATCTACTAATTTTCTTGAAAACATTTTTTGATATCTCTTAAAATAACCCATACCGAAGTTTGTCGCAAGATTGGTACAACCTGTATATAAAACATGGCATTGAAATAAACAATGAACCAAAAAGATAGTATCGGTAAGAGTAGTTGGTTATTTTTATATGGTCCACAAATTTTTGATTTATACAAGCTCTCTCTATAACTGTATTTTATCTCCGTATATGATAAATACTTTTGGTTTAATGATAAAAACCAGTAACTTACCTTGATTAATTTCATCTACACATCTAAAAGGCACTGGTGTAAGTTCTTGTAAAGCTAACATAAATGCAGCAGTTGCAACTGCTCTTTCTCCTCCACTTTGAATATTGGAATTTAATTCCTGCAGTGGCTCACCATTACGATATGTAACTTTGATGCTAATTCCATATCGAGAAAAATCCTTGTCGTTTTCCCCCGTGCAAATACCGATTTCTCCCGCGCAACCCATGCGTTCAAATGCAGCAGCAAAATTTAAATTAATATCGGCTAATAGTTGTTTTAACGGGCCCAACCATTCTTCTTCCCACTTTCCCATTTTTGTAGTAATTTTATTCAAATCAGTGTTTAATTTTTCAAGTTCTTTGATAAATTGATCGATCTGTCTGAGTCTGTCTTCGTATTCTCGCATTTCTCCATCATCGGCTACGTTTAAACATGCGATACGGGATTGGAGTTGTTCTCTTTGCATATTCAGTGCATCTATTTCACTTGTTAAATTATCATATTCCGTTCTAAATTCGTCAAAACCTTCATCGACAGGTGTCAAACCTTTAGAAAGACCTTTTGCTTTAGCTAACATTGCTTTGGCTTCATCCATAGCATCATTATATATTTCTTTTATTCGGTTCAAATTATCTTCCGATTCTTGGCACTGACGTCTTTTTTCATTGATTTCGTTTTCTAAGTACGCCAACCTTTTACGAACCTAAAATATTATAAAGTAAGTGCCTTTAAAATAAGTCTCACACAAAGTAAAAATTGTTCTAATAGTGAGTAAGGATGAGACCAATAATCACTCAACTCAACAGTGGCTATGGAAGTAGTTTTTAACTTCACGCCACTACATATGGTGGTGGTGGAAAGTGTTGCAGAAAGAACAAGATACAGACTAAGTAGAGAAGGAATCATTAAAAAGTCCCTCCTTGCATTTTAGACATCAGAAATCCTAGGACATGCCATAAGATTGTAAGATGAAAAAATAGCTTATTAAAGCAATTCTTAACAGCATTACAGGACTTGGAAAAAATGCCATTCAATGGTTTACATGGTATACAGTTCTAAAACAATCGAAGGTAATGGGATAAGAGTATACGAGCCAGGAACCAAACACACTCCAATATACATACATACAAGACTCACCTCTCCGATTTTTCTAACATTTAACAGATTTTGTTTCTCCAAATTCATCATCTTTGCTACTTCCTTCTGTACAGCTGCATGTATTGCAGGAATGCTTTTTAAATACTTTTCCCGTTCTCTTTTGCTCTCATTAATAATTTCGTCTGGACTCTTCTTAAGTTGTTGCATTTCATTCAACTTTCTCTGAAGAGTTTCCACCCTAGTTGTTATTGTTTGTGCACTTTGTTTTTGCTGTTGAATTTCCTTTAATTTTGACCGTGTTTCATTAATTTTTTCATTTAATGTTTCAAACTTTTTGTCAACATCCTGACATTGAGAGTCATAGTTTCTTATTATTATTTTTATGTCTTCTATTTGTCCTTTTAACTGATTCATCTTGACTATGTCTATAGTTAGTGAGAGACTACCATCAGATTTAACTTCAGTTTGTCTAATGCTCTTTTGACCTGAATATTTAGACAAAATCACATTATACTTGAATTTCTCGCTAAAGAATTGTCTAATTTCTTTAGGTGCTTCCTCGTAGCAATTGTCTGTAGTTTTATCACCTAGAGGAATATTGTGCAAATGATATGTTTTACAAAGATAGTTCATTATAGGTACAGGGGCTGTAAACAAATTATTCATGTAAGTGTAGAAACCATATTTTCTTAAATATTCAATTGCTGTAGTGGGTTGAAATAAAGAATGTTCTTCACTACTAGAATGTACTGCATTTACACTCAACTGTTTACCCTCTCTTAAAGATTTGATTAATAAATTCATGTCCTCTTTATGAGTACAAGTAAAGGCTATTCTGTCTCTTAAAGGTATTACGTTTTCTATATATTTAGCATGTCTGCTATCGAGAACATTTAGTTCTAGCATTATAGGTTCGTATATTTCTCCCCGAAACAAATGTTTATTGTTTCTGAGCCAATTAACAGCTTGGTAAGCATCTGAGTTCAATCTTTGAAGATACTGCAGACGATTTTGTTTTACATTTTCCAATTGTTTTGATTCATTTTCCAGTGCACGTATTCTTAAAATACTATCTTGCTTGTTTTGAAGTATTTCATCCTTTTTATCCTGGAATGTTTGGTGCAATTTTGATAGTTTTGTAATTTCAGTCGTGAGAATTTGCTTAGCTTTTTCGCCTAAAAGAATTAAAATATTTATTTAATTGTTTTATTTAGCAATGTACATTCTATCAATCTCTCTCTCGTAAGAACATAGGCCATAATTCATACATTTCCAGAACAACAAGTTTGGCAAATAGCTTACCAGAGTTAGATTTCTTTAATAATTATGAGCATTTAATAAGGTCACTTTTGTGATAAGTAAGAGTAGGAATACGTTTGATTCTTTTAGATTGGGTATAATGGATATGGATATATTATACTTATATTACTCAGTGTAATTACACATATATTTTAATGATTTTAAATAATTGCCTCAATTTTTTTTAATATTCAACTTTTGTTGTAAAAGATATAAATGTTGTCTTTTTATTTTTATTTTTGCTTGATGTTTTTACAATAATGATGTTATAGTGTATTACTGATAAAATTTTAATTATTGTTAATGAATGGGTAATGCCCGTAAATAAATAAATGTTTGCCAATTTAAAAAAAAAATTAAATATGTAAAATATTAATCAATAAACTTTTCTTATACAATTGAGAATCGTTTAATGTCATTATATTAAACTGTACATACTTTCACTGTTTTTTGTACATGCCTCTTTTTGCAGAGTCCGCATCTCTTCTAATTTGGTTACAGCAATTTGAATTTCCTCATCCCACTGTTCAATTTCAGCCAATTTTCTTTCCATTTCATCATTGAGCTTTTTTATTGATTCATTGACAGATTCAATTTTTTCCAAATTTGTATTTGAAGACATTTCGGAATTTCTTATTGCTTGTACAATCTTATTATTATTTTGTTGTATTTCATTAATTGTTGTCTTTTTGGCTTCCATTTCCTTTTCAGCAGGTTGCATGTCACTCTTATATTTTTCATATATTTCTTGAGCTTTTTTTCTATCATGTTTTATTTCTGTTAATTGACTTCTTGCTCCTTCATACATTGTCCAAGCAATTTTTCTTTCTATATGTTGAATTTTTTCTGAGTATTTTTTCTTTTTGTTAAAACTTTCCACTCTTCCTTCTAACCTATAATAAATAATTTGAAGAAAATAAAACTGATCATAGCCAAGCAGAATTGTTTTCTTTTTGTAAAATATTCAAATTAACAGAATTTTTGCATTGAAAAATAAACTATTTACTATTTTGTAATCGCTAATTGGTATCCTTAAAAAACTGTTTAACATGTTCACTGCTGTACAACAGCTGTATGTACCATGAGCGACTTTTGACTGAAAGATAACTTTACATACCTGGAATTTAAATCCTGGCAGTCCTGAAGTTTCTTCTGAGTTTTATCAATTGATTCTTGCAACTGCTTGTATTTATCTCTACTTTTTATCAAAATATCTTGTTTCTCAATTAAATCGAATCTACAAAGAGCCACTTGTGTCTCTCTTAAAAGTTCACACTTGTTCATTTTTGCAAAATCTTGCACCCTATCTTGAGGCAAAAACTGACAAAGGTTGTTAACTTGAACATTAAATGCTTTAATACATTCCATAACATCATTTAATTTAACAGATCTGTTATTAAGCTTCCAAGTCGATATTTCTCTTTTATCAAATTCTCTAGTCACCTAAAAAATAAGTCGTGTTTCTGAATATAACATTTCCCTTATGTGAAATCCATCTTTACATAACTAGTGTATATTTACCTTTATAAATTTATTATCATCATTATCTTGAAGGTAGATATTTATAAGGGCCACTTCACAATTGTGTTTAACGTACTCAGAAATTTTAGTACCTCTACCGACAACTTTTGGATTTCCACCTAGACCTAAAATAATTGCAGCAACCATAGTTGATTTTCCTGTGCCATTGGGACCTATTATCATATTTAACTTCGGTCCAGGATATAACTCAACATGGGAATAAGTAACGAAGTTTTTAACTTCAATTTTTCTTATTGATCCTGGTTGATACATGTCGTGCAAGTTTCAAATCATATTAGAAACCTTCCAAATGTTTAAATATGGGTTATTAAAAGCACTACATTTAAAAAAATCACTTTACACAACTATGTTTTGCATCAAAGTTTAATATTAACCTTTTATCTTTTATACTTGATTTGACATTTTCAATCCCGCCTATTATAAAATACAACCATTTTTTACGAGCAGTCTGACAATCGCCGGCTACATAACCTCATTATTGACGTCATAGCATATTTTACGGTTAAGTCGATCATAGATGCTAGAAAATCTAATATTTTGCATCCTTATATGAAATAATAATGAATTATCTCATACAAGTAACTGAGATTTATGACAACGGAAAACGCAAAAGCAGGTAATAATTTTTAAAAATATTCCTAGACATCAATATTTTAATTTAACAATGTCTATACCAACATGTTTTTTTTTCAGTTAAATCAGTCTTACTACATATTATGGTGCATTTCCAAATATCTTATTTTCATCAATTCAGCTGTTAATCCATTAATTTATGGAGTAACAAACGAAAGATTTTTGAAAGAATTCAAATCCACCAAGATAGCGCAATGGATGTGCGCATCATGTATGAAGCAAACTGCATCAAAACCAACACATAAATCGACACAAAGAAAGAAACCAGGTCGTTCTGAGATGAATACTAAATATAAAATATTTATTATTTTTAAAAGAAAACACAATGTAGCAGCAGAAGATCCGGAGCCAGTACTCTCTACTAAAAAAACCATTAACACTCATCTTTAAATGTATCAAATGTTATCAGAAGATTCATTAAATATACCTATATTTTTTTAACTTCTTTTATTTTAATCGTAACTTCTACAATTTGTGTGGATTGGAATTAGGATAGTGTATACTGATTATAATTATTTGGAATCTAGGAATTGTTACCATACATCATTCTGTCGGGACTGCTTAAAGGACATTGTCGACTAAATTACCACCTAAAGAAGATGAGTCTGGCTCAGACCTCGGATTGTCGGTTCTGTAATTTGGAGGACGAAACTGCTGAGCACATAATATGCTCATGCTCAGCTTTGGACAGGGTAAAGTATAACATATTCGGTTCTAGTACCTTAGAGCCGAGCGACTTCAAAAAAGTATCACCAAATACTTCGTCAGCAGCACAGGATGTTTGTATGTATGTATGTAAATTGGGGTGACATTCACTAAGACCTAAAAGATCTATTGTGCCCCCTTACTTCTACTTAGTTCCTGAGGAAAGTCTCAGAGACTAGTAGCTCCTTTAGTCCTATTTCCCGGAGGAATTTTAGGATATCTGCAGGCTTCAACTTAGGTAAATGTCCCTCTTCTATCCAGTAATCTCCAAGGTGTTGTGCCCTAGGATTCTGAATTGCTGTGCAGTTCGAAAGTATGTGGATGGAAGTTTCTTCTTCCATACCACAGAATCTACATTCTTCTTCCTCCACTATTTTGAGCTTTTTCAGGTGCCCATTCAGGCGACAATGTCCAATGATTGTCTAAGCCCTACTAGATCTTTCCAATGGTCAGATCTTCTCTTTTCTTCGGCTTTGCCTATTTCTTCCAATATTACATTGGAGCTGATACCGCAAAAGGGTTCCCGCCCCCAAAAGGGTGTTCCAGTCCCCCTCTTTGCTAGTTCATCTGCTATTTCATTTCCTTCTATCCCTGTGTGTCCTGGAATCCACAGTAAGGTGACTATATTGTTCTCGCCTAGTTCATTCAGTTTGCCTAGGCATTCCCACACCATTTTGGAACTGATTACACAAGAGCTCAGTGCTTTAATGGCTGCTTGACTATCCGACATTATGATAATCCTTTGCCTTCTATATCCTTTATCAATATTGAACTGGGCACACTTTCTTATGGCGTGAATTTCCGCTTGAAAGATACTCGGGGTTTTTCCCAAGCTTTCAGAGTGTTTGGTTCCTGGCCCGTTCCTTCTATTGCTTTTGAGCCAGGATTGTAGGGTGAGTTATAATCCCTAGGGGTGAACCACAATGGACCCAACGGGGTCGCAGTGGAGGTGGTGAGAAGGCCCCACTCACATAGAACCTAACCTATCATACATCGTAAATTTGAAAATAGAATATATACAGTAACTTTTAACAAATTGTATGTTGAGCCGGTAATTGAATTTGTGCAGTTATATCCAATTTTGCATGAATAACGTTGCAGAAAATAGTTCACTTTTAGAGTAAGCGCGCACTAGCGATTTGTCGTCGCGCGATTGTTTAGTCGCAATCGCAAAAGTATTCAAGTGACAAAAAAAGAGCGCGCACTGCGAGCAATAAGTCGCTACATAAGTGTAGTTTTAAAATGGATTTTGTAGAAACAGCTTGTGCAGTAGCCTTACTATTACGTAAAAACGTCAGAAAACAATGCTCAAAAAGATATTGGGTGCATCCGGTTATCAGTCAAAGATTAATAAAAGGGCAGTTTTACAAATTACATTCTACTTTGGTAGATCATCGCCCAAAATTTTTTCAATATTATCGGCTAAATGTGAATAGTTTTAACATATTGCTTCAAATAATAGGACCAAATATAACATACAAAAACACTACATGGAGACAGGCTATACCACCTGAAGAGCGACTAGCAGTAACATTAAGGTAAATAAGTATAGCATCAAAAGATTTTATTATTTTTGGTTACAAATCGTATAATTCGCTATCGCATGTAGACTTCGGTGACAGAATTTTATTCTGAATTTGCGAATAGAAGCTCTGGAAGGAATTGGAGTTGTCAGATTGGTTGGAGCACTGAGGCGAAGCTGCTGGCAAACCTATAGATGTTTGGTTGGAATAAAGAGTCGAAGCTGCTGGCAACCCTACAGATGTTTGATATAGCATATTATGTGGGCCTGGACGCAAAGCGTGATAGAAGTTAGTTTGTGTGGATGGTCCAGACTGTGTAAGGTGAGCCTGCTCCTGGGAGAATGGGGTTGTATAGAATTTTGCATTCCTCATCACATTAAGTATTTCAATTTTGGCAAAATGTTTTTGTTCATAGTCGAGTTTGGCCAACATAGGACTAACATGAGAGCAACATTTTTATCCTCTGAGGTTTCCTCACTTTGCTTTTGCTTTAAAGTATCTAATAACGAAGCTTCATATGTTGATGTTTGGCGTGAGGATTTACTGGAACGACTACGTGGAGGTCCTGCAGAGGGTACAGGAAGTGGAGGCTCTCCGATTATCGTTTCTAGGCTCTCCATTGTCGTTTGGAAGCTCTCCGTTATCGTTTGGAGGCACTTCATTGTCGTTTGAAGGCTGCATATCATCGTCTGGCGGCTCTACAATTACTACTTGTCGTCCTGGGTTGTTGGTGGGGAAGTAAAAATAGCAAAGCATTAAAGTAGATGTATTTTCGTCGTTTTCTCGCAGGCTCACCAGATTTGGGTTTTTTCTGAACAGCTCGCAAAACAGTCTTTTAGATTTTTCTACTTCTTTTGAACTTTTTTTTCTATAACAATAAAAAAATAAATTTAACTAAAAACATGATTTTGATTTTAGACATTTCGCAACAGGGAACCTCTAATATGGGTGCCGGCACATGAGGGGATTGCAGGTAATGAAATGGCGGACCAGTTAGCTAAAGAAGGCTCTAAAGGAGACTTCATAGGTCCGGAACCGTTTTTTGGAATCACAAAAGATTGCATAAGAGGGGAAATCGGGAACTGGCTAGATAGGGAACACCAATTCAAATGGAGGGTGACACAAGGGCACCTTCATACCAAGAGTTTACTGAACAAGGTAGACAAGGAACTCTCAACCAGGCTACTGAAACTGGGTAAGAGACATTTGAAGACAGTTACCGACCTGGTGACTGGACACTGCACCTTGAGGAAACATCTGTACAATATGGGCAAAGTTAGTGAACCTATGTGCAGAAAATGTGAACTTGATGATGAAATACCTACCCACATACTCTGCTTCTGTGAGGACTTACAAGAACTTAGACGGAAGCACTTTGGAGAGGAATTTATACAACCATCACAACTACTGAAAATCCCTCTAGTCAAACTAGTGGCCTTTATAGAAGACACGAAGCTTCTGGAATGGAAGTAGATAACATGGGAAATGGTACAAAGATTCAGTTCAAGTGCCTGGGCTGATGAGAACAACCCAAATATATGAATGAATGAATGAAGGTTCAGTAGCTTGTCAATACGATAAAATTTAATTGGCATTTACCAAAATTTGTTATATTAAAAAAATATTATGTACCTACCTGTCTTTTTTTCTGCACTTGTTAATTCATGCCATTTTGGTATTACATTTGCACACACTTCCGTCCACAATTTCTCTTTCACATTTCTATCGGTGTATTCTTTCAGTTCTTTATTATACAGCACTGGTCTTTTCTCCACTTCCACAATAATTCTTTCAGTATCAAGAACTATATGGGTTGTTTCTTCACTGTCAGACATTTAAATATTTTACGTTAATTCAACCAAAAAAATATATATATTAGAGAGATATCGGTAAAATGAATAGCGCCTGTGAACGTAATTAACGTCCTGCGGTATTGGGTTTACGTGAAGCGGTATTTCAATTTTATTTAACAGTTATCGGAGGCGACCTTTTACCCGCTCCCCGCGTTATTCGAAAGTGTGACTTAACCTAGCTTTATTGTTATTGTGTCTTGTAAGTTTTTAATTAAATTTGTGTGTTTGCCTTAGCCACATCCAGTATTATTATTGTTCAAATAAAAGTCGAACATTTATTTTTTGAGGTACCTTATAGTGTATCTATAGATTCATTTTATCCTACAATTATTTTTTCTCAACTTCCACTAGAATCTCTACAATGGATAAAGATCTTGAAGCGATAATTATTGGTAGTGGAAATGATCAATACATTGAAGCCGCTATTTTGATGAATAACTTTAACATGGAAAAACTCTGCGCATGCCCGGCATGTTAATTATTAAGCGCTATTTCAAATACCGCCAGTCGTTAGGCTCCGTAAATTACGCTTAGCGGTAACGTTATTTAGGGACGTTGTTTTAAGAATCGACTCGCGCATAGGTTAAATGTCAAAATAACAATCGGTTAAAAATCGTGCTGGATAAAATATAATCGCAATGCGCGCACGTCTCTATAATCTTTGGTCTCTACAAGTCGGTGTGACTGATTCAAATCGGCGACAAACGCGTCGCCGCTAAAATAAGCCTGGTTCTATTATTTAGCCGCAGCGATTATTTCGTCGCAGAATGCGTGCATGTTCAATAAAATATTGTTTCATTTTGGCGACTAAACAATCGCGCGACAACAAATCGCTAGTGCGCGCTTACCCTTAGAATTTCTATATTCTATGCCAAATTGACATTTTCCTAAACTTATTTGTTCTGAGTAGCTCCAGCCATTTCAAATCCTAACATCACTCAAATTCGTTTTTGGTTTTTTGAAAAATGGTACGTTGTTTAATTTGTTTATTACAATTTTCAAAATTGAAAAAATTGTTTATTCATTATTGGCGAAGGCATAAAAAGAATAAAATCATCAATAAATTATTAGAAACAAGTGCACTAAATGTATTAAAATTCCATCAAACTGATAAACGACTGGTAAAAAGCGAGACAAAAAAAAGTTGCAAAAAATATATTAAATTCAACATTGAAGACCTGCCAACAGAATCTTTACTGCTAAGTGAAAATATTAGAATATTTTGTGGGGAAGACGAAATAATCCGAATTTTCGATAACAAACACAGCTTCAAACTATCATTTGAAGATGACAAAAATGAAAGTAAAGAAATCTGTCTTGCTATCAAGGATGTGGAAAGGTAAAAATATTTTTTAAATGTATTATAATATTTAATTATGGCAATATTATTAAATATTCGTAAATAGTTTTACATATTCAAACACAACTTGAACATTAAGACTTTTATATTTTACAGCAAAAATGAAAAAATCCTTCCTAATTTAGAGGAACCAGCTGATAAAAAAGTTACTCTTAACAAGAAAAAATTTAGGAGAAAGAAAATAACAAAGAAAAAGAAAACTAATAATCAAAATATAATAAGAAAAAAGAAATACAATTATGAAATTGATGTTACGAAATTAAAAGAGCCAGAATCTCCAGGTAATCAAAATGGTATATTTGAAAATGGCAATGAATCATATCCTAAAAACGAGTCAAGACTTGTTACATCTGATACAGAATCATGTTCAGAAACTAGTAAGAATTCCAAGATTGAAGATTTAAAGCTGTTTTGTCCTAAATGTGGCAGTGGCTATAAAACCGAAAGTGAGCTATCAGAACACTTGTACATTCATGAACCATTTTGCCGATTATGCAATACTTGGTTTCCAGATGAATTTATCTTTAAGCAGCACATGCAATTGCACAAAATTAGAATTTTTGCTTGTCATATTTGTAGTGCTGAATTTGCATTCAAGGAATTCTTGTTTAAACATTTTGACTGCCATATGGAAGACAGATTGCTGGACGATGTCTTAGATATGGAAGAGGAATATAAAACATTCCAGTTTAGTTTTGTCAATAACAATTATAACACCAGTATAAACAATATTTTGTGTTACCTGAAAGATAGACCTGATATTTATAATTATAACTATAAATTCATGAAAACTATCTGTGATATTTGCTATAAAGAAGTATTAATTAATGATTATGAAGCTCACCTGCAGTTATTTCATAGCTATTAGTCTCATTTTGGACATGTAATATACTGAAAACGTACAAAAAATGTGATCTCATTAGCTTTTATACAACTACAAACATTTTTAATGAGCTTATTAAGATTTTTATATATTTGACTCTTCGAATATTTGTTTTTCCATTCAATGAATCTCTTTTTTTTTTTCTCCAATGGCAAGAATAGATTATCGTTTACAGTTCACAAACATGTTCATTTTCTCCATTCATCTAAATTAAATCACTTCTTTAGATCATACTGCATTGTCAACTGTGTATATGACATTGTCTTTACTCTCTCACTACCAGAATGTAATCAATACATCTGTGATAATAAAATGTTTCTGTTTTTAATTGGTTAAAAGGATTAGCAACCGACATAAAAGGATTAATCACCAACAAATCAAAATGAATCTTTTTATTGCATTGTGCATTATTTTTCCTCAATGATTAATAGAAGAATGTCATGGTGATAATTTGAAAATATTATTTCTTGGTTGAAAACTATTGCTGGATTGATTGTTGGCTCCAATTTTTTCTCTTCTACCCTAATCTTTTGTAGTAGATAGTGTGTAATACAACAAAAAATGATAACTATTTAACTCTACATCTAAATAATTGGATATCTGTTCTCTTATACACAGTATAAGCAGGTAATTAATTGGGAAATCAATAGAGTAAATGTCATTTGGTATAATGTAGTCAGTATGATTTTTCAATATGAAGAAAGTCGGTTTTAATTAAAAGAAAAACATGTTATTTAATATTAAAACCCAAGAAAACTTTTTATTTGCTTTAAATAATTAATTTATAAACAAAGAATTTATTTTTATTTTAAATGTAGTTAAGATTGGTTTATATTCTAACTATGAATTGGGTGTGAAATAGGAATTAAATCGCTGGCTGTAAACCAGAAATTCATTGAAAGTGTCCAAAGGAATGGTTTTTAAAATAATTATACATATTCTTTTTTTTAAAGGAAAAACTTTATAGCTAACTTTGAAAATTTAATACCTACAATTTGCAATGTTCTGTTGACTGTGTCATCAGTGATATTAACTTGGGAATGAAAATTTTCATCAATATGTAAATAAAATACCAAATGAACGATGTTAAACAGGGTTGATAAAAATATTTTTTGGTGCATTTTGTTCTCTATTATAGTTTAATACACACACTCTGGTTTGCTGTAAAGTTTGACTTTTTATAAAAATAATGTTGCAAAAAAAACTCCCTGTAATTTAATTTGATTGCCTAATAGATAATTGGTAATAAAAACAATTTCTAGATACTTTTAACTAATCCATTTTGTTACTAAAAAACTTTTATAGAAGCTGTTTTTTCTGAAGCTGGTCGACGATATAATTCTTATTAAATTTGTAAATGTAGTTTATATATTTTTATTCAATGATATATTTTTTTAGTATACTTTAGCTTTATTCATTTTTTAAGGGATGGTTATTGAGTATGAAGATTTTTTTAGTTTTACCAAGTGTTAATTTTTTTTAAAAAGAATATATTTTTGAGTTTTATTCAAAATTTATTTATGTTCCTCTTGCGTAAAAGCAGCTGGAATTATTGGAGGCTCTATTATTAAAATTGCATATTTATAAAATCTTTTCGATGAAATATTGCCCTGTTGAAAAAATGCCTGTTATCTCTCTTATTCAAAACTTCGCCTCTTTTTTAAAGTTAAATATTCGGAATTGATCCTATACAGAAAAACTGATGTGGTAGGTACTGCTACTGGTGTACCTATATAATTCCATACTTTTCTTTAACCCTTTCAAGATCTTACATGTTTTAAACAAGAAATTCCACATCATCATTTACAAAAGAATAAAACATTGATACTTTCATGCAGCATTTACACAAAATGTTAAAATTTAAAACAAACTTATATAACCAAAATAATATATTTCCTCAAACATCAGCCATAACAATAAAATATTTAACATATAAATTGTCCTACATTTTGGATGGACTTCTGAAATCTAAAATGTATTTATTTCCAACCATTCCATTCTTAGTTACCACGTTGCCTAAAGCTTTTTTATAATCCATAAAATCTACAAACTCATGTGGAGGAGCTTTCAAATTCCCATTTCTAATCATATCTATTAAATCTTTATGCATGGCTGGAAGTTTTACAGTATTTTGATCTTTAGTACACCATCTGTTCAAATTAAAACCTTCCAATTTGATGTTTTTAAAAACTAATGTTGTTGTTGATACTCTAATAGGTTCCAAGGACATACCTCCATAAGTCACTAGTACTCCTTCATCATTTAAATGTCGCAGAATACTGTTAGCTAAGTCTCCTCCAATACAGTTTAATCCTAACGAAGGTTTATCTAATTGTCCAGTTTTGAATATATCAGTTTCTTTGATTTCCTTTTCGGTAAACACATAAGTAGCACCCAATTCTGGAAATAAAAAAATATTGTTCAAAAATACTAGGTATTTATATTAACACTTTTTAAAAAACATACCTTTCAAAAACAGTTTCAATTCGTCAATATTTGGTCTATCTCTGACAACATTCACTGTCTTTATGCCCCAAGCTTTGCAAATTTGAATAACAACCACTCCACAAGCAGAATTTGCCCCATTTTGAATCACTGTATCCCCAGGTTCTAATTTGATAAAATCCTTCAACATTGCATACACAGTAAAAGGATTTACAAATAATGTAGCTGCCATAGCAATGTCAATTTCTTTTGGAATTAACAATAAACTTTCCTCAGGTAAAATAAAATGAGTACACCATGTACCTAAAAAAAGAAAAAAATACTTATAATGAAAATAACAATAAACATGGACACTCATTTGATATCTGGAGGGATCAGTGCCAGGTGCAGTTTTATTAGCGATTCCAAGTCTGTTCTAGAGGCTTTGAATAGCTCACCAACAAAACAATTTAAAAATGAAATGATTTTCAGTATAAAATAACTGCTTTTGCCCAAAATGTGAAAATACAATTTATTCGGACAAAGGCACATGTTGGTGTCATAGGCTATGAAAGCTAAGATAATGAAGCGAAAAAAACTTGCAGAATTGACAATATCAATGCACCACTAGTACCATTTCATGATGTTACTAATGAATGTAAGAAATTCCTTCAGAAGGAATGGAACACGGTCTATATGAAAGTGGCAACAGGATCTAATTATTATTACTTTAAAATCCATCAGTCTTTACCTAATATTAGGTTTGTTCTTAGAGCAATCACAAACGGTTGGAAACTGGACGACTCACGTGCTGTGAATAAAAACCGTTCACAGATAGGCTCTGTGCATGAGTCGTCCAGTTTCCAACCATTAGTGATCACTCTAAGAACAAGCCTATTATTTCTCATTACTCTTTCCCTTATGTCAGCAAAGCTTACACTAGCATAATAACTAGATTGAAGTTGAACAATGAAAGTTGAAAGATGAACCATTCCCGGCTCATCTTCACAAAATTGGTATGGTGAGATCTCCCTATTGTGATAATGATGAGATAGCAGATACAAACCATTTGTTTTTTGGTTGTAAAAATAATAAACAGGCGACAGACCTTTTCTTACTAGATCTACTTCAATATAATATACAACTACCAACTTGTATCACATCTCTGTTAGGTACAGGAAATAAGAATATTTTTGATTTAATAGTAAAATTTGTCAAGACAACTAATATTGATATTTGATAGTTTTAATATCCATATCATATAGTATGTGGCAAATAGCGAGAACTGATGGCATTGCAACCACCACACACACTCACAACAATAAACATTCAGGAATTACATTTGCACTCCATACCTGCATATACAGTAGGGACAACATGATCACCAGGTTTAAAATTCTTCACACTAGGACCAACTTCAAGTACTTTTCCGACTCCTTCATACCCAACTTGATCAATTTTAAATATATATTTTCCTTGCAACATATTTATGTCCACAGGGTTGACTGGTGCTGCAATTGTTTGTATCAGTACTTCATTTGCTTCTGGTATTGGCATATCATAGGCAACTGTAGCTGGATCTCCATTTTTATCAAAAGTTAATTTTAGTGGCATTGTAATTCTAAAAAGTAGTAGATAAAATATTTTAAATGTCTAATATAATTTGGAAGTGTATAGGTACACACACCGTGTGCCGTGAACTGTACACGGCACACGGTACACGGCAAGAAGGGCAAGGAAAAATAACCATTCCTTAGACCCTCCCCTTAATGAACCTTCAAGGGGAAAGGTTAATGGAATGGTTATTTTTCCTTGCCCTTCTTGAAATAGTAAGAGCTAAGATACATAAAACGAAAACAAACACTGAACCTCATTTTATTCG
The DNA here is from genome assembly GCA_947563755.1 of Lochmaea crataegi. Lineage (NCBI taxonomy): Eukaryota > Metazoa > Arthropoda > Insecta > Coleoptera > Chrysomelidae > Lochmaea > Lochmaea crataegi. Next base: position 14,694,397 of record OX387425.1, read on the forward strand.
TGTGCCGTGTACCTATACACTTCCACATAATTTACTTGTATTGGTTGAAGATTAATTCTAATGAAATGTTAAGTAGTCAAAGTTTTGAAAAAAAAGGTGTATCGAAAATAATAAATATACAATATATGATTAACCAATGGTGACCCTACAAAAGCACAGATCATCCAATGTAAGTATGAGACCTCAGCTATGAAACTAAACATGAATGCATCTACACAAGTGATTTGCTTGTTTATAAATGGAACAAATACTTTGACCCTTAAAATATAAATGTCATAGTTACCTGCTAAAGAAATTAGATGTAAAATGGAAATTAGCATATAAACAGTTCAAGATTATTGCTTTGGGAAGACTGTCCCACTGTGGATATTTTGTACTCAAGTACCAAGTCTAATCCAGTGTATCGAAGATAACCCAGCAAATATTGGATACACTTGACCACCGTATCACTCTTTTAACTAATTTTTTATATTTAATTATTATCATACAAGTAACGGAGTTATGCATGTTATGTTGTGATGTCATGGTCACCACAAACCATAGAATGAATAGTACTCATAGATAGTACTTCCACAAACCACGCTGTGGCTTTGAATTAGGGATGGTAAACTCGATTCCGATTCTACTCGAGAATCGAGTTTTCTAGTCAAATAATCGACTTTTAGGAGTCGACCTTTAATTTCTGAAGTCGATCAAGAATCGATTCTTGACATTCGACTTCGACTTTACGGTTAAGTGACTAAAAAACTAAAAAGTTGATTTTTTGTTAATAATTTATAAAGTTTGTTATAACTTAGATTATTAAAAAAAATTTTAATGTGATATTCTTGACTTGACACGTTATTAATAAATGAAAAAATATACTTGTTCTTAACTATTTTTGTGCTTTATTTAAAAAATTTGTATTATCCATTCATGGCATTGCGATTGGATGAATAAATTTACTAACTATAAAAATTATTGTTCTTTTAATTTGGAATCGATTAAAATCGAAAGAATCGATTCTTATGCTCGAGTAATCGATTCTTAAAATCGAAAAATATAAAATCGAGAATCGATTCTTTGAGAAAAATCTTTCCATCCCTTCTTTGAATATGTGTTCTATATTCAAAGCGCTGTGGTCATGGAAGCCTCAATGCTCAAACACTAGGTTATCTGTCAGAGATAATATACTCATCTGTGGCCTCAAACCCAATTCAACCTGTGGCATTCACGTTTGTGTTAAATAATTAAATATATATATCAAGATTAATCCAGTTTTTTCCGTTTTCGTGTTATCTAACTAAGCATATGATCCGTTCCAGAACAAACGTACTTTTATTCTTTGGTAACTACTTGTCATTTCAGTTTATTGTGAACAGGAAAAAATTAGTATTCACTATTGTATTATGGTATTTGATGGTATTCATCCCATCCAAATCCAAATGACTTTGGAAGCTGCAGAAACGCCAGAAAAGGTATAGTAATATTGAGCGCGAAGCTTTGTACTATTAATGATATGGAGGTAGAATTTGACGTTGACGCTGACGTTTGACGTTCCAGGAAATTTTATTTGTACAATTCGATAAATAAGTTTTAATCGTTTTAATGAACATAAATAGTTAAATTTGATAGTAGTAAAGGTACGCTATAATTGGCAATTAATATTAATGCAAAAAGTTAAAGATAACAGTATTACTTGCTTTTAACTATCATAAAATGTCGAATTAATGGAATTCATTTTAATTGTTTAACACGTGCCAAAAATAATTTAAACAATATATAAAAAATATAGATAATGTCTATATAATATATTGAATTTTTCAAACATAGTTCAGTGAATCACTTTTGAAAATAACCTTCGTAGATCGTCGGCATTTTGGTTATGATGTTATTTTGAATTTTTAGGCTGTAATTAGTAGCCATGCACAATTTAAACCCAGAAGGTCATTATGTCAATGTGAATGGAGCTGCTAATTCAGAAAAAGTGTGCATTTTAGATGCAGGAGCACAGTATGGAAAAGTTATCGATAGAAAAGTAAGAGAATTATGTGTAGAGTCCCAGATAATTCCATTGGATACACCTGCTTTTAACATTAAAGAATCCGGTTATAAAGCTATTATTATTTCTGGGGGCCCAAATTCCGTCTATGCTGAAGATGCTCCTAGATATGATGCAGATATTTTCAGAATAGGTTTACCTGTACTAGGTAAGATTTTTATATCATCTATAATCTAATATCTCATTAGTTTTGCTTATTTCCTTAGTTTGAATATGTATTATTATGTTATATATGTAAATATTGTTAATAGAGACTTATAAATTATATTTCATTAATTTAACAATTAGTTTGAATATACTTTTTATACAGAAATTATGAATATGTCAAGTTTAGTTTTATTGAAAGGTAAAGATTGTCTGAACATGATAATTGTGTTTTTAATAATTTTTATTGTGTCAATTTAATAGATAATAAGGATTATTTATTTATGATTTTTATCTTTTAATTCAAATACCTTAGGAGAAAATCTAGAATTTTTGGTTTATGAATTCCCAAATTTGCATACAATTTAAATAATCCATTTTTATACATTTTAATGTTTATTGGCTGGTTAAAGATAAATCACTATTTAGCAACACTGAACTAATATGGTAATTTCTTTCAACTTTATTTTTAATTACTTTTTTTGATGTCTAGACATTTAATCATTATCCAGTTATTCTGAATGTGTGAAATTTCCTATATCCAACAAAAGTTTATTTTAAAATATGTACATATTTGCTGTATTATGGGAACATTTCACTACACATAAAAACAATTGCACTGATATTATAATACTGGTAATTGCTTTACATATAACAGAAATCAGAAATATAAAAATGATAGTGTCTCCTCCCAACATTTTAAGTTATTTTCCCAGCTTCATAAGTCCAATAAAATTTGTTTCATTTGGCAATTTCTAACTGATAACCTTTCATCATTTAAATATAATGATTCTATTAAATTTTTGCAATTGCGAAATTAATTTTCAATAGGAAATTAATTGTCTAAAGAAGCCTGGTTTGACAACACTGCACATTCCAGTAGGAAAACTCATGCTGGATCAGAAAACATATAAAATTGACATTTATTGTCTCAACTGTCTGCACCTAGGAAGATTCTTTATTAATACCTGATTATATTTGCTCAGTGCCTGTAGTGCCTCCATTATACAAATCCATTTTGATTAGGTATGTTCTTAGTGAACAAAGTTCTGTAAAGAAACCAATTACGTTGTCATCTTTGATGTATAATTTCCCAAAAATATATTCTATTTAGAAAAATGTCAATGATCCCATGTGCATAACAATTGTGATATAATTATTCCTAATTATAGCACACAATGACAATTAAAAATAAAAATGACCTTTATTCAATCCTTTGTGTCCTCTCTTTATATAACCTGCCAAGTGAGCAGAATGATTCACAAGGCAAATTGATTAACATCCTAGTAAAAGCACTTATATAGGAAGTATTTTTAATGTCTACTAGAGGCTACTACTATGCTCAAAAACATCAACTACATAAAATACTTTACAAATGTCAAAGAAAGATATGGTGAACACTGGATTTGAAGTTTTTAAAAATCCAACAAATTCTTATTTTTCATTCAGATTTAAAATGGGATTTGCATATTATAACAAAATAGCAAACAAAACATATTGTTGGAGCAGTTATTGCAGAACAAACAAGACATTAAGCAGGAGTAGTAGTGGCTACTACAAAAGAACTTTTATGCTATGAGAAACAAAGTGAATTAAAATTATTAACTAGGGTAATAATTATTTACTTAATTACAGTTACCTATAAAAATTGTCATATTTTAGTACAGTGTGTTATCAATAGAAGTCAAAGATATTAGTTGAATGGTCTGTTCTTTGAAAAATATTTTTCAAAAACTTTGTAAGGCATTATAATAGTATTAAACTATTATCTTTGACTTCTAGAGTAATAATTATTACTCCTGTACAGATCTATCCAAAAAATATCAATTGGAGGTCCAATAATATATGGAACAATGCTTGACTCTTAATAATAAATTTTTTATTGTTTTGTTATTTCTGTACTGTTTTTGAACTCTCAAGTGGATGGCACTAATTGCCTAACTGTTTTTGTTAATATATACTTATGATTTTGTTACGACACACAGTTGAGTAATTTATATATGAATTGGTGATTTCACAAATGTGTTTGTCTAACCACTTTAACAAAACACATTATTTTTATTCGTACAAACTATAAGTGATAAAATATTTGTATTTTCACAAATTTTTGTTGTCTTTAAATTTATCGAATTATTCAAATCAATAGATGTCAGTCCAGTCAATCAGCTTTTGAACAAGGTCACAAGATAATATGTGGGCAAAATCAAATCTCAAACTATAATGTTTGATATTGTTTTATCTTTTTATGACAAAAGTGTCAGTGGTGGTTTTCATTATTGTCAAAAAGTTTATGAAGTTGTGGAAATGGTCAAAGTTGAAAAATTTAAATCATCACCCTATTATTTCTAAGATTTCTCAATGGCACAGCTAAAGCAGTATAGTTTTACAATTCAACTTGATAATTCAATGAAAGCATGGCTATATCAAGATTTAGCAAAAACTCACCAGAGACAATACAATATGTTCTGATTTCCCCATTATTGATTTTGTCAATTAATATATACATATATCATGCCCACTAAACATGAGCACAGAGACAAAAAGTAGGTGTTTGTTATTCAGATAATATTTCTCTTTGTGATTAGTTAACTATTAAATCCTCAAATTAAAGTGATCCTAAAATATTTCTATTTTTGGAGATTGTGCATTAATCTGTGACCCTAGGATAATTAATGTGGAAAATGCCATTTCGCATTACTTTCCACACTAGTAATGTAATATTCTATTAAAGTATACGAGTTGCTTCATTCTTCAAAAAGTTATGTTGAATTTCATATGAATAAACAGGCATAGTCCATAGCCCTTTGTGAACATTTTTGTTTTGTTTTTCATGATCAATATGATACAGGATTGCTATTATATTATATCCCTTTACTTTCATTCTTATAGCTTACTGCGAGGAGTACACCACCCTAAAAAATGTGTACACCAGAATCCCATTTTTAGTGGAATTCCGCGAGCTTACTTTGGAATGCCGCGGGATTCCAGCGGATTTCCATCAAAATCCCACGTAATTCCATGGAATTCCACAGTTCAGTAATATTTTGCAAGGAAAAAACGTAGAAGTTTTTTAACAATTTATTTTATCTTGAACCACAACTTTGGTAACAGCTGAGATCAAAAAATGTAAGAAAAAAAACCACTTTTCTATTGTTTTTACACAACACAAATTTTTTTTTCAATTTTTTGAGCGGGAGTCAAATATTTTTTTTTAATTTCTTTATAAAGTGATACTATTTTGACCCTGTCATGACGAGAAATTTTAAGTGGCTCAATACCAGTCATTTTTATTGGAAACATATAATTTCTTTACAATGTCATAGTCCTCTTCTTTGGGCCAAAAATATTCCTCCAAGTTTTCACGTAAGAATTTTATTTTGTACTTTTCATCGTCTAATTTGTTGATGACTCTGCCAAAAAAACATTTTTGATCGTAATAGACAGCATAATCCAGCATCGTTTTTCATGTTGTCCGCATCATCCATAAAACTTTGTGTATCAGTTGAATCATCAAGACATACTTCTGTTTCCAATTATTCTGACGAGTTTTTTTATGTAATTTAAGAATGCCGGGGGAGAAGCATTTTGCGGAAACCTCTTCAAAAAAACTCGGCAGAAACTAAAAAGTTTTCTATTTCTCCCTCTGCTACCTGTATATTTAAAAGAGATTCTAAAACATTTATTTTATCGGGATTAATCGTTCCTCTGTAATTTTTAATAATGTAGGGAGAAGCCTGCTTTGGTTTGTGATTTTTTAAATTATATCGTCGGAATCTATATAATAAAATAAGCAAATGCATCCAATACTATTGTCAAGATGAAATTTAATTTGTTTAACTCTTCATTATTATTTTTGAACATATGTTCATAACTTATGACGCGTTTCGCTAACACAGTAGCTTTATCAAATGGGTGAAGATATAATTTCATCTTGTCAGTATGGATTTTCATCAAGTAAAAGCCTCATCTATTGAATATTATTGTGTTTGTTTTTTTGAGTAGATATAGGAATATGATTATGGAAAAAAGTTTATTTTTAGAACCCTTTTTTGAGGCTTTAGCGAAGGTAGTCATAGAATTAAATGATAAAATTCTGCCAAGTACATGAGTTTTGAGAGCATTATTACACGAAGCAAAAGAAAATTCATGATTGCTGCGGAAAATACATCATTCCCCTTTTTGAATGTGGTCTCTTTTTTTCCACTGTTTTGCCATTTCCTTGCGTTTTTTCAAGCAAATCATTTCATTCACTGGAGTTTTTTGCTATAAATCTTTTAATCCTATCTGACCTTAATTTTCCATCAGAATTTTCTGCCAACACAAAAAGGACTTCTTTATTATGTGTTTTTTGTGTGTTAATGGCTACCTCGACATATCGGGAGTCTACTGAAATAATTTTGTTTACAGTACAAAATGTTTTTAACTTTAAGTCTCCTTTAACACAACATATTTCAGCCAGGTCTATTATGTCTTCCAGGGTTGATTGTCTTTTCGATGTTTCTTCATCATGTAAAATTTCTCTCTTCAAAACATTTCTTAAAATAAACTTATCAGTCTCATTATCGGTCTCTGCGAAATTGTCCTTATTAAATATATATGATCAATATCGTTTTTCTTTAGCAGGAGAGGAATTGCGCGAAAACCTCGAACCAGACACATTAAGCTCGCTTAAGAGGTTATAAGGGTGAGCTACCTTTCAGAGATTAAAATTTTATATTTACCGTAAATATGTAGAGATACAGGCGAACACTTAACTGCAAAAACAATAACTTATAATAATTTTACCAGAAGAAATTTAAATTACAATATTTACTATTGTATTATTCAATTTAGCCGCTACTACTATACGACCTATAAAATTCTACTGGAACTCATAAACAATGGCGGTTAAACTAAGAAATTCCGTTTAAATCATAGTGAATTCCACACCATAATTCCAAGGTGGTTTAACCCTCGGCTATCTGTATGGTTCCCAATTTATATTGATATTATTTTAACATAATAATTATCTTTTTTTTTCAGGCATTTGTTATGGAATGCAGATGATGAATAAAGAATTTGGAGGTTCAGTTATCCGAAAAGAAACTAGAGAAGATGGCGTTTATACAATTGAAGTTAACACCAAATGTTTACTATTCAAGTGAGTATTAAGATATTAATTTTTGTACATTGTAATTTTCTATTTCTTATGTAATATATTATATATTTATCCAGAGGTCTTGATAAAATGCAACCTGTACTGCTAACCCATGGAGATTCAATAGATAAAGTAGCGGACAATTTCAAACCAGTAGCACAAAGTTCGTCGTTTTGTGCTGGAATCTTTAATGAAAAGTTACAATTGTATGGCGTCCAATTTCATCCCGAAGTAGATTTAACGATACATGGTAAAACTATGCTGAAAAATTTCTTGTTTGATATTGCTGGACTAACAGGCAATTATACTATGGAAGGACGAGAAGTAGAATGTATAAAATACATAAATAAGACTGTAGGTATGTATATTATTTTTAGTAAAAATACAGTATTAATAGATAATATTGTTGGTAAAATAAAGAGGAACCACACTATATTTTATGCTGTTTTTCATCTCTTGGGGACTAGCTATACCTTGTTTTTAAACTAGGAGTATTTTAAGAAACCTCAATCACACCACTAAAAGCTAGTAGATTGAAAGGGTCGTCTAGAATTCGAATCCTAGTTGGCCACAGGCCATGGCCAAAGTAGTAACCGAATGTCACATTAGGTATTGTGAACAAAATGTATGGTTATAATAAGTAATTTGTGTCAAATTTGATGATAAATAATTTTTTCGCAAATCGCTAGGAAATTTTGACATTCCAGACAAAATTTCTTTAAGAAAAAGTCAAGATTTTCTATTCACTTCCTTACTGCGCCTCGACTTAGCAATCTTCATAGTTGTCCAGGAATGTTAGGCTTTTCCTACTTGGTAAACAATGTACTAATATAGAAAATGCAACTGTATGTTTGAATTATTCTGTATTTACATTTGAGCACAAACTAAAAGTCAACAGAAGTTTTGATATCGAAAAATACCATAATATTGTACTGCGATGAAAGTAAAACTTGATGTAAAAATATTTACAAAAATAAGGTTTTACTTGGAAACTTATATTTTATTAACAAGAAAAAAAAAGCATGGATTTGGTTTATCAAACTGAATAAATACTAAAAATATCAATTAACTTGGTCGGAATATAATACTTAGTTAAAAATAATACAACAAACGCAAAAAAGGTGTACCTAATATCCTAATAAAGATTGAAGTAATGAATATTTTCATATAAACACAAAACTGATAAAGTCGTTGTCAGATTTATCAAAAGAGCTGTGTGAAACGTGCGGCAATCTGACCAATCACTAGGCTGCAGAAATGCCAACTTAAATTCAAATCGCTCCTCTTAGTTTAAAAACAAGATTTAACAAGTTTTATTATTTCACTATAATTCTCTTATTATTATATTTGTTGCTTTAATAATTTTGTTAGTATCCATGTGTATCCACTAGCAAATTATGTAATTTTAATGTACCTATAGAGCAATTTGTTATTGTTTTGTTAGTTACATTACTGATTACATTGTTTATTAACTTTTTCACCCAATGGTCTATAACCGGAAAATGGTATAATTTATAAAATAAATACACAAAAACAGTTTGATTAAATAATTTCGGATTAACAAAATTTTAAGTAAATATCATTCATCCATTACACAAGTCTGCAACAAAAATACTTTCTGGGTGTTTTCAACTGATTTATATGTATTTAGGTGTTCTGAAAACTAAAAAAATACTCAAAAATAAGCCTTGAACCATTTCTGCTTCACAATAGCGGTTTCTATGCTTCCATTCCTGTCGGTAATTCCGTACACCTCAAGGAAACCTACAAGAACTTGGAATTGGTTCTTTGCAAGAAACCACGGCTTTTTGTGTCTATGGGATAGTAGAGACCGAGCAAATCACTGGACCAAAAAGTGTTACGAGGGAGCTTAAAGTTGGCGGAAAGAACGTCCTGCATGAAACTTTGGTGCCTCCTCATAAAGTTTTTCTATCACCGCTTCACATAAAGCTGTGATTGATGAAGCAATTTGTAAAGACACTTCCAAGAGATAGAGATTGCTTCAAATACTTGATAACAAAGTTTCCAAGCCTCTCAGAGGCAAAGTTGAAGGAAGGTGTTTTTGTTGGACCAGATATTAGACGGCTTATGGCTGATCCACAATTCATCACAACCATGATGGATCCTCAAAGAGAAGGATGGATTGCCTTTAAAGAGGTCATAGAGAAATTTTTAGGCAATAACGAAAGACCTTAACTATAAACAAATCGTCAAAAGACTGTTGAAAGCATTTCAAGCTTTAGGTTGCCTAATGAGTTTAAAAGTACATTTTCTTCATTCCCACCTCGACTACTTTCTAAAAAATTTCGGAGATGTGAGTGAAGAGCAAGGTGAACGATTTCACCAAAAAATTAAGGAGATGGAAAAAAGATACCAGGGAAGATGGAGCGTCTCAATGATGACAGACTACTGTTGGACGCTTCAGAGAGACCTTCCAGATGCTTCCCAAAAGGAGTCTCACAGGGAAAAATAAATGTGTTTAGTGCCTACTAATTAAAGTATTTTAGATAAAAAAATAAGTTTTGTCACGCAATTATACATTTAACAAAATTTTTTTAGTCTTTTATCTTTTATTTTAAGATGATAACTTGTTTAACATAGATTGTCAGAAAACGTGACGTTCTATGACAAAATGAAAGTCATTTTCGGATTCAGCACACCCAAAAACATAAGAATTACGCAACAAAAACAGCTCTCAATTTTTTTGGTTTGCAGAACTGTAAATTTTTTATCACATTTTACCAACTGAATCTTCCTGATATTTCAAAGATTACTATCGAGTTGCATACAATACTTTTTCTAAAATTGCGTAAAAAATAAATATGTAAAATTTGGTTATACATTACAGGTAACAACAAAGTACTTCTATTGCTGAGCGGTGGAGTAGATAGTACCGTTTGTGCTGCACTTTTGCACAAAGCACTAAACCCTAATCAAATTATAGCTATACACATAGATAACGGCTTTATGCGAAAAAATGAAAGTACGCAAGTTCATAATTCTCTTCAAAGAATAGGATTAGATGTGAAGGTGAGTTGAAAGCAAATTCAATAATCTAAATATATGCAATAACAATTTTCCCATTTAGAAAATTTGTTATTTATGAAACATGTTTCAAACTTCGATCATTAAACAGACTAGGCCATAAACTTTATTTAAAGTCAACAACTGATGCATCCAGGGGCCATATCCTTGACTGGGGGAGTGAAGCTTCCCGAGAGAACAGTTATTTTGTTTCTGTTACTACAGTGACGAGAGTAACCAATCAAAATAAAAACAAAATATGAGTTCTCTTGGTGAGCTTTTCTCCTTTAGTCAATAATACGGCAACTGTTTTTGGATTTTTTATAAAAAATATTGAATTTTTCATCGTTAATCTTAGTATTTCTTTTTTATATTTCACAAGGTATAAATTTAAACGAGTATCTATCTAATAAATTTTAAGAAATCTTTGTTTTAAAATAATTTCTACTGTCCGATGACGCCCCCTAAAATTAATGATATAATATTTACTTATGTTGTAAAAGGTAATTAGAGCAGCTTCAAATTTCATGGAAGGTACGACTATAGTTCCGGTAGACAAACAAGAAAGTAGTAGAACTATGGTAACGAAAATGTTGTGTAATACGTTGAATCCCGAAGAAAAACGAAAAATCATTGGAGATATATTTGTTAAGATAGCAGATGAAATTATAACCGATCTGAATCTTAAAACCGAAGAAGTCTTTTTAGCTCAAGGAACTTTAAGACCAGATTTGATAGAATCTGCCTCGAAATTAGTTTCATCTAATGCAGATACCATAAAGACACATCACAACGACTCTGAATTAATTAGGAAACTACGAGAAGAAGGTAATAAACTTTGTTTCTATTTAAGATATTTTATTTACAACTTTATATGTAGAGACGTCATTTTTGACTGGCAAAAATATAATTGTTTACTTCAACTTTCAACCCAGATGGAAAGGTCGTACAATGCAATGTAAATGACAGTTGATTATTTCACTTTACGAAATGGTTCATGTATCTGATGATTATATTATATAAACAGGACCTACCTGGAGGGAAAATGTGTTCAAATGTATTCAAACTACAACGATTTGTCTGCTAAAAAAATCAACAATTAGGTGCTGCTAAAGTTAAAACAGACATGTGTTGTGTACCAAAGTGTCGAATGATAATTTGCAACTGTCAGAAAGATTAGATGAACTGTATATAATTAAGTGGAAAAAATCTAGTTTAGTGAACCAACGCGGATTTTGATGAAATATTTTTTTTTTAATTAATTCGAGGTCGCTGAACACGAAAATGAAAAAAGAAATCGGCGCTCTCTTACCAAAAACGAGTTATGAATTTTTGAAGATGAGTTCAGATCAGCACTGCACTGGTTTTATTGTCATATAATAACTGATTTAAATGATGCATTATAAAGTCTACACAATGTTAATTACACTATAATTACTTTTTACGATATTCCTCTCACACACACATTTAAAAAACACTGATATTGATATTCATTTCTTGTAAATTCTTTTTTTAATTCCTCAATTATTATATATTTTGACATTTTCATGTAACATGACTGACATATAAGTTTTGGTCTGTTTCTTCTTAGTCGTACAACTTGTACCTAATAGCATATTCAGCCATAAAAGATATTTAGCCACTTGAATTAGTTGCTGAGTATATTCGTTTTCATGATCGTGACATAGAAGATATAAACAAGATGAACATCATGAACATACACCTATTTTTCCGATAGCTAGCGCCGTATTACAGCTGAAACATTTTTTTTCAAATTTTGAAAGATGTTGATTTTAGGAAGATGGTTAGTTTTGAGATAAGTTTGGTTGATATTTATCATTTATTTGAAGGATAATGAACCATTCAATTTGATCATTGAGGATGCTGAACAATTTTTTTTCTCTGAATTGCACTCATCAATTAATTCTTTAAAAAAATCACCTCCTCAGTTGTTCGGCCTCTATAAACATTGCTGACAACGAAAATAGTTGCTGCAGGTGTAATTCCAAATCAAATTTTTAACATACTGCTAATATTATAAGACTTTGGTTATCAGAAGCTGTTTCCCCTTTTTAGAAAATTTGAAAATTCTACTAATATCGCTTCCCGACCAACTAACACCGATCAAAGTGAAATCGCAATCGCTTCTTATCATCTTGATACATTTATTAGATTGGATTTCCGTTTGAAATAATGAAGTAGATTGATTATCGCGAGCGCGCCGGATCGACGTTTCGCAATTCGCGCGCGCGAATTGCGAAACGTCGATCCGGCGCGCCTTTCTCACAGTATGTTGATGGCTGTTCATCTAATTTTTCCATAACTGATTTCAGTTAAACGAAAGTTGAGCCAAATACAGCGCCAGCTATCGGAAAAATAGGTGTATGTTCATGATGTTCATCTTGTTTATATCTTCTATGTCACGATCATGAAATCGAAAATATTCAGCAACTAATTCAAGTGGCTAAATATCTAATGGCTGGATTTGCTATTAGGTACAAGTTGTGCGACTGAGCGGAAACAGACCAAAACTTATATGTCAGTCATGTTACATGAAAATGTCAAAAGATATAATAATTGTGGAATTAAAAAACGAATTTGCAAGAAATGAATATCAATATCAGTGTTTTTTAAATGTGTGTGTGAGAGGAATATCGTAAAAAGTAATTATAGTGTAATTAACATTGTGTAGGCTTTATAATGCATCATTTAAATCAGTTGTTATATGACAATAAAACCAGTGCAGTGCTGATCTGAACTCATCTTCAAAAATTCATAACTCGTTTTTGGTAAGAGAGCGCCGATTTCTTTTTTCATTTTCGTGTTCAGCGACCTCGAATTAATTTAAAAAAAAATATTTCGTCAAAATCCGCGTTGGTTCACTAAACTAGACTTTTACCCAGTTCTTTGCTCTACTCAGAAAAATCTCTTTTCACCTTGGTATATAATCTATTATTTCCTGTATGTTTTACATAGTGTCCGTTATATTTCAGGTAGGGTTATTGAGCCACTGAAAGACTTTCACAAAGACGAAGTTCGAGCTATCGGAAGAGATTTGGGTTTACCACCTGAACTAGTAATGAGACATCCTTTTCCCGGCCCAGGTTTGGCTATTCGAGTTTTGTGTGCTGAAGAGCCTCATATGGAAAATGATTTTTCCGAAACTCAAGTATTAGTAAAAATTATAGTAGAATTTCATCAAATGTTACAAAAAAAACACGCACTATTAAATAGAGTAGAAGGATTTATCAGCGACGAAGAAAGGTAAGAAACATTAACAGTCTCAATGAAATCTATAAATACTTTAATCATATTTTTTTAAATTGTAGGAATAATTTAAGACAAATTTCAAGCAAACAAAAATTGACAGCTACACTACTCCCTATTCGTAGTGTTGGTGTTCAAGGTGATAGTCGTTCGTATAACTACGTTGTTGGTATATCTGCCGATAAAGAACCCGATTGGGAAGATCTCACGTTTATATCCTGCCTGATACCAAGAATATGTCGAAATGTAAATAGAGTATGTTATATATTTGGAGGTAATGTGAAGGAACCATTGCCAGATGTCACAACTACCTACCTTAATAGCAACGTTTTGAGTACTTTAAGACAATGTGATGATGTAGCTACGTCGGTGAGTATTTAGTTTTTATTTTATCCATTATTCCTTATACCAGGGGTTCCCAACCTTTTTCACTGTCACTTGAAGTGCCGACTTGCTTATTTATTAAAAATCTATCCATTTAGCGCCCGATTATTGACGAAAACAAAAATAAAGCGAAACAATCAATACAAAGCAGTCGACTTCCTCTCGTCTCGGTTTTAAATGAACTCGTTACGAGTTACGACACGTCGTAGCCAGTCGCATCACGGACGTGTCAAAGCCGCCAATGAACTATGAATACGGATGGAATGGCCCCTTCCCATTTAAACAATGAAACGTTTTTGCGGCCAACATAAGAGAAGGAGGTCCGAGACATGATTAAAATAGTACAGGTTAGTCCAGTAGCAGTTCGCGCATAAGCTTTTATTAAAAATATAGTGCCCAATGAGAAGTGGGGTTTAAAGGCAACCATCTTGTCGCGCAAAGCCAATTATAATCGAGGCGCTAGTTTTTAAAACTACAATTTATATTTATGTATATTTATATTCAAGTAATAATTAATGCAAAAATTTACTTTTATTAGTATTAAAAATTATCATAATTTAAAGTTTACAAAAATGTATTTTATTACCTATACATTACAAATAGAAGTATTTTTTAACAAATTGGAATTTAAAAAAAGTATAAAGTATAAAAGTATAAAAAAGTTTTTTAGGATAGGATCAATGAAAATTGAAAATAATTGTAAATTATTAATAAAATTTTTTATTTTAAAATTAAAAAACTTTTTAATGTGGTATAAAATAACATATTTTTTAAAAATATAATGTTACAATATTTAAAAAAATAAGTCAACATGCTACATACTAGTAATTTTTTTTCTCAGTTTTAATAATGTACATTAATATATCTAAATCTTAAGAATTTACATTAAATATATAACATTTTAACAAACAGTACATGCTTTAAAATAAAACACACACATAAATGTATAGCAAAATGGCCGCCTTTAGCCCCCTGCGCAACAGATTTTTATTTTGGTTCCAAGGTCAAGCGCTACTGGACTAACCTGTACTATTTTAATCATGGTCCGAGAGAGAGAAGGAGCTAGTCAGGGCAAAAGGCCCGCAAATTTCAAGGTGGTGTATAGCGGATTTATAGTAATTTTGATTTTAAAATTTATTTAAGCAATTGTAATTGGATAAAAGGGAGTAATAGGGATGGGTAAAGAGTATAAAATTATTATAAATATTAAATTTCAATAAAAATACTGATTTTGGAAGATATATATTATATTAAAAAAAATTATTTCTCAAAATACAAAATATTTTTAGCAGATTTGTGTAGAAAGCAACAGTTCTCCTTATGAGGCTATTGGTTTTTAAAATGAATAGCTTTATAGTAAGCTTTTGTGTGATTCTATCAGGAATTTGGTTTTTTATTGAATTTATGTGGTGAAGCCAAATTATAAAATAATTTTTCATTATTAATCTTACCAATTGAATTATATGACCATGAAGTGGATCTTGATCTAGACAATGCAGAGATAAACATAAAAACAATTCACTGATGTTCAAATTTCTCATTGCAAGAGAGACCAGTCTCAACATTATATTCGGCACAGAAAAGTTTCTTTCAGACTTAATTACGCTTTCTGCAACCATACAAATTTTAACTATATCTTTTGTAGGCTTGCTAAGACCCCCTCTATTTTTTTTCTATTCAGTAGCATGCAAGCTGAACTAGAAGTTATTAAAGAACGGGCACATTCATTGCAATTAAGAGCTTTAATAAGTTTTTTGCTAATAAAACCTGCTATATATACTCTACCACATCACAAATACAGGGTGTTTCTAAATACATGCGACAAAATTCAGGAGGTCAATAGAATAAACACCATAATTTATAATTCTATTAGTACAATTCACTGCACTGCAAGATTAAACCATTTTCAGACAAATATAAAACAAAATAAAAATCTCTTAAAGGCTATAAGTCTATAAATATTTATAATAATCACCAAAAACTACTATTATTAATTTAAAAATTCAGCAGAAGCAAAATTATTTAAAAGCAAACACGATAAATACACTTCCTCTAATGTTAAATACAGGTTTTCTGCCCTGACTAGCGCTATCCTTATGGTCTGTCTCATCCTGACATCAATTCATACGCAAAGCGCCCGTTCCATCCGTATTTATAGTTCATTGGTCAAAGCGCAGGAGGAGAGGGGTATTGTCGGTTTCCGAGCGTAAGTACCTACCGGCGAGTGAGCGACGAGTGCAACGCGCTAGGGATGGCGATCTGAAATCGATTAATCGATTCCTCGGACCGATAAAATCGATATGTTGTATTGAATCGATTCGGTGAATCGATATTTCACCCTTGAAAATCGACTTTCGATTTCTTTTTGTGTTTTTGGTAGAGCGGTTTTTTTTCAATTGCCCCGGCAACATCGCAAGTAGTGATGAGAGCGGAATCGCTCGGATCCCAGTAGACTCAACTGTTGATTTTTTTTTTCAAAAAAGCTTATAGGGAACTCTATGAGTAGGGATGTTTAAAAAATTAAACGATTTTTATATAAATCGATTATTATTTTGTTACAATCGATTTTTCGAGTAATTACGTGTGTTTGAGGAGTGGATTTTCTGAAACGGCTCTCGTATTATTTATTGACATTTCTCAAAATTATTGACCATTTTTTAACAATTATGACAGTTTTTGACAAAAATTGTCCATTTTTAACAGTTTTTGACCAATTTTGATAGTTTTTCAACAATTACTGATCATTTTTTTAAAATTATTGACCATTTTTGACAGTTTTTCAACAATTACTGATCATTTTTTTAAAATTATTGACCATTTTTTAACAATTATTGACCATTTTTCCAAACTTTTTTTACAATTTTTGACCATTTTTTTGAAATTATTGACCATTTTTTAAAATTATTGACCAATTTTGACAGTTTTTCAACAATTATTGATCATTTTTTTTAAATTATTGATCAATTTTGAAAGTTTTTCAACAATAATTACTGATCATTAATTATTGACCATTTCTTAACAATTATTGACCAATTTTGACAGTTTTACAACAATTATTGACCATTTTTCCAAACTTTTGGACAATTTTTGACCATTTTTTTGAAATTATTGACCATTTTTTAAAATTATTGGCCAATGTTGACAGTTTTTCAACAATTATTGACCATTTTTGAAAAATTATTGGCCACTTTTTACAATTATTGACCAATTTTGACAGTTTTGCAACAATTACTGACCATTTTTCAAAATTTTAACAATTATTGACAATTTTCAACAGTTTTTGACAATAATTAGCAATAATTGGCCATTTTTTAAACATTATTGACAGTTTTTGGCAAAAATTGTCCATTTTTAACAGTTTTTGACAGTTTTTCAACAATTACTGATCATTTTTTAAAAATTATTGACCAATTTTGACAGTTTTGCAACAATTATTGATAATTTTTTTAAAATTATTGACCATTTTTTACAATTATTGACCAATTTTGACAGTTTTTCAATAATTCTTGACCATTTTCTACAATTATTGACTAATTTTGACAGCTTTGCAACAATCACTAACCATTCTTCCAAATTTTTCAACAATTATTGATCATTTTTCAACAATTATTGACCAATTTTGACAGTTTTTCAACAATTATTGACCATTTTTCCAAATTTTTTGACCATGAAAAGTTTTGGTCATTTTTCAAAATTTTAACAATTATTGACAATTTTCAACAGTTTTTGACAATAATTGACCATATTTCAAAATTTTTGACAATTTTCATATAATTTTATTTGATTTTTTCTCAATCCGATAAATATCGTTAACGAATAAATCTATTAGGTTTATTATCGGAATATATACGAAAAGCATGTCCATTTTTAAAACAATCCAAAAAAAAATCAATGATCTTTTCGCAGAAATCGATTTTTTCGACAAACCCATTAATTTTGAATAAAGAAAAATCGATTTTTATTTTATCGACGATTCTTTTCCATTAATCTCACACATTCCTAATCCGATACTTTGTGATAATAATATGGTAATAATAAAATAATTGTTATTATTATCGAATTCCCTGAACTTGAAAAAAATCCCCAATTTTACTGATAAGAGATCCCGGAGAGAGATTGTTTATTTAGGGGTACCTTTCTTGTTGTTTTTTAATAAAAAAGAACGATTTATATTTACATTGTAAAAAATACAAACTTGAAAAAATCGATCTTTTAGTTCTCGATTTTTTTATGTATCGATTCATCAGGTTACGATTCGAATCGATTTAAAAATCGATCTTTTTTAGAAAGAATCGCCATCCCTACAACGCGCGAGATTTGAATTGCTGCGCACACTTTGGGAACACCTGCCTTATACAGTCCTACATTTTTGACATATCTATCATGTTTTTCGTTCAAATGTGAATTAATGCCTGGCCGGGCAATGGAACTATTACAATGCCTGTCGAGGCATACAGATCTGGTCATTTTTTTACTGACCATAGCGGAATGATATTCCCTCTATTCTATATTTTCGTGACGAATACACACATAGCAGTTTATTCGTGTCTTTCCTTTCTCGTGGATGTGAATTTACATAGTGGCAGCTATGCCCATGCATTTCAAAATGACCAGATCTATTTATTGCAAGGATTTAGTTCCCAATTCTGTGTCTATAACCTTGGACCTATATTATGAAAACATGCTTTCATATTAATTTACTTATTTTTTTCTTTCAGATATTGCACAATAGTGGCCACGATGGATCTATTAGTCAAATGCCAGTAGTACTAATTCCTTTACATTTTGATAGAGATCAGGCATTAAGGATTCCTTCTTGCCAAAGGTCTGTTGTTTTGCGTCCATTTTGCACTCAGGATTTTATGACTGGTGTATCTGCTATACCCGGAAAACAAATTCCTATAGATGTAAGTACAATTTTTTTAAATATGTGTTGCGTTACGATCACTAATTTTTTATAGAACACTGATTAGATTGAACACTTTCAAGATTTTTATGTTTACAAATAAAAATCCTATAATATTGAGGTTAACTCGGTCGCGCACTTCACTCGGTCAGTTTCTCTTAAAACATCTTTATTTTAACCTTTTGCTACTCTTGCTTTTTCTACTTTCGCTGGACACTTTTTCAACATAAATTCTATACAAGTCTGTTCTATTTATATCTAGTTTCCATAGGCGATTTCGAATGATGTTGGTTCTTGGTTGGTTCATGGATTGTTCCGTCATGTTTGGACCAACCACATTCGAATGACAAATTGATGTCGTCATAAATCGTCTTGTTCAAGGTTGGTTAACCGAAACTTTAACTTTACTCTCGAGCACGGTCCGCTCTCTGGTTATTTGTTCTATCTCTTCCTATTCTCCCATCATTACTGTTTTGAGGTTAAAGTTTTGTAAATAGAAGTGTGTTCGCGTTTTTTGAAAATGATGACGGAATCTCTAGGTGCAGTGGGCTTCGAAATTAATGAAAAAGTAATTCATTTATGGGTATGTGATGAAGCAACTTAGAAATTATTTAATATTCGATGAATCACAGCAGCAACTGCTTTGCGTTTTAGCATTTTATCAAAAATTTTACTTGACAGCCGTTTAACCGACCGTTTCGTTTACGAAGAATTCGAATGGGTCGGAACCAACCTAGGGTCCGACATCATGGTTTATGAATCGACCTGTTAACCTATAACCAACCTAAAAAGCCATTCGGAATCGCCACATGTTCGTAACCTTTTTGGTTATTTCAAAACATTGACACATGACAATTGACAAGGATGTCCCAGTCTAAGGGTTGGCTAAATACATTACAAATCCAATAGGCAGTATCACGACCGAGGCTATTAGCTGTCAAAAATTTGACAGTTCGTTGTGTGCGCGCCCATGCCTTGTCATAACAGTGATGAAGTTCTGAAGAACGTATATTAAAAGTATGGTAATAGGTATAAACGAGTTCGTAAATTCATCAGCATTTTAGGGTCTGAAATACATGCGCTTTATGTCAGTGACGACAATCGATGGATTATAGATTAGAAACGAACTAGTTATTTTGTTGACAATTGGTTAATGATTAGGTTAAAATTTTCAAATTTTGTTTTCTCAAACACATCAGCTGCTACTGCTGCTTGAAGAATTTATTTTATTAATTAAAATTGCCTTCATCTGGACTTAACACTGCACAAATCACACAAATAATACTCTATTCTAACCTACAATTGTTAAATCCATTGGAAACATCAGCTTTTAAGTTCGATGGAACTGATGACTAGTTCGATTAATTTACACTGAAATTATGAACGCATTAGCTGAATTTGTACGTTGAACTATCTGCAATTTACGAACGGTTTTATGGAATTGCACTTTATGCGCATTCTCAATTGCTGAATTTAAGAACTCGCCTTATATGTTTGCCGTTGAGAGGCCAGATACCATTTCGTCGTCGCAAAGTCAAATCCTCGTATATAATTTTTTTGCGCTTTTGAGTTACGAGCGTACTATTTTCCAATAGAAGTTTTCGCGTTAAATGCAAAACCTCCTATCTAGATCGGACTTTGTGCGCAGGCACAATAACCAAGTGTTGAATACTCGTATCTAAAGTTTTTCGCAGAAATGTCAAAACCTCGTATTTTATGCGATTAGCGTACAATGCAAAAAAAATGAGATACGAATTTTTGAATTTTCGGCAACGATTTACAATTTAAATTAAATCGTTTGACATTAGATATAATCACTTTACTAACTTAATTGTAGGATTTGCACATTTGATTTTTCTCATAAATTATTGTGCACATGAAGAAATGATTAATTTATTTTCAGGTTGTTCAAAAAATGGTGCAGGAAGTAGTTCAAGTACCCGGTATTTCTAGAGTCCTATACGATTTAACGCCGAAACCGCCAGGAACGACTGAATGGGAATGACACTCACTAATTATAATTATTATTTGTGAACTAATATAATTTGTTAAGACAAATTGTTTATCGAATCAATTACCTCTCCTTTTTCAAATGCGACACAAATAAATGAGAAACAAATTTAAAATTATTTATTTAAAATACTTTGTGGATATATATCAATTTTACTAATTTAACATAATAAATTAATATTGCCAGTATCAGCTCCTAATAAAAGTAAACGATTTAGAGGCAAATAATCCATGGATGTCAGGAGTCCTTTAAAAGAATCACCTCTAAGTTTATTATTTGAAAACGATGCATCGCAAGTTATTGATGTATGAACACCAATACGATTTCCTGTTGTTCCCGAGATCAATTCGTTATTGTGGATATTCAGACAATGAACGGGCTCTGTAGTTCCCCTAAAAACGACAAAAGCAATTAAATACGTGATTTGTGTTGATGTGCAATACTTGATTTGTATGAATGGAACATTTTCCTATTATTATTCTGTGTGTGTCAACACTGACCTCGACAATTGACAGATGACGCTCGCCGTCATAAAGTCGAATATGTTAATAGAAAGTACATCACTTTCCGATTTTATATCTTGTTTTACTTAATAAATCACAAGTTATACCTGAGTTTTTCTACTGCTAATTCTCAATTTGAGCGAGCTAAAAATAATTCTTACACATCATTTACCGAAGAAAATTTACTTTGGTGTCTTGAAAATTGATTTTGAACTCTGTTGAAAAGAAAATTGTCCATGTGAATGAGTGTGTCGTCATTCACAAATCGCGAGGAGAGATTCCCAAGTAGATTGTCGCAGTCTAAACGCGCTTTAAGAGTTTAACGGATGGTAAACGACCAAATTTAATTATAGAAACATAGCAAACCTCATATGAAACTTCAGTTTTCCATCTAATGCGTTCCAAACAATCGTAGTCTGATCCAAACTACTTGACACTAAAGTATCCTCGTTGTAAACTTCCAATTGTAATACTTCACTCTCATGCGCCCGCCAATTTGCTATAACAAGACCTGTCCTGGTATCTAAAATTGTAATAAACCCTGAAGACTGTCCTGCTGCCACCCAATGACCAGATGGTGCTACTGCTAAACAACGGATCAAGCTTGAAAGATTTGCACTCAACTGTAAAATATAATTAATATTAGACTCGAGAATAGGCGTATAACTAAGAATCACTGAAATAGTCATGTAGGATACAGAGATTCTAAATAAATCACTTATATTTATATTACAATTCGCCATCTTAGCTTAAACATCGATCAGAAGCGCATGACGTCACAGTTTTGTAAACATCATTTGACATTTTATATATTAGCGAACTTGGACATTATTTTTTACTTTAATATGTACAAGTTGTCTTAAAATATTTCATAAAATCAGGGAAATGATTATTTTAAACGTACTTACAAATAAACCACGATAAATCAGGTCACAAGAAAAATAAGGATAAATTAAGTTACATTCTATTTTGTAACTAAATAATATACTTACTCTACTTACTTTCAATTCATATACGTAATTGAGTATTCTAGTATCGAGAACTTTAACAGTACCATCAGTGGTAGCAGCAAATACCAAGGTAGATGGTGCTGGCATACTTTTCAATGTATTTACAGGAGCAAATTTCGGAGATTCTAAATTGCCTACATTTGCCCCCATAAAAGGATCCCAAATGTGAACTATACTATCACAAGATGCGACTAACCTACAAAAAAATCATTTGTTGTAGTAAAAATTGAAATTTCACTCCTTTAAAAACCTACCTCAAACTTTCTAGGAATGTTATAGACAAAATAGACTTCTTGTGAGAACTATATGTCCACTGACACGTGGAGGTGCTGAAACCGTCTCCCTGACTACGTAGAGACCACAGTTTTACAGTTTTATCGCGACTTCCCGACATAAAGCTATTTTCATTGTCTAAAACATGTAGACATTTTACACTTTGAGTGTGTCCTATGAATGTTTGAAGTTTGATTTGCTTAAAATTCAGTTGGATATCTTTTTCTGATCGGCCTGAAAAACAAAAAGATCTAAAGTAAACATCAGACGTACTGGAACAACGTGTTAAGTTATGTACTATCGTACGAAAATATGCTTTAATTTTGCAGTAGGTCATTTGCGTCACTGTAAATTAGGCCGAAGGTATCCCAAAGTAGTAGTAGTAGAGCTAGTCTATTGACGAGAGAAAACCTCTCTAAAATTCAAAGACTAGCCTGTATATGCATTTCAGGAGCAATTAGAACATGCCCAACAGCAGCCATGTAAGTGATTCTCAATCTCACACCACTACATATGGTGGGGGAAAGTGTTGCAGAAAGAACAAGATACAGGGAATCATTAAAAAAAAACCACCTTCTCACTTCTTAGAAATCAGAAAACCTGGGACATGCCACAAGATGCTATGATGAAAAAGTATAACTTTTCAAAGAAATTCGTTACGGAATTAAGCAACAAGAAGGAATGGGATCCAAATACCATTACCAGACTTGGAAAGAATGCCATTCAATGGTACACAGACGGCTCAAATGCAATAGAAGGAACTGGGATAGGAGTGTATGGGCCAGGAACCAAACACTCTGAAAGCTTGGAAAAAACCCCAAGTTTCTTTCGAGCGGAAATTTACGCCATAAGAAAGTGTGCCCAGTTCAATATTGATCAAGGATATTGAAGGCAAAGAATTATCATAATGTCGGATAGTCAAGCAGCCATTAAAACACTGAGCTCTTGTGTAATCAGTTCCAAAATGGTGTGGGAATGTCTATACAAACTCAATGAACTAGGCGAGAACAGTATAGTCACCTTACTGTGGATTCCAGGACACTGGAATCGAAGGAAATGAAATAGCAGATGAACTAGCAAAGAGGAGGGACTGAAACACCCTTTTGGGGGCCGGAACCATTTGGCGATATCAGCTCCAATGTAATATTGGAAGAAATAGGCAAAGCCGAAAAAAGAGAAGATCTGACCATTGGAAAGATCTAGTAGGGCTTAGACAATCAAAAATTCTTCTGGGTGACTACAACCTGTGGAGATCAAATGAATGCATAAGTCAAAGTAAAACGGATCTAAGAGTTTCAACAGGGATCCTAACGGGTCATTGTCGCCTGAATGGGCACCTGAAAAATCTCAAAATAGTGGAGAAAGAAGAAAGTCTAGATCCAGATCTACGAAAGCTATAGATTTACGAAATTATAGAAATTTAACCAGTTTTTCGTTAAACCAGAAGCACTTTTTGTAATTACTTCCGGGTACAATTGAACTTTTATCAAAATCTAAAATGTGTAAAAATAACAAACCTATTTCATGTTCCCAATATGCTAACCAATTTATTCGTAGATGTCTGCTAGAATTTTCTATCCTATTACTAACCAAACTTAATAAATCGATGTTAATACTGTCTATATTTTCAGATTGAATCTCGATTCGATTTCCAATTAGTGCTGAAACAAATACAATGCTACTCGTAAATATTTGTATACATTTTATTATTTTGCGTATTACAGATACACTGAAATAATTTCTATTACTCAAACTTACCTATGTTGCTACCAATACTCGAAGAAGTGACTATTGGCGTAGTTACACTAAAATCTGACAATTTAAGAGCTGAAACTGGTTTAATGTTAGAATTTTTAATTTCTTCTTCATATTCTTGACAAAGTTTACAAATTTTATCATAATTATTTAAGGCGGTTTCTAAACAGTTTAAACCCAAAAGTTTAACAAAAGGCAGATAAGCCGTATGTGCTAATTCCTTAGTAAAAACATCGCGAAGTTCTAATAAGGCTTTACTTTCCACTGTTTCTTCTAAAGGTGGAGATATTTCGGTTGATTCAGAAGGAAAATCCTAAAAGATAACAGATTTAATTGTTTCTTACAATCTAAATTGGGAATTCTGGAACCGTTAGCGATACTTGACACTGAACACTTTTTACACTACCACTACACCAACTTTACACTATCTTACGCGCGTTTCGATAACCAAGTTATCTTCTTCAGAGACTGAAGGTAAAACTTTTGTGTTGGTGTAGTGGTAGTGTAAACAGTGTTCAGTGTCTTACAATCTAGTAATAAAGCAAGATATTCTTCATAACTGAAACAAATTCAAAAATATTATATACTAACTTTTCCGTTTTCTCCAGACTTTGTATAAACCTTATCGAAAATCAAAAAGAATCTCTGCAGCGCCGGTACTAATAAATATTTCTTAGTCATATCAACCCCTATCCTTATTGAGAGAATATAAATAACATCTAAGTACTTTCTAGCCAAAGTATTTCTCACAGTACTACCACTTGGAAACACATGATTCGTTGAGTTGAGCAATCTTATTATTGGGTGGAGTATGCATTTCAATAGCACATCCTAAAAATGAAATTTTTATTAAAAACAATAATAATTTCTTATTTAAACTCAGTTAGGTGCCTTTCCGTTTCCTCGTCAGATTTTTAGTAAAAATGTCTATTTAATCTATGGGAATCCTCGATTACCAATGTCCATGAGTACACGTTAAAAAAGGAATTAAAACTTAGAAATATAATGTAAGTCCGTTCGATTACAGACAAAATGGAATGGACTGACAAAGAACTCAGTGAGACGACCGACTATTTTCGTTTCTAATTCTGAGGAAAAAATGGAAAACCGTAAAGCGGAGAACCTTTCTATCAAAATTAGGTATAAAGTAAAAAAAATAGTCGGTTTTTTCGACCCACCCTAAGAGACAGGGTGCACCGATGAGTCTAAAACTGCAAATGGCATTGGGGCTGAGTATACTCCAGAAAACCAGATGACAGATGCTATAGCTACTTTAAGGGTGGAGGTATAAGCAATCTTGCAATACACGTGATTAAAAAATGGCAGATAGATTCATATATCAGACAGTTGGGGTAGATATTCCAAGACAAATGCATGTGAAAACATTCATAAAAACCTGAAAGGTGCAGCAAAGCTGCTCAAGCTCTGCAGGAATCATCTGAGAATTATAACAGGTTTCATGACTGGTAGACAGGGCTGCGAAAAATCCGTCTCTTTAGAAAAGTACAGGCCGTTTGTACTTTTCTGTCCTTTTCCAAACTTTTTTTGTCCTTTTGTGTACTTTTCTGACCATTTGTGCACTTTTCTTCTATCTTCTGTAGATTGTGGTTCAGAAAAGAAAACTGCCGGGTACTGTGCCAAAAATGCCATAGAAAACATTCGACTGTGCAAAGAAAAGTATGGTAAAGATGTTTTCGTAGTATGCGTCAGATACTAAACCGTGAATATCCCAACATTATAACATAAGGATGTTCTGCACATTATTTCAATTTGGTAGAGCAAGCTGTTACACCAACTAGCGTTTTAAAACATGTAGTACAAATTCAAAAATATTTTCGAAATCATCACCAGCCGCATGGCTGGTTAAAGGAGAAACATGGCAAAATGCCTCAGATACCGAACGAGACACGGTGGAATTCACAGTTGGATTGCATAAGAACATTTACTGAAAATTATCATATTTACCGAGAAATAATTAAAGAGCACGGGCAACAAATAGACCATGAGATACAGGTCAAAATAGAAGACATGAATATATACAAAAACGCTTTAGACCTCAAAGCATAGCTAATAGTAGTAGGTAGTGCATTAGATAAGTTACAACGAGATTATATGACATTAGGTGAGGCTGTTCACGTGTGGGTGGAACTTTTACAAGATGAAAAGCTTGATACATAGAAATCAAAAAGAGATTTTTGCAAGCCATGCTATTTTCTTGCTTATATTACAGATACAGCTTTAGCTTTTTCAGACACACCTTTACCTCCAGAAACACAGATCGGAGTGAACATTGAAGAGAGAGCACTAGAGTTTTTATTGGATCAAAATGCAGATTTTGTACCGATAGTTCTTCAATTTAGGATCCGTGATTTATTTCCAAAATCTTTGTTTCTGCAAACAGTGATCAAGAACATGCCAGCTCACAAATGGTGGAATATGTTAAAACACAAATGTAAAAATGATGCAAACATAGTTTCCTTAAGCAACTTCCTTATTAAACTTTTGGTTTGGTATGGACAAAATTACGAAACAGCCTAGTCCAAAAACTAGTAAAAATATACCAGTTTTTAAACAAAACTCAAAAGACACAATGAGTAATACCTAGTAATGAGATGGGGGAGGGAACAAGCAGTTAGACTGATTTTATCCCAATTAATAATTTTTGTTTTTTGTTTACTTTAGTATAGCAGCAAGTTGCTATTCCCTTTAGGGAATTCAGTACCGTTTTATTTTACTGCAAACAATGTTTATTTTTATTTTTTTATATTAACAAGTTTAAGTTATAACTTATATTACATACTTGTTCTTTTGTTTATTTTTATGAATATTTTTAATATTTATACCTACATACTTCTTTGTTATTGTGACAAATGAGTTACTATTTTGTGTTGAAGTTTTTAGAATAAACTTTTATTCGGTTTTTGATTTACATTAACATATTTTTATGTTATGGAAATCAAATCACATAGTTACAAAATTGTTTTTAAAATTTCGTCCTTTTCTGGACTTCTCTTATGGGTTTTTCTAAGTGGTTTTAACCGGCAAAAACCGGCCGACTTTTTCTAAATTGGTTTTTTCCATAACAGCCCTGCTGGTCAAGCACCAGTAAAAATGATTAGTTATATAGTCTATATTTAATCAAAATGTTTTTACATCCCAAATGAAAAGCAACAACCAAGTACCTGTAATTGGTTCATCAGAGTACCGTCTGTAAGATATGGAATTATACTTTTTAAAAGGGTCAAACATGATATTAACCCTCCCTCCAAATTTGCTGTGATTCGTTTCTTAGACAAAGTTATTAATTCAGTCATGTATGGAATGTATTGAAAAATAATTATTTGTTCTCCATAGAGACCTGAAATATAACAAAAATATTAGTTATACAGTGTGGCTTATTTAGATGTTGATATATTACCTGAAATGTTTGTTAAACATTCGAGTACCTTAACAGTAGCTTGATCTCCTTTGATAAAATGAGAAGTTATTGAAATATCCTTAAAATTAAATAAACCATCAGGTACATGAGAAGATATGTTATCTTTTCCAATATAACAAAGGGTAAGCATTTTTAACAAATTTCTCGACAAATATTTCGCTGTCAATAAAGGTCCTAAGCGATGCGATAACCATATCAAACTATCAGCGCTCATATCGGATATTTTTGTACCAGATTTGGATCTTTGCAATTCCGGTTTTGGAAAATTTGGAGTTGTTGATTGTTCGCCGAGTTCAGTTTCACTTTTTTTGCTGCCAACTTCACATGTTATATTTGTCACATTATTATGCTGACTTTGAGGTATGGGAATAGTTGGAGATTTTATAACTAAAATAATAAACGTTCCATTAATATTATGGATATACAGAGTGATAAAGCTCAGTAGGTCTGTCCCCATTTCAACAATATAAGGTTGGAATCTGTTATACACTGTATTACTGGTCTCTTCACATAAACGGTACAACCAAGAGCCTAAAGGCAGAGGTGCCGAGGACTCGAAGCCTCCGACTAGAGGTGCCGAACTAATCAATCAATATCTGAAACCTAGGAATTGCCCACGTGCTTTTATTCACATCAAGCGTAAATGAAATCTGAACAGAATATAGAGTGATACTTACTATCTGACGAGTCACTAATTTCATCATCTAAGTGTAAGACTAATTCAGCATTATTATAAACTGCTGTCTCTACTGCTTCTTCTGCACTGGAATGATTAAATGGTAATTCAGACGCGACGTTTAATTGAAGATGTTCTAATAAAAACTTCATTTGATCCTCATTATTCTTTTCATCTTCTATTTCAAATATCTCCTCATTAACAATGTAATCTTTATCCGAATTTTTACTTTGTTGGTCACCAGTGCCATTGTCGTCACTTCCACTTATATCCATTTGCTCGGATTCTATTATTTTCAAATGAGAGCTTCTTTTGACAATTTTTTCTGAATGATTGTGTAAAACAAATTCAACTAAATCGTAGTCTTTATAACAACCGACCGCTTCTACAAGCGGTACTACAAAGTTTTCTAAAAATTTTTTCAAGCCTAGTCTTACCATTAAACACAGCAGAAAGCTGTGATGGTATAATTTGGCGATTTTTTTAATATACGGCAAATGAGTATCGACACATTCGTTTTCATATAATTTTAAAATCGGCTCTAACAAATACTTGGCAGTTTTCTGAGGGCCTAATACTCTTGAAATGGGTTCGAAGAGGTACCATGCTGCCAAAACTGAAGTAGGAGGATCTTCGATGAGTTCTTTAATATGAGGTAATATTATATTGACTATTTCATCGTCAGTATTATTTATATCATCGAGAAGAATATCTAATTGCTTGGCACACATCTTTACTTTACATTCAGCTATGTTTTGAGCAAATAATATTTTTGTTTTCTCCAAATTCTCGTACTCTGAACACATTTGACCGTCGCAATCAAAATGATACAGTATACTTAATTCAACAGAAACATTTTTAAATTCTTTGAGATTCTGTAAGAGTTCATAAAGATAAGGGAAATGTTTGGAAAATGGAATGGTACAATGCATCAACGGTTCTAAGAGTAAATAAGCGCTGGGTGGAGGCAATCCCATGTCAGTCACAGCCGTGTATTCTTCTTTTTCCGGCTGTAGTAGTAAATTGACAATGTACGAAATACATGGAGGAATATCACAGCTATTTAAAACTGATAAACAGCATTTTAAGCGATTTTCTAACGAAATATTGGAGTTTGTTGAACCCACAGGACGCAATTGTTTAGCCATAAATATTTCTAATATAAGACAGCCTAATACTTTTAATTCCTTAATACGTCTAGATGAAATTATATCTACATAATTGCATGTTACAATACAATCACTTTGGTTAATTTTTTGGTAAGACTGGAAACATTTCAACGACTTTTGTCGATACGTTTCATCGTCACTTAGCGGGGAATATTGACTATCGGTTTTAATACTTCGAATATTCTCACTATACTTGTGATAAAACGTCTTGGAAAAAAAATTATGTTTCTTTTCCAAAGTATCTAACAAAAATTCAGGTTTATAATCTTTGGGTAAACAAATCGTATCGGAGACTGAGCTATTAACTACTTCATTCGGTCTTCCAACAATTCCTAATACTTCAGTCCGCTGGGTACTGGAACTTCTAATTGATCTGTTTGTCTGGTCTTCATACAAAGATGAACGACTGCGCGAAAGCATTTTAGTTGAAATGTCATATGTTAATCTTTCATCGTCGCTAGTATTAGGTTCCTGAGTAGTTATCGATGAATTGCTGCGACCTCTAGATCCTACAACAAAAAATATTATTCAAATACAAACCGGACTGAGATTCAAAGATAAACAAAGGTTGTTAATTATTATAATAAATATATTCTAGTTGTTGGCTTCGTTTTTTTCTTCTATTCCTTTCTGGATGTTTTACCACTAATAATTATTATCATATTTTTTAGAATAATATAACTCAAAAAATAAAAGTATTCTATTAGAGAAGAGAAGAGAAGTTTTACGGCTACATTTCAATATTACTGTATGTTTGGTTGCCTACACCAAAATCGTTTATTAATGAATTATTTCGGGTACATTCATATTGTTCAAAATGCACGCAACTACTTCGTGTTTCTCGTGATTATTTTGGGCTAATTACAGAAAAAAATAACTACATAAACTACTTACTAGGCTTTACATATTTATTGACATATATTTTTGGAGGAATTTTCGCAAAATACGGAGAATCGATAACTTTAGGAGGATGAGGATGCACAAATAATTGAACTAGCCCCGACTTTGTTAAATGTTCATGTTCATCGGCCAAATTTAGGCAAACATTGCGGGATCTAATTGCTGGATTGCCACTTAATCTGGAACAAATAATAAAGTACATATATTTAGAGGCATCTAAATAAAATATAGATGTTTACTGTAGGAAGGTACACTTTTCTTCAAATTAAAGAAAAACTGTTTACTAATTGTTTCTTCAAATAGATAAATATGGAGGCAAAAATCTTCCAAAATCATGCGTTGTTTATGTAACTGAAAGAACTCACTTATATCCAAAGGTAAGATCAATCCAGCAATGTAATTTTTCTGATACATTTGGACTTTCTAAAGCTTTTCTATGAATTTCAATAAATTCTTCAGGATCTGATGCCCAAGGTGGCACTGCCAAATCATCTAGATCATCATGTATACTCCTAAAAACACTTGGATCTGTATAAAACTCTGGAATACACTCATCAGGTGTCCACTCTTGTATCCTTTGAATAGAGCCGGGATATTCTGCGGGCACCCAGATTGTTCTAACATTTTTACACAATACTGATTTCAGTGTTTTTCTAGCTGTATATACATAGTAAGTGATAGGGGAAAGTACATCAGAAACGTGATGTGGAACCTGAGACTGGCTAGTATCAAATGTTAGATCAAGCTGGTGGTCTCCTTTATTTAATCTATATTTAGATTTTTTTAGGTCTCTCCAATTTTTTCCACATGCTGATGAAAAATCGGTAACCCATGGAAAAACATAATGGCAATTGGGATCTCCTAATACTCTTCCTAAAAGTGAAGCATTTCCAAAATAAAATACAGCAAATATGACAATAGGAGGGACAAATTAATTCATTGGTAAATAACAAATGGGCTAATTTGTTTAGGACGTATTATTTATTCAAAAATGTTCTGTATATCAAAAATTGTGCTTACCTGACAGTTTATTTAATGCTGATATGTAAGTGAAATTTGAAATCAATCCATTTATCCACAACTGACATAAATCGTTCAAACTTTCATCTTTAACTTGCACCTTATCATACATATGACAACTGTGGAAGCTACAATCCTTATTACCACCAATACACTCAGCACTGGTGAATTTATTCACAATATTTTTTTCACATGCTTGATAGTTTTCATCAGTGTGAAAATTGGAGGTAATTTGAGGAAAAATGTAGATCCACATATCTTCAGTTACAAACATATCATTTAATGTTATTTCTCCAAGAGTCAAACTTCTCTCGTGTAAAGATTTCAGCACGTTTAATAACTGATAAACAATGAATAGAGATTTAGTGTGACTTTTATCTAGTATTGCAGACGAAAATGTTACACAATCATTAATATTGTGTTCCATATAAGGTAGGTGAAATATAAACATTGCTTTTTGAGTTTCTACAGCACAAACTGCAGGAAAAATATTAAGATGTACATCAAATTGAGCAGATTGGCTTACACTCAGACTCTCATCATATGTATTAATTATAGGACATCCGTAGATTCTTGTTACTATTTCTCGTAACACAATGTTATAGTCAGTTAATAAAATCTTGGTTTCTCGATGTGAATCTGCAGATGCATACTTTTTATGAGCTTTTTTCCACAAGTTGATATAGTTAGTTTGACTTATATATTGCATCAGTGAAGAAAATAATAAAGGAATTTCATCTTGCAACGAACGCATCTTTGGGAGAGGAAATATTTTGCAATCTCTTTTTGGAACACAAGAGATCAATACTTTTACCCAAGATGGACCAAGTTCTTCTTCTGCTGCTGGCCATGATTGAAAGTTTGGTTTTTCAATAAAATCTGTTAATTTTAAATGCTTGATTAAATTCCTGTAATATAGAATACATATAATTACACTATATTAAAATAATGAGCTAAATAAAATAAAACTGAAAATGATATATTTGAAACACAAGTAGAGCATTATATATTGATTTCAAGAAAAAATGGTATAGGGCATCATATTGGAGCTTAGATCTAGTTTGTAGTCTACCAACTGGAGAAGATATAAAGCTTCCTATTCCGGAGACCACAACAAAGAATATCGTCAGCCTAACTGGTTAACCTGCTAGGTGAGCATATTGACTTTTTGAACTGGTCAAAAAATTTAGATGATTACCTACCTTATGGCAAAGGAATAACCATGATTTCAATTTAAAAAAGGCTTAAAATGACATACCCAAAAAAGCTGCTTTCTGACCAATAGCAAATCTACACAAGGAAAAACTGCTAAATCATATTGGAGACTCAGTTTTGCACTGACAATGTTCCACAATCCAAGTGTCTACGCCCAACATCAAGCATTTTATTAAAAAAACAATATGCATTCCAATCCTATTATGGTCTAGTTGTATATGTCTTCTTGACACCACTCATCATGTATCTAATCCACCAATAACGGATAATAGTTATACAGGCAAAACATGTGTGCCTTATTCTAGTTTTGACTCAGACTCTCTTATTAAAATAACCAAAAATCAGAACTGATTTAATTTTAATAAATAGGAGTCGCTTTTAGAAAAGAATAAAGAAAGTAGAAATGATAAAAAATAACTTGGAAGAGAGAAGTTAAAATATTATAAAACAATAAACCAAAAAATAAGCATGTTTTAATAAAACAATACAATCCTGTAAGATTCAAAAGATGATATTCAAAGAATATTTAACTGAAGAAGGGTAACTATGCTGCAAAAAGAATGAGTAATTTGTTACAGAGTTCTGGAAAATGGCAGAAAAATCCATATTTTGTCAATGATTATGGTTATTATAATATAAAACATAGAAAATGCTTACTTAAGCCATAATTTACTAACAACAGCAACAAATCTATCTTCCTTATTAGTTTTTCTCAAATACTTTTTTTGTATTCCAATTTCCTTGAAATTATCAAACATTTCAAATCATTTTTAATAATTATGTTTATGTATAACTTTAATCCCAGATGATAATTTCTATTATAATTGTTTTAAAATATGTATTTATATTCAACTAAAAACAATAATCAACATTTAAAATTTTTGTTTTTAACCTTTGAGTCAACTGTCACCGTCAGTTGCGATATGTGTGATGTGTCAGAGTATCTGTCCGTTCTTTTTTGTGCATTTATATCATAGAACTATAGCCTAGAGTAAAAGCGTTTATGCGAGAAGAAAATTGAACGTTCATGCGCAGTAATGTTGTCAGATCCGGACTTAAATTATTTTTGATAAAAATATAAGGTTTGTTCCAACTGGCATTTATGAACCGTTCTGGAATCGTATCAAGTACTGTATAGTGCGCAAACTTGAATTACGGATGGACACAACAAACAGTAAAAGTCTTTACATCGTTCGTTTACTGTGGAGTGGTGTGAAAAGAGCTGATCCCCCGGCGAGGTAGGGTTTTAGGAGTGAATATGCGCATTTCGATTACCGGTCAAAAAATAAAATTCTTATGTATTTTAGGTTACATAGTTTACAATTGCGAAGTAATAATTATTCATATTTTATAAAAATACTAAAAAATAACCACAAAAATATTACACCGAATGACATTTGTTAGAAATTTGACGTTTGATAGTTGTCCCTCGTTTGACAGTTTGAGAGTTCGGTAACAAATGATCCTTTTCACAAACCACCTATTTGATCTGTGATCCTTTTACTCTACGAGAAATCTGCTTCTGCTCCACTCCCCATTTCGGAGTTAATTGCCGAACGGCCCTCTACTGAAAGTCAACTAGGAGCGAAAGGAGTGGAGCAGAACAGATTTCTCGTAGAGTAAAAGCGCACCTAGTCAATTGTCATCAGTCACTTATTCAAGAATTCAAGTGATTTGTCAATTTTCCTGTTTTGCGAAGAGAATAAAAAGTGGGTTAGTATTTTAGTTTTGTTTTATTTTTAATGCTTCTTAAAAACTGGTAGCCGTTTTTATTGTAGTTATATAATGTGCATTGATATATTTTAAAGGAACCAGTTTGCTTGTAAGGAGTTTTGATGTTTTTTTCGCAGTGTTTTCGTTCAGTGTTGTCCTTCAATCATATGAAATAAGTTAGGACGTACTTTCGTGATGCTGTACAATTTTAACTTGAACTTCTATTGAAAATATTTTTAGAAGGTTTGGTTATTCCAGAGCATTGTGTAAACTGTTATATATAGGAAGCTTCCAGATGATTCTGTGGCTAAAATAGTTAGAATAAAGTGTATATTTTAATTCTTTAACTCGTTAAAAGTTGGTTTTTTATTTCAAGATGTCTTTTCCGAGATCTCATTATGTAAGTTAATTTAATTAGTTATTAATCCGAATATGGTTTTGCACAACATGATTCTATAATTTCAGATTTATTTTTAGACTTTTTGCCACAATGATAGTATATCTAAAAAATATAAATTTTAACATATATCCATGTGCCAAATGTAGAAATAGATAATCTTTATGAAAAAGTAATTTAATACAGATTTTCCAGAATATTCTATGGTTAATTTTCATAATTTAATTATATGAGCTAATTTTTGTACACACTGCCTATTATCACATATTCTTGATTTTACATTTTTTGACAATCCATTTATGAGTTTTTCTAGATTTTGTAGGTATATTGCAGCATTTATATAGGTATGATATTATTAACATTTAACATTATCTCATTTAAAATAAAGGAGTGATTTTAAAGATATATATTCTTTATTACCTCATTAATAGATATAAATTGGAGTAATTGTTATCAGAAATAATTTGGTATCAAGGTGCGTTTGTTTTATGAAAAGCTCCAAAAAGATATTAGATTTTCGGAAGTTATTTAAATATCGAGATAATATGTCTTTTTGATCAAATAAAAATGTTTTTTACATTATATACCCAACATTTTTGGGGAATAGTTAAACACCTTTATTATAGATGTAATATACAAAAATACTCAAATATGATTAATATTTAAAGTTTTGACATGTATGTATGTATATAAATTGGGGTGACATTCAATGAGACCTAAAAGATCTATTGTGCCCCCCTACTTCTACTTAGTTCCTGAGGAAAGTCTCAGAGTCTAGCAGCTCCCTTAGACCTATTTCCCAGAGGAATTTTAGGATATCTGCAGGCTTAGGGGAATGTCCCTCTTCTATCCAGTAATCTCCTAGGTGTTGTGCCCTAGGATTCTGTATTGCTGTGCAATTCGCAAGTATGTGGATGGAGGTTTCTTCTTCCTCCACTGTTTTGAGCTTTTTCAGGTGCCCATTCAGGCGACAATGTCCTGTTAGGATCCCTGTTAAAACTCTGTTGTTTTGACATAATTGCATTACTTTTTCTCCATACATAAGATTTGCATGGAAATTATGTGCCAGCAGTGGTATTGTTGTAAAAACCGTTCAACATTTATAATAGTACACTACTATAACAGTGCTGTTGAAGATTGATGATACAATACAGCCAGACTGTCAGTGTTAAAAATGTTATTCGAACTTGTAACACAGTAATTGGTGTCCTTATTATTGAAATTTGAATGATGTTGACCATAATTTTATCTACAGCAGTGGAAATACCCTAATAATAAAATTTAGTTACTGCTCTGTTTCCCCTGTTTAATATTTTTACTCAATTTCTGTTGTAGTTCACTTTAAAAAAAATGTGATTAAAATTAACTAATAATTTCTTGAATCATTTTTAAAAGCAAATCCATTCCTTCTCCCAACTGTTTACACAATTAAAATACAAATATTTGTTTTTTAAAAACCTAAAAATTATAATATATAAAATAAAAATGAGTAGTTAGGAAGAAAAAAAAATTTTGTTAGTTTCAATTGTATATATTTTTATTTTTTTTTTCATATAATATAATAACTTAGACTCTTGGAGTTCACTCAATGATAAATTAATAAATTATATAGATCTCCTTCCTGATTAGAGAAAATAATTTTCTACAGAACATCCAGTTATTCATGGATTCTAACAAAAGAAAAACTTTGCTTGTATGTATTGGGGCTTTTAATATAATATAAATAAATGTTTTAATACATGGTACTTCTAAATGGGAAATACATCATCATTTGGCTGCAATAGAGTGAACAGCAATAGCATCCAGAGTAATCCAGGCAGGATAATGTTTTTAGTATGTCCTGGCTGATTGCTGATGTATTGTTATGTGTTGCAATCAAGTTTCTGGATGAACACTTGGCAAGCGAGAATATTTCACACTATTATTTTGTTTTTGATTGCTGTTGTTTTGAACATTTCAGAGGTTATATTATTATTATTGAATGACTAATACTTAGTCCATGAAGAGGATTATAGGCTTTATTAATTAAATACATTTTGTGGAATGAGGAGAAGGGAATATATAAAGATAGAAATGATAAAAAGGATATTAGTTATTTCTAGAATTATGCTTAATGCCATACTGCATTAAATTTCATGTCATGGCTGGTCTATAGTTGTCAATATTGTAACCACATACTAAAGCGCAAATATTGCCCATTTAGAAATGCCTTCAGTTAAAAAATATTGTCAAATAACCGTTTTTCTGAAATATAAAGAATTAGGCAAAATATTTAGGAATCATACATTTACTAATACATATTTATTGAAATTCAAAGCAATATTGTGAAGAAAATAATCAAATATTTGAATGTACATACGTATTTATTTGATTTTTTCGTCATAACATTGATATCAGTAATTTTAGGTTTCTTATCTTAATTTTCTTATGCAGAATTTTTAGCTGGAAAGAGGTTTTTCCTTGGGATAATTATTTTGGGGTATATAAATATTGAAACATGTACTACTTTATTTTCAATTGTATGGTAAATGTCATATTTTGGAAAGTAATTGTAATTTTCTAGAGTCAAGAAAACCATACACCACAGTTTGAGCTATCGGGTAAACTATGTTTAATTTTCAAAAAATTATTCAGTTCCATATTCAAGAAATTGGTGAAAATTTATTTATTTGCACAATCAGTTATTTTGTAGTTGTTGGGCAACTGGGCACAGTATTAAGGAGATTATCAGAACACCTATTAAATCATGTCAAATGTCCCTTCAGAAATGAAATTTTTTCACATTTTGGTTTTGGGAATTATAAAAATATTTATAATGAAAAATGATTCTTTGAATAGAGAATATTGTAACGTCTTTTGAAAAAAGAAAAATACGACTATTCATTTTGTTATGGCATATTTTTTATTGAAATTGTTAGGAAATGTCCCCGCTACATTCGTTTGACGAAATTAAAAGAAGTTTACAAAAGAACTACGACAGAACAGTATTTAAAAATTGTTTTCATTGATTTTCGTTATTTCAGATAAAACGTAATAAAATTTTTAAGTGCGATATATCGCTGAATGTGGATTTTAAAGATTCACTAATAATTACAATAAAAGGGACAGGTCCGTATTAAAAAATATATATTAGCTTCGTGAAGAAACGAAACGTATCGAAGTTTTAATGGTGCATGGCTATAGTAAATTTATGATGAAATTAAATTTTCGTTCTCCGATTTTCGATATTTTTTCATTTGTAAATTTTATGATAAAAAAACAAAAAGCAGCATTTTTAGTATTACCTGTTGTATCTCGAAAATGACCAAAGTATCTGTAAATTTTTTTGAACAAATATAATGTTCTCCATAATAGTTACCTTTTTGTCCATATCAATAATATGCGGCGATTGTATCGAGTCCTTAATATCAAAATCAGATTAACAGTTCAACGACGTTTTTTAAGAAGTATTATTACAGTTTCCTGTAAAATTGTTGTATTTAGAAAAGTAAAGGCAGACATTGAATTACACTTCTAAGTCAAACGGGGTCGGTATGATCTACAAGATTTAATCAACCTTTCTGGTTTGCAATTAGAAGGGAAAACATAACCTGAAGACCGATTTCGGCGTATTAGGCTCTTAGAGCTCTCGGACGGAGAACATATACCTTGTACTGATGAGGCGCAAATACGCCGTTTTACTTAGAAGTGTAATTCAATGTCTGTTGGGGCATATAACCCGGGAAGTAGTTGTTTCTTCTTAGTGGAACGGTCACTGTTTTTGAAAAATATTCTTCAAAACTTTGTTGTTATTCTTCGATATCTATTTTGGAGGATCCTCACACTATTGAATAGGCATATCATTTTCAGTTTACAAGTGAGACGTGATTGTATTATTTGTTATTTGCATTTAATTATTCACAAGTTAAAACGCCAAATATACCGGAACAACTGACTCAACATTCCACGATTGTCGGAAGTTACTAAGTACTCGTTCTATTCGCGCTTACCCGTAACAAATATTTTGAAAAACTCTCCTTTATATCTTATGGCAGACAAATTTAACTCAATCGATAAAGATATCGAAATTTTTAGTTGTAGTGTGTGGAACATGAAAAAATATTTTTATCCGATAGTGTCAAAAAATGACGTTTTATGGTTTAGATGGTTTAGATTTTGACGAAAAGGTAACCTTTTCAGTAAGGTATTAAATAATTCATTGTTACCTAGGCAACACTTTTCGTCCTAGGCCGAAATAGCTATTTAGGATATTAGTGTTAAAAGTAACATTTTATTTTGTGAGTGAAAAAATTTCACGAACATAATAAAATGTTACTTTTAACACAAATATCATACATAGTTTTTTGTACAACTCCTATTTTGATAATAAAATAAAAGTATTTCAAGAAAATCACATTTTGTCGTCTATTGTTAGTTAATTATTTTTTTGACGTTTTAACAATAATTCTCATTTCCTGGGAACTGACCATGTTGTTCGAATTGTACTGTTAATGTTAACACATTATAATACTATAATATTGAAAGTTCCATTAAAAATTTAATCATTATGTCTCGTTTACTTCTATTTGGTTAAAAAAAATTTAATGATTATGTCTCTTTTAACACTAGTGTTGAAAGTATTTTTTCATTCTCCCCCTACGAAAATATATTTTTTTATTTTAAATAGGCAAGCGAAAGCGAAAGTAAAACATGCTAGGTTATCGGTAGCTAAGTATGAAAAACTTTCGTGCCCTGGACAACGAACAAATAAAATGTCAAATATTTATTTAGATTGGAAATTAAATGTAAAATTACAAATGTTGTATGTTCCTGAAAGATTTAACGGCAAATGTTGATTGAAATCTTGTTTGAAAGCAACGTCATCCTCCATGGCAACGTCACTGGAAATTTTGACTTGTCGATTTGCGCAACATTATCATTAAATTCTATTTCTGAATTTTGGCTTTCCTGAATAGATATCGATTTTGTGGGCATGATTTCTTGCCTGTCGATTTGCGCAACATGATCATTAAATTCTTCTGAATGTTTGCTTTCCTGAATAGATATAGATTTCTATTTTATGAGTCACTGAATCTGCTATATATCCTTCCGCTACCACTGACGACTTCCACCCCCCGTGCTTTTTCATATCTAAAATGTCCTCACCTGGGTCATTTGCTAGTAATGTAGAGGACGTTCTTCGAAACGAGTGGCCGGTGTACTGATTTGGATTTGTAATTTTAAGAAATTTAGCTATGTCGTACGGAATTTTTGAAATTGTATGCTTTCCAACCACCTGATTTACACATCTGCCTCGCTCATAACGATAAAAAAAGCGTTTATCTTGCGCCTTTTTTGGTCGGAGTTGCATATAAGGATTAACAAATGTTACCCAATCTTCTGTTACTACAAATCTTTTTTGCACATTATTTTTTGTAGTAAGAATCTGCACTAAAATAACACAATTTTTATACTCCACGTCCTTCACTTTTAAATTATATAACTCGTCAGTTCGGTATGCCCCAGCTACTCCAAAAATCGCTACCACTTTTTCATTAAATATATTTCATCAGGAGCTTCTAACAAAAACTTTGATACATCACCTTTTGTAAATACCTGAGATTTTCGAGGTTGATATTCATCATTTTTCCTTTTTATGAATGCCTTCAAGCGGCCAAATTTCTAAATATCCTGGTTCTTATTTGATGAAATAGTCAATTTCAACATTGAGTATTCTGTCCATAATGTAGCAGGGGACAATGTCTTTGATTTTTCTAAGAAAAATACCAATAATACATCTTCAGTTATTGTGGACACATCTTTCGTTGTACACCATTTGATGAAATTTTCATTGGCTTGATTGTAACGGTCTTTAGATTTTTCCGGTAACAAACTTCTGCACGCAATAATTGCTGACATTGCCGACAATTACATGTAATCTGAGACATTTCTTACTTTACTGGCCTTGGTCCGTAATATACTATTAATTGTCTTTCTATCTATTGGGGAACGTCTATAAGGTTAGCACAGCCAAATGAGCACAATCGATTTTAATTAGCACTACGATTTAGTGCTTTTTTTGTGCTAATTATTTGCGAAATTTTTAATTTTTGTGCTCTTACCATTTCGTTAAAATCGTTGGCTGTGTCAGCTTCAAAAGAAGCTAGCACAGCCATATATGAAAAATTATTTATTTTGATTTTTTCTGGCACATCGATTTACTGCTAATTATGTGCTTTCAGAATATGCCATAGAAAAAAATTTCGGATCACGATTGGTCAAAAAACCACCCCCAGCCCGACGAGGCGCAAGAATAAAGTCCTCGAAATTCTCAGCACAATCGAACTTGAATAGTCGATTTTAAATGCATTAATAATGGACTTTCAAAATACTTATGTAGAGTTTTATTGCTCGGGGTGGTTTTTTGCCATAAAGGGTTGAGCAACAAAAACTCTACATAGGTATTTTGAAAGCCCATTATTAATGCGTCAGAAATCGACTATTCAAGTTGGATTATGCTGAGAATTTCGAGGACTTTGCTCTTGCGCCTTGTCGGGCTGGGGGTGGTTTTTTACCAGAAAGGGTTGAGCAATAAAACTCTACATAAGTATTTTGCAAGCCCATTATTAATGCGTTCGAAATCGACTATTCAAGTTGGATTATGCTGAGAATTTCGAGGACTTTGCTCTTGCGCCTTGTCGGGCTGGGGGTGGTTTTTTACCAGAAAGGGTTGAGCAATAAAACTCTACATAAGTATTTTGCAAGCCCATTATTAATGCGTTCGAAATCGACTATTCAAGTTGGATTATGCTGAGAATTTCGAGGACTTTGCTCTTGCGCCTTGTCGGGCTGGGGGTGGTTTTTTACCAGAAAGGGTTGAGCAATAAAACTCTACATAAGTATTTTGCAAGCCCATTATTAATGCGTTCGAAATCGACTATTCAAGTTGGATTATGCTGAGAATTTCGAGGACTTTGCTCTTGCGCCTTGTCGGGCTGGGGGTGGTTTTTTACCAGAAAGGGTTGAGCAATAAAACTCTACATAAGTATTTTGCAAGCCCATTATTAATGCGTTCGAAATCGACTATTCAAGTTGGATTATGCTGAGAATTTCGAGGACTTTGCTCTTGCGCCTTGTCGGGCTGGGGGTGGTTTTTTACCAGAAAGGGTTGAGCAATAAAACTCTACATAAGTATTTTGCAAGCCCATTATTAATGCGTTCGAAATCGACTATTCAAGTTGGATTATGCTGAGAATTTCGAGGACTTTGCTCTTGCGCCTTGTCGGGCTGGGGGTGGTTTTTTACCAGAAAGGGTTGAGCAATAAAACTCTACATAAGTATTTTGCAAGCCCATTATTAATGCGTTCGAAATCGACTATTCAAGTTGGATTATGCTGAGAATTTCGAGGACTTTGCTCTTGCGCCTTGTCGGGCTGGGGGTGGTTTTTTACCAGAAAGGGTTGAGCAATAAAACTCTACATAAGTATTTTGAAAGCCCATTATTAATGCGTCAGAAATCGATTATTCAAGTTCGATTGTGCTGA
This sequence comes from Lochmaea crataegi, assembly GCA_947563755.1. NCBI lineage: Eukaryota > Metazoa > Arthropoda > Insecta > Coleoptera > Chrysomelidae > Lochmaea > Lochmaea crataegi. Next base: position 14,736,904 of record OX387425.1, read on the forward strand.
GAATTTCGAGGACTTTATTCTTGCGCCTTGTCGGGCTGGGGGTGGTTTTTTACCAGAAGGGGTTGAGCAACAAAAACTCTACATAGGTATTTTGAAAGCCCATTATTAATGCGTCAGAAATCGATTATTCAAGTTCGATTGTGCTGAGAATTTCGAGGACTTTACTCTTGCGCCTTGTCGGGCTGGGGGTGGTTTTTTACCAGAAAGGGTTGAGCAATAAAACCCTACAAAAGTATTTTGAAAGCCCATTATTAATGCATTTAAAATCCACTATTCAAGTTGGATTATGCTGAGAATTTCGAGGACTTTGCTCTTGCGCCTTGTCGGGCTGGGGGTGGTTTTTTACCAGAAAGGGTTGAGCAATAAAACTCTACATAAGTATTTTGAAAGCCCATTATTAATGCGTCAGAAATCGATTATTCAAGTTCGATTGTGCTGAGAATTTCGAGGACTTTATTCTTGCGCCTTGTCGGGCTGGGGGTGGTTTTTTACCAGAAGGGGTTGAGCAACAAAAACTCTACATAGGTATTTTGAAAGCCCATTATTAATGCGTCAGAAATCGATTATTCAAGTTCGATTGTGCTGAGAATTTCGAGGACTTTACTCTTGCGCCTTGTCGGGCTGGGGGTGGTTTTTTACCAGAAAGGGTTGAGCAATAAAACCCTACAAAAGTATTTTGAAAGCCCATTATTAATGCATTTAAAATCCACTATTCAAGTTGGATTATGCTGAGAATTTCGAGGACTTTGCTCTTGCGCCTTGTCGGGCTGGGGGTGGTTTTTTACCAGAAAGGGTTGAGCAATAAAACTCTACATAAGTATTTTGAAAGCCCATTATTAATGCGTCAGAAATCGATTATTCAAGTTCGATTGTGCTGAGAATTTCGAGGACTTTATTCTTGCGCCTTGTCGGGCTGGGGGTGGTTTTTTACCAGAAGGGGTTGAGCAACAAAAACTCTACATAGGTATTTTGAAAGCCCATTATTAATGCGTCAGAAATCGATTATTCAAGTTCGATTGTGCTGAGAATTTCGAGGACTTTACTCTTGCGCCTTGTCGGGCTGGGGGTGGTTTTTTACCAGAAAGGGTTGAGCAATAAAACCCTACAAAAGTATTTTGAAAGCCCATTATTAATGCATTTAAAATCCACTATTCAAGTTCGATTGAGCTGAGAATTTCGAGGACTTTATTCTTGCGCCTCGTCGGGCTGGGGGTGGTTTTTTCACCAATCGTGATCCGAAATTTTTTTCTATGGCATATTCTGAAAGCACATAATTAGCACTAAATCGATGTGCCAGAAAAAATCAAAATAAATAATTTTTCATATATGGCTGTGCTAGCTTCTTTTGAAGCTGACACAGCCATCGATTTTAGCGAAATGGTAAGAGCACAAAAATTAAAAATTGCGCAAATAATTAGCACAAAAAAAGCACTAAATCGTTGTGCTAATTGAAATCGATTGTGCTCATTTGGCTGTGCTAACTTTATAGACGTTATTGGGGATTAGAATTAAGTAAATTTAGTATTTTTTGTTAAAAGAAATTCCACTGTCACAAAACGTGACAATAATAATAAGATTGTTTAGTAATTTTATTGTAGTTTCTAGAAACTAATACGTTGCAATTTAATTACTCATGAATGAGTAGGTGTCCAAATAGATGATTTATAACTATTTTAGGTTTTGTTTTGTGTATGTGATTTTTTCAATATTAATGTGGGAGTTCAGTTGCATGTATCATCGATCTAATAAAGATATTTTATATAGAATAAGTTCTGTTTAATGCTAAATCATTGTATAAAAATTAGTTAATCATTATTAGAGTCACTATTTATTTTATAACTGATAAACTAGATTATTAATTATGAAAGTATTTTTAAAATATGAGGTGTGACTGAAATATAAGCAAAAGAAGGTATACTAGGAAAAATCCTTATGTGTTTAATAAATAAATAAAAATCAAAACAAATTTTGAACATTTTCCGAAGAAAAACATATACGTAGTCAATCTAGTCCAGTGGTGACCAACCATTTTGTAAGCTGTGTCAAATTTGATTAAAATGTAAAATAAAATCTTCATTGTCCGCAAATACTGTAAGTTTGTTAGAGTTGGTGATGTCTGGACTGTATCAAATGAAACCTTAAGAATACTTTCATCAATAGGTCATGACTGGTGTACTTGACAGAAGATAGAATCCGTATGTATGTCAAGCATTTGATGTGACAGTATAAGTTGAGCACCCTGTATGAGTTCGACTAGAATATTCTTACACGCTTTATATTAGCTTCACATGTAAGTTTGTTTGTTTGTAACGAAAGCTTTAAACTCAATTTTTACCCGCTTTAAACGCTCAGATTAATTCGAAAATTTGCACACTCGTCAAGGATCTATGACAATACAATATAGTAGTAAAATATAGGGTGTTATTAAATCTTAAACTTGTATTTAAAAAAATGCGGTAAAGTATCGAATCTCACCGCAACCTCATGAATATGGTCTATATACAACAGCTTGGTTGATGAATTATTATGTCTTCGTAGCCGCGTGGTATAGAGGTTTGGCTGCGAAAATTATGAATTGTAGGCGTAAGGTTCGAATCCTAGACACGGTGTGCGTGCCATGTGACTTGTTCATTATCCACACCTATTATTCACTAGAAATATAAATAATACTTTGAAAAAAAACAGAAAAACACCTTATAGTAAATCGAACTAAAAAATAAAAAATTTATAGGTAGTTTAAAATAAAACGAAAAAACACGCTTTATAATCGAACTAAAAAGAAGAAAATGATTCTTAATTTAAGAATAAAATGATTAACGAGAAAATTGATGTCATTGTGGTAAAAGCATGGGGTACTACATTTATACACTAACTGCATTTCGGAATAGACCTAGTAAGAAATAATAACAATTGATATCGAGCACTCCACGCTTTTACCACAATGACATTAATTTTCTCGTTAATCATTTTATTCTTGAATAAAGAATTATTTTCTACTTTTTAGTTCGATTTTTTTTATTAAAAATGGTTACAGCAGGATTCGGCAACTTTTTTTATTTCATTTTAAAATCAACCTAATGAGAAATGGAAAATACATAATCTGATTTTTTTTTCAGTCTGGTTTCCCATTCAATGCAGAGTCTGCTAGGGACGAATTTCCATTCAACAGAAACAGGGACGGTGATCTGAAATCAACCCTTGATGACATAGCGAAACGTCATCCGGAACTTGCAGAGCACTTTCAAAACCTCGACCAAAGACCTAAGTCAAGAAATAGACCCACAGAAGAGTTAAAAGCTAAGTTTAGAAGACCGTTTGCAGATAGTTTCCCATTCGATGACGATTTTGACATAGACAAAGAGTTCCCCCAGAAATTTTGTGATCCTAAAGAATTTTACGATCCTCAAGGACATTTTCCCCAAACAAGTTCTTACCAAGAATCGCCTCCGCGTAACGAGAACAATTCAAATTCGCAACAAACTCAAACTGGAGCTACCGCTTCGCAAAATATACAACCCGAAACAAATCCACCAAAAAGTACACGTATTCCAGATAAAGAAAAGATTGGGATACAACAAAGCAATACCGTAGATTTAGGACAGAAACAGGAACCTATTGATGACAGAACTCAAAGATCTATGTCCGCACCACCAGGAGAAGAAACTAAAAAGCGATATACGTCAAGTATTAACATACCTGTGAATACACCACCACAAAATATGTCTCATAATCAGCAGCAACACCAAGAGCCCAAATCTAATGAAAGGATAATTCCAATTCAGGTAGAGGGACGGGATATTCCAGTTATGCCTAAAAATACTCATATACCCCAGACACAGTCACATCAATTACCACAAAGACACGAACATTTTTCAAGAACAGGGTTTCCTGAAGAACATTTTAGTCAAAACTTCCCTTATAATTTTCAGCAACAACATCCTAAAGATGATGTGCATATTCCTGTACAAAGAGAAAATCCAGGTACAGAACAAAAACAGCATCAACAACAACCACAGCCACAACAATCGGCTCCACAACCACCACAATCAGCGCCACAACCACAAAAAGTAGATACTCAAGAAGCAAAGGCTCCACCTCCAGAACGCAAACAAGTGGTCACACCGATAGAACAGATCCAAGAAATTCAAAAAGACGTTTCTAATTTAATGCAACAGGTTGAAAACTTTACTGGAAAATCTAAAGATAAACAATATATATACTTAGACGAAATGTTGACTAGAAATTTAATAAAGCTAGATAATATAGACACTCAAGGACAAGAAAACATTCGCCTATCTAGAAAGGAAGCAATAAGGTGCATACAACAAGCCATTTCCTTATTAGAAAACAAAGCCGTTTCAGACTCTGAAGCAAAAATGAAAACGGACGAAAAATCACAGTCTGCTGCTGAAGAAAAACCACTGGCTGTCTCAAATAACGAGAACGGTATTAATCCCGAAGAAACCACTAAAGGTAACTCGATTGAAAACCAAAAAACAGAATCTCAACCTTCTACTGTAATTGAGAAAATGGAAACAACGGAAAATAATGTAAATGATCCAAATCAGCCGGCTGATTCTAAAGAAGTAAGTAGTAAAACTACTAACCAAGAAACTAGAGCAGTATTAGTAGATGCAAAAGATGTGAACGTACATGAAAATGAAGCTGTTGTGACCGAGTCGAGCAATCAAGATATTAAGGAAGATCAAAAGAATGATAAGTGTGAAAAGGGGGAAAAGAATAAATGTAGTCAAAAGTAATATGTTGAAAGTATTTACATAAGCAGTATAATATACAATCAGTAGTGCGTCGCGGGGGTGGTGTCGTTAATATCAAACCTAAATAAAAAATATTTTTAACATTGAGATATCGTGAGATAGAATTCTTATTTGAGGAACCAATATTATGCGACAATAAATTAATTTTCATTTAAAAACTTGAATAACCGTAATTCATTTGTTTGGATCCTGATTGAAATTATAACAAAATTGAAACTGATAGACCATGATCTATCTATATTGACTATGAAAATGGAAAAAATATTGGATCAAATCCTGATATATAAGGAAGATCTCATTTGAACTTTACTAACTTCTTGATTTTAATTAAACTAGATGTAGTGCTATTTTCAAAGTAGGATTGCTATTTGATGTTTCATCCAGATTTTTGTCTAAAGAAAGAACATTTTACATTTTAAAACGGATTTAAATTTTCTTAAAGAACAAAGTTTCTCGATTAAAGTATTCCATTGCAAAAACATGTTTTTTGGCGATGAGCCAGAAAAACATTATAGACGCATTTTTAACATCTCGGTTTATACAGTTTTAGAAACAAACAACGGATAATAAATGATAATGACATTTTGTAGCATTTTATTGGTTTCTTAGTGCATAAATGTTTTTCACAAACTGCCAGGATTCTCGTCTCCGGTGTTTTAGTGAATTTTAATGTTACAAAGGTGTGAAAAGCCGTTTTATATATTGTGTTTTTAAAACAGAATTGATACACCGCACAGTGGTCGCTATGTCAAAAATCGCCATATTATTAAATAAGTAAAATTGAATAATTTAATACCTAATGATCCAGTTGATAAAAAATATGTTTTCTTCTGTTAGTAGCCAGTTATTATTGTTTTCTAGAAACGTATGCCTAATATAATGATTTTTTTTGAATATGCAGAAAGTTTTTTACTTTTTCTTCACAATTTATTGACTTTTTCATAGCTCCACAACCTTTGAAATTATGTTTGGCACATAATGAAGAAGCTATTTTCCAAACAAAAATATACTTTCAAAACTGTATAAAAAAAATACAATTAACTTGATCTGCCATGAATTAAATGACTAAAAAATAATGCCTGTAAACTGGAAGACCACAAAAAGCAAGTCAGAAGATTTTTTAAAACTCTTACGATTTAAATTCACCCTTTTGTGAGTTTTTAAATTGTAATTTATTGAATAATTGGATGAAGTAGGACTTATTTAAAACTTCAATGTAATGTCAAGAAAAAATGAAGTCTACCTACTCCACATCCCTAAAACTGTCGAAAGTAAAAAGTACACTTGTCACCAAATCCATCTGTATCACAGTACTGATTTAAAATTAAAAAAATCGTGTTATTGCTATTTCTATCCGCCTTATAGATAATTATTTTTGGTGATTCTATGTTCTTGTTTAGATAGTTACGAATGTGTAGAAGAATCTAAAATCTTCTATCTTCCATGGATTTTTGTTATAGAGTTGAACCACTGTGCATCGTCGAAAAAAAACATCGGTTCAATTTGAAAATTAGCCAAATAACTCAAAAAAGAAATTGCTTGTGGAATGAATCTATATATACCAGGTAGGCTGGAAGTATAGCAGTTTAACTTGCATTTAACCGCTCAGTATTTAGAGGAGATTTGTTGATATTGATGAAAATACAGTCAGCGTGTTGTGTTTTTTCAAGTTTTCGATGGATTTTTGACTTTACACACAATATATACAAGAAAACTAAAATTTCAATTCTTTGTAAACATTTTTTAACTATTTAATGAAATAGCTACAATAAACTTATTGATTTTACAATGTTAACAATTATGCAATATTTTGATTTTTTATAGGCTATAGTTCATTCTAAAAAATGTTCCCTAAACTTCTTGCTTATTAACCACTATATAATAGTAAACAATATTCTCTAGAATATTAATAGAATTTTAAATTGAGAAAAAATTAAAAGAGACTATTTGTGCATCTCGCAAACAAAAATTAGTAAAAATTCTTCCCATCACATTCGTTGTTTAAGGTAAAAAAATTTCCATTTTTGTGTTGGAAACTTATTTACTAGTTTTAGTTCAACTTTGAAATATTAAAACAAACATTAGTTATAACTATTCTCAAGTGGTTTGCTATTATATTTAAAATTGTTAGTTTTTAAGGCTTTGTTGTTTTATGTTTATAGTTTGCTTATGTCCACTTTTAACACTAAATGGTAATCTTATATATGGCACCACTGTGCACTTGCCAAATAGTTGACCGAAACTTGTAGGCTTGCATCAATGAGAAATTTTGAAACGTATATATTTATTTGTAATAAGGCAGTGACTCTAGTCCCGGCGCAGGGACTTATTTAAAATACCGGCGGGCGGCGGCCGGGACTTTTAACGGATACCGGCACACGGCGCCCTGGCTTTACCTAATCCGTTATAGGGAATGGAACATAATTAAAGGCACCGCTTAACTAAAGGCGTTCATATGTTTATTATATTTATTAATCAGTTATATAATTCAATATTAATAACATACATATATGTAAATATAATTTTTTATACATTTTTCTTTTCTTCTTGAAGCCAATTGCTGTCGTTTTGCAACTTTTAGCACGTCCTCTTTTGTTAATAGTTTTTTTAATTTTAATTTTCTTCAAAATATGTTCAGATTCATTAGAATCACTATTTGTTTCTACTTGATCAACACTTTGTTTTAAAATTGTTTCACCCTCATTTAAATTTAGTAATTCATCTTCTTTTGTATTTATAAATTAAATAATAATTGAACCGTTTTCATGAGCGTTTATATCGGTTGCCAAATAATGTCATATTTGGATGGGTACATTTGGTTCAATGTTTGAATTCCTTTGATCCATATTCATCAATAAGGGAAGTGGAATAAGTTGTGGATGGACTAACTCATGTGGTTCAATAGTTGTTTCTTGTTCGTCACTAAGTTCAGCCGAATTTTCTTCAAGGCCAACTTTACCTTCAGCCCAACTATTTACAATGTTTTCAATAAGTTTATATCTTTCATAAAATATTTTGGTAGTTACTTACTTCACTGGATAATTGTGCTAACTTGATTGCTAGTTTTTAGTTGGTATAAAGCAATTTCCATTACATTTGTTGGCAGTTACTACAAAATACGTAATGGTAATATTTAACACAAACAGCCATATCAGCATACCTTGTGATTGTGCTCTTCATTTAATTTCTTACAATCAGAAATTTTTATGAATAGCGTTACTTTACAGTCCTTTTTAAAAGTGCTAGAAATATAATCAGATAATTCATTTTTTTTTCATTGCAAATACATATCCGTTTTCCTTTTGTTACTTTATTTTTTGGTTGAAATTTTTGGCCACCTTTAATACACGCTAATCTTGAATGATAACAGTATAATATTTTTTTCTGTGAGATCGTCAATGCCTCTGACAGTATCCTCTGAGTTGCTACAGTGCGACAATTCCTTTTCCAGAATTCTGTGAATGTTTTCTTTTTATACAGTTCAAGTTTTGTTTCAAAATCGGAGTATGACTCAAACTTTTCACCGACACCAATTGATTTCGGTAATATTCATTGTAAATATCTATTTCGCACTTTAGTATCTAAACTTTACCTTTAATAACGATACACCATGTCATGACAAACAAGTTGCCGGGAGCACGCGGTAAAAGATTTTTAGCTCCCTGCGCCGGTACTAAATTTAAGTCCCGGCCGCCGGGCAGGTAATCTTTTAAGAAATTAAGGCTTCCTGCGCTGTGACTAGAGTCTTTACCTTGTAATAATTACTTTTACAACTTGGTACCTACTGCAAATATCGAAAGTATACGATTTTTGAACTTATTTTACTATCCAACTTTATAGAACAGTTCAACAATAAGGTAATTAGTCAAAAAACTAGTCATGTTTTAACATTTTTATTGAAAGAATTAATAGGTATAACCTAGCTATGTATTGTACCTTATCTTCCAAACAAGATTGAGTTTATAAGTTTGTATTTATATTGAATATCTCATCATTATTTTTTAACTCCAAAACTGTTCCGACCTAATGTTAAAGGTGTTTCGATATACAATTATTTCGGTATTCTCTTCAATTTATAACTGTCAAATAATAGCCTTTATCTCTATCTACTGATCCATACTATTTTTTTAATTCTATGATCATTTGTTAAGTAAGTTACAAACAGAATTAGTACCATCCAACAGGTTTGAAAATATACATTTGGACTTCGTTATGCTGGGTTGTAATATTCCTACAATATTTTTCCAACTCAACTTGGGATTTAATTTAATTTTCCATACATAAGGAATGTTTGTAGTATATATTGTTTGCTAATTTTTTTAGTACAACTTCCTATTTTTCAATAAACAAATAAAATATTGATAACTTTACTGTCATCAAAGTTAAAATCTGTTAGAGTAGGAATAATTATCCAAGTTCCATCCATGTAGATATCATTCGTAAATTCTATTTCATTAGTTTATTGTTTGGCATTTAGTTGTCTGATACAATATAAATATAATGAATTGGATAAAAGAATTTCTAAAATTTTTGGTTTATTTTCAAATCTAAACATACACATTTTTGTAAAATTCGCATAAGATGTATACTTTTTAGTTTAAGAACCACTTATGTTTAGTTCAACATGTAGTTTTCCAATTTAACTTCGTTTTATTTTAATTGTGAAGGTAGCATTCATTTTTCAACTGTATTTAATACATTTTAACGATTTTTTAAATATACATGTTGGTATCGAAAATTATAACAAATTCATTTGAAAAATGTTCAATTTTTTGGAAAACTGTATAAAATGAAGAGGTTGAAACAATTAAGTGCTACACAATACACAAACGACAAATGTAACATGGAACATTTTGGTCAACTAATACCACTCGATATTGACTCTTGCCGTTTTTAATTATCCGTCCTTATTTGACTGGTCTTACAACAAACTGAAATGCAAATTCTGTTTTTATATATTGTTCTAGTTTTATGACATATGAATAGTATTTGTCGGCAACAACTTGAAAAAATTAGTGCTCGATAGTCAAGTATTTATTTAATAGTAGAGTAAGAATAAATTTGTCATGTTTTTTTTTCTAAACAAAAAACGTCCAGTTAATACTATATATATGTTTTAATTCTGTAATAACTAACATTGTTGTGTATGATATACTAAGTTTATAATTTAAAGCATGTAATTAATAATTACTATCCAATTAAATATATTATAAACTTTATTATTCAGTTCAAAGCTAATTGATTTATCACTTTGATATTATGTTTAAAATCGGACAATATAACCATTAACAGACTTTATTCAAGTTAATACACATTTTTACGAAAAATCAGTATCTTAATAAAGAAATAAATACTTATAATTTTGCGTGCAAAAAACAAGGTTCATTCGATTTGGATTGCCTATCTGCTATCTCTGTGATTTTTCAAACTCCTAGAGCAGACTCCTTTCTTTCAGCCTTCTGTTGCTAAACCTCTCCTTAGACTAGTTATTCCAAATGGTTTAAATCACACCATGGTTCAGCTTTCACACATCTACCGTCTCCCTGAAGGCAAAGGATGTCGTTTGCTAGTCCAATTTTGTTTTGAAACTGTTTAATCTATAGTTTTTTGTTATATACCAGTGTAACGTATCTTATAAGCTTGAATGACAGTTGACATATCCGCAGATGATTCATTGAAGCCTTCTCGCTCTCTGCTTGTCTAAATAATTCTTTGTACCCTGTAATGGATACTAGTGTCTTGGCTTTTTTTGGGTAATTTGTCTTCCTCCTAAATAAACTCCACTGCAAAGATGGTCACTAGATGGAGTGACTCATAGATACCGAGAAAGTATTTGAAGAAAACATGTCAAGAATTTCGTTGCTGATTTTTACGTATAATGTGGTTAATAAATCATATTTAAATATGATAATCTGATACGAAGATGCCACCCCAAAGTTTTACTACTTATTTTTGTTACACTGTGATAAACGCTTTGTATTAACAATAATAATGCTTTCGCGAAATATTTTAATTTAAAACAGATTTAGTGAGACTGATTTATTTTGTAGTTTGCACTACATTTTAACAATCAGTTTGAATATTTATAATTTTAACATCAGTGTAAATATTTTTGTTTAGGTCCAGTACATTGACTGTGATTGTTTAGAATTCTTGTGTTTTAATTTTTGCCTTTGTATATATAGTACAAAATTGTACTCATTAACTTGTTAATAAAAAGTTGATTTTTCCTACAAAAGTGTATTATTTGTGGTACTTATGGTACCAAGATTGAAACTGCACAGACAAGAATTTTATCTAAAAACCTGGATATCTATTTAAGCTAGAGTCGGTTCAGTTAAATCTGGACAGTTTCAAAGCAGAGTAGGAGCGAATTTATGTAATTAAAACGAAGCCCACACAGGTACAAATAATATTCCATATAGCAGTGTTCTATTCAGTAAGTAAAAAAATGTCCACCTATTTAGAAGAAACATCTAATTTTTTTATTTCATTTACAGTTCTGATAAAATTGATTATTTAAAACTTTTGCTGAAATTAGTTTGAAATAATTTTGTTAGTAAAAATATTTATTTAGAGTATTTAGAATTAAATTGTTTTTTTTTGGTCTTTATAACTATATGGATCAAGACTTCAGTATGTCGATGGGTGTCACCACCCCTTTGTGTGTAGAATGGTAAAAAATTGGATAATTTTATAAACTTTTTATTTTCTTACTGTTCTGAGGAGAAATGGTAGAGAAAAATGGAAGATGAACTTCAGTTGCTATGTACTAATAAATATGAAGACAAATACATTAAAGATAATGTAATAATAATTTTATTTACTTTTATAGAATATTTTTGATTTGTTTCTTTTCAATAAAAACATACCTACACCAATTTTTGCTGTGATTTTTTGAATAATTAATAAGGGTTATTGAAAAAGCAGACATGTCTACTACCTACTTATACTTACTCTGTACTTCAAATTTGTAATACTACAATTAAACAAACAGATTGCCTAAACGATTTGTTGTCTTTTCAATAAAAGAAGACATTTTTGCTATAATGTACTTGAATGATTAAGAAGAGTTAATGGAAAAACAGGCATGTCCGTTCATTACAAACTAGAGGAGAACTGCAAAAAGTATTTATAATAACATTTCGATACATCACCTGGAAAAATTGAAGATCAAAAATATATAACATTTTTATTCCTGTGTTTCGAAAATAAAAGATTACAACAGAATAGAATACGAAATGTCTATTTTGGTCAATTAGTAGAATGCATTTATTACTATTACCAATGTAGTTTTTCTCACTAACTCAGGTGTCCGATGTATGTATGCTGATGAAGTCTATGGTTGTGTACAGGTACCCGGAGGAACCAACAGGCCCCGATATGGGGGATCAATAAATATAGGGCACTTTTTGTGGGATCACTATATAGCGATAGCTAAAAATATTTGTGGTTTTTTTTACTCCTATAGGCACTAAACACGTTACTTTTGTAATGGAGCACATGTGGAGTAAATATAAAGAGCATTTACCGAAGCACAAATTTACTTTTTCAGCATGAAGATTATTTTATTATAACCACTTACAAATACTGACAAGCTATGCTATAAACAATAATAAATAATTTGAAATATTTTTATGGACACAAAACCGTCATCATCTGTCATTGAAGTTCCATACAGCGCCATCCATCAAGACGGTGGAACGGCTGAACTAATGCAGAAAGTTGTTCGGCTCCAAAATTTTGTATGCAACAAATCTCAAAAAATATAATGATTTGAGATTTCATATTTTCAGAATGGAATTCTCTAGGCTTTCTTCTAGGGATCAGATCTTGGCGTTCAAATTGGTGACCACACAAATTGTCAAAACTGTCAAAAACATACCATCACTTAATGGCTAATATCTTTTTTATAACAATATAAAACTTAACCAAAATACCTGATCCCCAACACAAAGGTCCAAGTTATATTGTGTTAAAATTTCAAAACCTAATTTTACTGCGTTGCAAGTCAGGGGTGCCAACTGTTTTGAGCTGTCTAATTTGTGAGGGCGCTCTTAACCCTCAGATTAATACATTGAACTACATATTATTTTTTGACGTCTATAGATCACGCTTTACTAATATGACAATTATTTACTGGTAACTGTAATTATGTAAATTATAATATTTGTCAATGTGTTATATTTTTAAATATAAAAAATATTCATCTAGAATAGATGAGAAAAATTTTAACGATCACAATATTTTAGAGGGTGGGAAGTAGAGGTGTGTAATATGACTCTTTCTAACCTTCAATGACGTTAGTAATGACATCATCGCATACAATATATGGTTGTAAATAAAATACTTTATATACGGTCAAGAGTGGAAAGACAGAAAGTGAAAGTAAGTTGCATAAATAAAATCCGATTCAGTACTATTAGCGACATCTATCGTAAATATTTTGAACCAAAAAATTACTAGATAAGTAACAAGTTTTGTGCAAGTTTTAAGGTTTATACACCTGCGTGGAGGCCGCTCTTAAAGAATTTCTCCGTGAATGAAACTTTTGGGAATTACACTTGGTCCAATGGCGGTAGAAAAACAAGTATGTTGAAATGGACATTACTTAATATATTAATTTGATACCTTTTTATTCATCTATAAAAACTACAATATATGATATTACTATATTGTTTGATATTCTTGTTATTTATAATTGAATTATTGGTTGATGGGACAAAATCTATTCCAATAATGTTATCAAACACAATTTTCCAAGCGGAAGTGAAGACAAAACTAAATAAAAGAAATAATTTTCTATAGGTACCTATTTTAAATAAATAAAGCAGTTAAAAATGATTTCTTTATTACCGTTAAAACGTCAAATATAGTTTTGGAAAAAATGTTCCAACAGAGATTCAAAATCTGTTCGTGTTTTGTAATCACGAATTCCAACAATTTTTCTTAACAGGGTTATCACTTTATTAAATATTATTCAAGTCAAGACATTGGGGATTATTTTTAAAGCTTCCCGTGTCTTCCAAAACAGCGTGTGGCGAACAAATCCAAGGATCTTCAGTTTTCTTTTGCCACTGATTTAATTTATCTTTCAAATCGTTAAAAATATCTTGCTGAGAACTCTTTTTTGCAATATTATTCAGTTCTTCCGGATCATATTTCAAATCATACAATTCCCACTCTGGACGTCTGTAATATTCTTGTAATGATTTATACCAAAAAGTATTTTCATTGGTTCTCGTTTTATTTAAAATACCCTAAAAGTTAGAATATTATTACATTCAAAACAATGACCGTTCACTTAGAAGAAACAACTACTTCTCGGGCTATATGCCCCGACAGACATTGAATTACACTTAAGTTAAACGGGGTCGGTATGATCTACAAGATTCAACCAACAATTCTGGTTTGCAATTGGAAGGGACAATAAATTACTTGTAGACCGGTTTCGGCGCATTTGCGCTTTATCAGTACAAGGTAGATATTCTCCGTTCGAGAGCTCTGTGAGCTTAATCCCGGACTAAAAATGGAGATTTGACCTCCGAGAATTTCATTCCTGTTCAGAAGGATGAAGAGTTCCTTCTGAGAGCAGAATTTGGATGGGAGGTTTCGGAGATTAAGGGTTTGTAGTGGAGTTGTAAATGATGATGATTGGGAGGGAGGTTTAGAAGAAGAAGTCTGAACTGAGGCTTCTTCGTCGATTTGGCTAGGTATGGATTCTCCGTGGATTGAAGAGGCCTGGGAGGAGCGAGAAGAGTGTAAGTGAGAAGAGGCTGGAGACTTTGCGGACTGGGCGTAGGACGAATTATCGGCGTGAACTGTCTCGAGGGTGGCTAGTCTATCTAGGAGGAGTTGAAGTGAATGTACTTCCTTTTGTTTGGGTCGTGGAACCGGAGATTACATCAAAGGGCGGAGTTTGGATGATTTTGGAAGTTCGGGAGATTCCTCATCGTCATCGTCTTTCTTTTTTGTCTTTGTTCTCTTTCTCGTTTTCGTAGAAATCTTGTTTCTTTTTTCAAGGCCTGGCCTATTTTTCAGACCGCGGCAAGTACCGGTGTGTACCAGTGACCGTTAATTATGCCACGTGCCTGCTCGAAAGTAAAACCGGTACTGAAGATGATACTGAAATCACAATCAATACATATCCTCCAGTAAAGGAAATGTTAAAGTTGTGATAACAGTGACATCTTCACCTCCATTCACAAACCAAAATTCTAACTTACACAAACATATGTTTGTACTATCAATAGATTATTACAGTTTCTTGTAGAGGAAATTGTAATAATCAATTAAAGTAAACCACACTTACTTGGAAAGTCGGAGACACATACAAATCTTGATCTATAGGAAAAGGTGAATAGTAATTCAAATTATGTATGAGCTTGTATCTCTGTGTTCGAACCATCCGCATAGGATAGTACATGGTAACTTCATGTAAATTGTGACTTCCAAAAATTATTTCTTTTGATGTATCATCCGGTTCTTTAAAAAAACATGATATTATGTCTGTGTATAAATGTATACGTTACATACCCTTAATAAGAAGTGGAAGTAAACTTCTTCCCGTTAAATTACTAAACTCTTCAACTGAATTACTTTCAGTTTTAATTCCGTACCAATCCAATAATGTGGGAACAATATCTAATAAACTGGTTAAAGAATTTGTTACTTGACCTCTTCTTTCTTTATGTATAGGGGATGAAATAAATAAAGGTTCCTCTATTCCAGAATCATACATATTAGTTCTTCCATTTGGAAATGGGATACCGTTATCACTAGAGTAAATGATTAAAGTATTGTTATAATGACCAGATTTTTTTAATTCTTCGATGATCAATCCAACACCTAGAAATAGGTGAATATATAGGATAATCGCGTCATTTTTGAGCTATTTAATAATAAACAATTTGAATTAATTAATTACATTTGTGAGGAATAATAATCTACAATTACCTTGATCAAGCCTAGAAATAGTTGTATATTGATCCGCAACATCTTTTCTAGCTTCCCATGTGTTTGGAATAAAATAAGGCAGTTCAATTTCATCTGGTTGGTAAATAATTGGTTGCCAATCGGGAATATAACCCATTCCCGTATCACCATTACCAAATCTTTGACAAAATTCTCCATATTCCGGGTTAGTGTGACCGCAGCGGTGTGGGTCATGAAAAGCAATATATAAGAAGAAAGGACTGAAAAGCAAGTTTACCTGGATTATTTAAAATATTTATTCCGCTACCAATCATATTTTTGAATACTAAAGCTCTATGGAACTTTCGAAGCATGTAATATAAACTAGAGAACATATTTAATATTATCGGACAACAATTTTTTTTTATCACAGGTTATTATATAGTAAGTTGATCAAAAATGTTTTGGATAACATATTACCTAGAATAAATTATACTTACTCAGAGTTATTTAAAAATTTCCTGGTTAATAATTTGATATGTGTGATATTCCGCCCCACCTGAAATATAGAATTATTTTCCTCAGTTTCAGCAAAATCAAATGGATACACATCCTCGGGACCAACATGTTTCTTACCAACAATCCCTAAAACATTCAATAGTATTTAGAAACTCTCATGATGCAAAAATTTAATTTAGTTTCAACAGAATTTAGAAATGATTTTTGTTATTTAGTTGCAAAATAATAATCATCTAACCTGTTCTAATGCCATTTTGTTTTAAAATTTTTGATAAACTTTCAACTTTATTAAAGGAATTAAAATTATGAATCCCTTGATGTAATCCATACATCCCATTCTGATGTGATGGCATTCCTGTTAACAAAGCTGCTCGGCTATAAAGTAATTTAAAATATTACAATTTTCTCTATTCATGCACAATTGTATTTAATAAATTAGCACGAAAAATCAAATAATTATTTGCTGGTCTTTGGATCCTCTCAAAAAATCAAGATTACTTTTTTAATCCTTCAATGATAACGTAGGATATCTCAGACTGGCTCAATATGTTTTGCCACTAGTCTGGCACATCTTTGATGGCGGAGGAGTGGGAGTCTCAGTACCTTTTCATTAGTTGTCAAAGGGCATTTTAGTTAAGCAATAATAGGTCAAAGTGCCCCCATGTCGCTAATTTATACACAATTGCGGTGTAGGAGACCGACGTTATCACTCACGTAATAAAATATTCTTTGAAATGGGTAAGTTGTAATTTTAATTTTTGCATTATTTACCATTATAATATTGTTTTTTTCTTTAGGAAAATGTCCTACGAGTGTGAGCAGGCTAGACGAACTTGATCCATACGTTACTGAATACGAGGACTATTAAAAAACTTGTACCTTTCTTTATTTTTAATATCAAGGTTTTAAACTCAGTATTTATATAAGTGAATAAAGTTTTGTCAAGTATTTTATTTTCTTCAATATTTACAATGTTTTAACATCTAGAAGAACGATCTAGAGGTTCATAACACTTTCAGTGACATTATAACTCATGATAGAATTTCACATTATTACTGAAGGGTTAATATAAATAAATGAAATATGTGATACTGATATGTGCTAGCTGTGCTACTACATTTATTTTACCAATCTCATTTTTTGCAGTAACTTGAGAAATTTATTTGTAATGTTAGACAAGAATAACTTTTAGCAGAACTTTTGTTAGTAGATATATTACAATTTAAAAGCATAGTATTATTATTTCTTAGTATAAGCATTGTAAAATGGTATAAGTTACCTAAAAAATTAAAAAACCTACCTAGGAGAACAGCTGCTCACTGAAGTAAATGCTTTATTAAAAATTAAACTTTCTTTTGCTAATTGATCCAAATTTGGTGTTTGGCAAATCTTATTTCGGTATGTTCTCATTTCAAAACCTCCATCATCAGCTAAAAAATATTTATAATATAAGTTCAGTACTGTATCATGAGCCATTAAAACTCCAGACTTGGTTCTGTTTGAGTTTTTCAACAAAATATATCAACTTACCCAAAATAATCACAGCATTTAAATTTTTAGATAAACTAGTACCCACACGAATTAAGAACATTAAAAAAAATAAAACGTACATTTTCTAGTTTTAGAAAGAAGCAGAATCTTTTATCAAAATAAAGTACATATTTTAGAACAACTCAGAATGGCGATGGCCAGTATAATCGCAGCGCAGCACAAAAGTGAAAGGAAAGAGAAAAATATTTAGTACTCTGGTATTTATCTATGGTACTCTGCCGTCACACATAATCACACATACACATAATAAAAAAGATTATTTTTAAACAGCAACAATTTTAAATTTACGAAAATAATTTGAATTCTCTATTTTTTAATAACGATTTTCGATGATGTGCTCTCCACAGATCACCTCTCATGCATATTCCACCCACAGATATAACTACTAGTAGAGATTCTATTCTACCGAATACATTTGAAATAATTTAATTGGAAAAATGAATAGTAAAAGGCCAAAACACCAAAAATGAATTTCCGATGACATAAATATTTATTTCTGTGGTTTCGATATATTAGAAGCATGTAGTGTCAATTGTCATTTTGCTGTCGAAGATGTTGTCAACTGTCGTTGACGAAAGCTCAAAGAAAGCATCTAAAGCAAAGTTCAAGCTATTCAATTTAAGTAAAAGAACGAAGAAGAAAAAGACTAAGACTGTAGTTTATAAATTTGTATATATAGATACTTTACAACAAATTGCTGTACCACAATTATGTTTTAATACTACAACAAAACCAAATTTTGTAAAAATGGGTACATTATCCTTGAAATGTCCTTTATGTTGTGGTAAACATTTTTCATCTCGCCAGTTGTTAAAGGACCATATTCTTGAACTCATAAACAATCTAGCATGTCCAATTTGTAATGCAGGATTTAATAGTATTACTGAATTAAGTACTCACTTGGAAACAGAATGTGACAGTAATTTGACAAATGTAGTTGGGAACAAGGAAAATCAAAACATAACCGAAATCGATAATCAAATTGAGGGAGCCGATGTAGTTTCTGAGGAGGAAATTCATAAAACTGATCCAAAACATCAAGTTAATCAGGATCCAGAAAATGGTGCTCTTGAAGAGAACTTGAATGCTGCTACTGAAGGTGATAATAATGAAGTATCTTACATGTGTATCATGTGTAACGTTCACTTCACATCTATTGACGAGCACTTGGCTAAATATCATGATGGGGAAGAAGTTCTTTTGGTAAGTAATCTATTACATTTTATAGAGTAAATTTGATTCCATTCAAGTTATATCTTTTCTTTTTCCACTTCTCTCCATATTATTTTCTTTGGCTTGCCTTGGTAAGCTTGATAATAATAACTTATTCTAGAAAATTTTAAATTGGCACAACTATTTATATTTTCAGGAATCTGAGGAGTTTCAACAAGCTGGTGGAGAAGCATTAGAAGAAAACCAGTCTGTAAATTGTGAACAAGAAGACAATTTTGAATTGTCTAACAATTCTGTTGATGAAAATGAGCAGTATATGGTTGAGGAAGAAAATGAGGATCATGATGATGAAACAAAGGATCTTGATTGGTCAATACAGAATATTAACATTGCTCCTTTGACTGAAAATTATGCCATAGAAAATGGAAAAGTAAAAAAAATCACTGAAGAAGAGGCTGCCGAAATCAGTGATCATAATTCGATAATTCAAATCCATCAGTGTCCCAAATGTTATATGCAATTTCCCAAACTTGATCATTATATTAAACACAATTGTACCCCTGGTAAAATACAAAAAAGACACAAATGTGTTCATTGTTCCGCCGTATTTGAGAGTAGTGAGTCTCTTAATACCCATTTAAATTTGCATATAAAGCCAGACACTGATGCCTCGCCAACTAAGGTGATCACTCTAGCTCCCCACCTGTGTGACATTTGCAACACCATGTTTCCCTCATTCAAGAGTCTACGGTTGCACAAAAGAATGCATGAACCTGTAAAACGCAAAGAAATTACACCACAAAGTGATGATCCTGATAGTTCGCCCATGTTCACTTGTCACGTTTGTGGCGAAACTTACGACCTCAAGTTTCAAAAAATTCATATGGATTCTCATAATAAAGACAATTTCTATTGTACTACTTGCAACCGAGAGTTTGTTACCCAAGAAAATCTGGATATGCACATGAAAGCTCATAGTAATTCTAAAAAATTTACTTGTTCTTATTGCAAAAAAGCTTTCACCACTTATGGCGCTCTGCACGATCATGTGAGTAATCAGTGCCAAAACAGGCATTATGAATGCCAGTATTGTGGAAGACGGTTTTCCCGACCACATGAGAAAGTGAAACATGAAAGAATCCACACCGGTGAAAAACCCCATATTTGCCAAATCTGTGGAAAGGCGTTCAGAGTGAGTTATTGCCTTACTCTGCATATGCGTACTCATTCTGGTACAAGACCTTACGAATGTCCACACTGCGATAAACGCTTTAAGTCTCATAGTGTCTACAACCATCACTTACTTATACATTCAGATGTGAGAGCATATAAATGTTCTTACTGTCCAAAAACTTTTAAAACCAGCGTGCAGTTGGCCGGCCACAAAAACAGCCACATTAAACCTTTCAGTTGCACAGAATGCAATAGACCATTTGCCTCTCTGTATGCTGTTAGAGCACATATGGAAACCCATAAGAGGGAAAACAATTTAAAATTTGATTGTTGGCTTTGTGGTGCAACTTATGCTAGGGAATTCGCACTCAAAGACCACATGAAGAGTCAACATGCTGGAGAAGAAGTTTTCGTTGAAATGAAAACAGATGAAAATAATTTTTTAAAAGAAGAAGAAAGCGCTACTGAGCAAATACTAGAATAGTGTTTTGTATATTCTGTTCTTCTAGTTACTTATCTATTGTTTTTATTATGATGTATTTTAAAATAAATTCTATGCGTACTTGAACGTTGTAATTTAATTTGCGGAACTGTAAAATGTGTGCAACAGTAATTGAAGTATGGTATACTCTCCAGTAGTGGCTTCTACAAAAACAAATAATAATTTTCCTCATTCAAATGAACTATTTGGTGGTTCTAAGCAATGCCTGAACCAAACTGTTATATGGGAGTTGTGTGAATTGATGAATATTTGCTTATGCATACATCAACTAATGAATGTTCACTAAAAACAGCAAGAATACATGGTGTCCAGAAACCCTCCTGCCAAACGCAGATACTAGTTAGGAACTTTTAGATAAAGGCAAATTGGTAAAATGGACATAAAATCGCATCTAGTGTATAGTTTGCATTGGCAGGAGAGTTTCTGGACACCTTATGTACATTGTACATGTAACTTTTTTTGCATAGTATATTGGACACTCGACTAAGATATGTTTCACAGTTAACTACAAGTAGAAACGCTGAAGCTTTTCCATCACGTGACTGTTACGTCAGCAATATTGTTCATATGAATTAAATCAAAACTTGTGTCAACTCAATAGGAATAATCGTTATGACTAATATTCCAAAGGTCGGCGTTTTACGAATTGGTAATTAAACAAGAAATTTAACTTTTTTAATTGTATTTATTTTATTTATATGGTTAACATCGACATATTTATTAAAACTATCGATATACTGGGCGAATAAGTTACAAAATCCAAAATTAATATTAACCATGCTGGCTTATTAGTGGAGAGCTGATTTTTTGTAGGATATCTTGTATTTTATATAAGTACATACAATTTATGAAGTTCATGAAACTGACGTAATGTTTAGTCTACTGACAGGGTGTCCTCTAAAACTTTTAAAATAACACTTTCTAAACTGATTATATTAGAACAATTTTTTTGGATGGGCTATAGATTGTAAATAGAATAAGATTCCCACACAGCTTGAAGGTGGACGTTTCGATAAATATATTACCATCATCAGGGCAACACATCAAATGGAAACCCTCATATTAAAAGTAAAAAACAGAAATATCCGCAGAAGACATCAAAAATAAAATGTAAACACATATAGGTACTAGAAACGAAAAAACACATCAAATATGACAAATCTTGCTTTATAGTTCATCCATTTCGGAATCTGAGCTGTCTTCACCAGTATTTATTATCACTGGTTCAATATGTATGTTCACCAAATTTCGTTCTCGAGTAAACCAGTCTTCGATTATTTTTTCGGTATGCCTAACACAATTATCCCAAACATTTGCACTACAATTTTCCAATGCTTCTTTCCACATACAAAACACTATCACTATTTTCTCTATATTTTCGAAGGAAGCATGCTCTTTGGCTAGCAATATTTGTTCGTTCTATTAATGCTCTTCTGTTATCTTCCTTTTTATATTTAAATCCCAAATGTTTCAATAATACCAATAAAGAGGTATTTCCAACAGAAAGAATTTCCTTATTTTTTAGTTCAACATTTATGGTTTTAACAGTAACATGTTTCCCTGAAAAAATGAGAAAATTTAAATTATCATTATCTCAAACAAAAAAAAGATTTTTTTATATTTACTTCATACTAAACTTGAACACAAATTTTTGATATTCAGATTTTTTTATTATTTGTACCAAATAAT
Source organism: Lochmaea crataegi (assembly GCA_947563755.1). Taxonomy (NCBI): domain Eukaryota; kingdom Metazoa; phylum Arthropoda; class Insecta; order Coleoptera; family Chrysomelidae; genus Lochmaea; species Lochmaea crataegi. The sequence continues at coordinate 14,759,203 of OX387425.1, forward strand.
GTATAGAACAACTCCATATGTGACATCAAAAAATTTAAATTAGAAAACTAAATTGTGAAACACAATCTACACTCAGAACATTCAAATTGGTAAACATTTATGGACAGTACTCAACTTAGAAATCAGCACATGTAGAAACACATTCAAATTAAAAATATGCACAACTTTCTGTATTCTAAAGCTTTCATTACTCATAACTTCTATAATCGAACTTACGTTAAATTACCTACTAGTTTTCTAAGATTTTCATATACCACACTATAAGCTGCTGGTGAAAAATCTCACTGTATGGATAATACTACATGCACTATGATGTGTAATCTTAATTATTAAGGTACTATGATTTCACTTCTCTTTTATTTAAAGTGTAAGCTGACTGTAATGTAAGGCTTAAGAACTCCCATGTTCTTGTATTATTGTTTCACATGTTTGTTTTACTTACTCTGTTCATACATATTATATAAGGTATTCCGTACTGCCATTTTGGTTCCCTCGGGTAAATCCTCTGTTTTTAGTTTTAATCGAGGTGTTTGACTGAGTGACGTTGGGAAAGTTGGAATATTTTCCTTACTTTTTTTAAGGGAACATACCGTTTTCACAGATATTTTCAATGCAGTTGCCACTCTCTGAAATATAATATTAAATAGAAATGTCCTTAAATAGATGTTAACTTTAGTATAATACCTCCTGAACAGATGAAATAGGTTGAAAGGGTCCGCCGTTCTTTTTTTCCATCTCAAAATATTCAATCAAGTTCATAACAAACTCCTGTGCTCCTGAATTAAGCCACTTTCCAGGCATTTTCTGAAAATAACTATTGGTTATTATACCATTACAAGTACAATCAGACACTTGATTCATGCAAATTTGAAAATTCTGCAGAGATTTAAAAATTGTAGAGAATTATAAATACTATTTACCACCAATAAGTAGTAAAATAAGCATTGTAATATTCCCGTCTCACGGCATTTTAGGTGTTATGAAATGTCAAAAGTTTACAAGTTGCTAATGTATTATATTCGTACTTACCAATGTTAAATGGAATAAAAAGTCAAATTAGTTCTTACAAGAACTGATTTAAACAATAAATACACTTTTAATCCAAAAATTCGCTAAAAACATGACAGTAAACAAAGCATACATAACCTCAAATATGGTAGTGTCAAATTCAACTTTTAGTACGATCAGTTATTCACGTTACGTCAATTATATCGTTGTCTCTTTTTACGATTACTATGGCAAATTTATAGAAACTATTACGTATGTCTTGTAGTTGGTCTTGTGTAGAAGACAATCGATCGAACGTTCTTATGTTTGATTTATATTGATAGAAGAAGATAGAATGTAGAAAATATATGTTGCATGAATCGTAGATTGGATCACGTGATGGAAAAGCTTCAGCGTTTCTACTGTACTGCTCACTAGTGATGGTAAGACCCGGCTCATTTTGGTGACCCGGATCTTCCAGATCAATCATTAAAATGACCCGTTCTTGAAGATTCGTTCATATGACCTTGTTTATTTGTTCCATCGTTTCATGATGTGAATGAAATGAACGGCATAAATTATTATGCAGATTTTCATATTCATTTATTTATTAAACTTCACGTCTGCTTATGAACCGTCATTAGAGTGGATGAATGATGAATGACTGAATTTGTAAATAACAATCCAAAAATTGAAATAGTTTGTATTTTTTGTCAAATTAAAACATAAATGTACTACAACAGCGGTGGCTTGGTTCAGTTCATTCGAACGACAGGGTCACAGAACGTGATTGAATCAATCACGGGTCTTGGAACTGATTCGGTCTTTGAGAACGGGTCGTTCGTGACCTTCCCATCCCTACTGCTCACGAGTGAGAAATTATTTTCAAAATATTACTCATCTTTGAAATATATACATACAAGCATATTTGGCGAAAAAAGTGACAAAGGTGCTGAAAGGAAAGCTGTTGAAAATTTTACTTTAAAATAATCTGGCGAGTGACAAAGATAGTAAGTACAAGATATATATGGTGGATGAAAAAATTAGCAATTTTTTATACTCGATTTTCTCCATTTAAGCAAAGATGGGCTTGGGCCACTATGGTTCTGATTGCCTCAAATAAAAAATAGTACCTATGATCATAAATTGCAGATACAACAAGCTGCTGTTTTTTGATTGGATTAGAATTGTTCCACTTCATTACAAATATTTTCCGATGAACAGCAAACTATATGAAGCAGCAGAAAGTTACTTATCACCAACTCAAAGCCGGTCCTGTCCCCCAATTAAATAAATTAATAAACATTGAGTATAGTGTGTATATAAATTAAGTTTAATATGTGTGTGTGTTTCTTTAAATAAATAGATAGTAATTAGCCATGCGTATAATTTTATCCCACAAGTTAAAAACTGTTTAAATAAATGATAAAAACATTACATTATTTATCCATCGCAGACAGATAATTACATTATGTTTAACATACATTCAACAAATCATTGTAGAACTCTGGATGTAAGTTGACGCATTTTATCAAGAAACAGCTCTCTACATGATAGCAATGTTGTCATGATATTACCATTTTGATAGGATTCATGACATTGTCAGTTATGTTACAAAGTTGTCAATAACTTTATGTTATAGTAAAATTAATACCTATTTAGAGGTACCAGCCGTTTTAGTAACTTAACGTATGCGGCTTCTTGAACCATCTGACATTAACATGAAATCAAAATTTGACGTAACTTCAAAAACGTGACATCTAATAAATTAGTTACGACGTTCATTTTTGTTGGTAATTTTTTGTTTCAACCGATTTATTAATAATAAATAAGGATGGTCTTATTCCAAATGGGTATAAAATTTACTATAGTTGTTCTCTGTAGAATAAAGCCTTATTTTAAAGGTAATCCTTCGTAATTCACTACAATTTAATGTATTAATTGATAGAATTGCATTTGTCATGCAGTGTAAAATAGAAAACAAATATAAATAAAAGAAATCAATCATATAATATACATATTATTATTACCAATACAAATATAAAATAATTAACGATTATTTAGGTAGGTCAATTATTATTATAATTTTAATGATAACTTATACAAATCAAACAAAACTTTGAAAAATGTTGGTAAATCTTTCAATATTTTACTTTTCAAATGGAATATGAACATCTAGTTTTAAACATATTTTCATTAATCCCTATCAGGAAGAGAACAATTTAAAACTAATAAAATATTTGTTACAATTTGTTCTCCAAATCTCATCAATGGATTATCACGAGTTATTATCTCATTAAATAACTAGATGAATCAACAATTATCTTCTGACTCAACATTAGCTAATTTTTTAAGTAGCAAGTCCATAGAAAGTTTTTTTGGTTTCATACATCCCCTCTGTTTAGCTTTCATACTACGCTTTTTAACTTTGTTTTTATTTTTAACTAACTCAATGGGAAAGTGCATACTTCTTGAAAATTTACGTCTACTCATAATGGTATCTGTAGAGGATGGGTCTTCAAAAATTGTTTCCAAATGTGTTTGGTGTCTCTTAATTCTTTTATTCAAGTAATAATTAATGAGTATTTTAGAATTAAGGTCATCAGGCAGTTTTTTTGGTTTGGAAATTACTCTTCTTTTATCATTCTTTGGTGGTACTTTTATTCGACCTGAACGTCTTGTAGATTCTGCCATACATTCTACTTCAGGTGTGGTATTATCCTGTTCACATATTTTTATTTTATCTTCTACAATTTCTAATTGCGAAATATCAACCTCCAATGTATTACTTTTCTCCATTTTTAAATTCTATAAGGAGTAAAGAGATGCTTGGAAAAAACATTCAAATTTGTATAAATTACCCACCTGCTTAAAAATTAAATCATAAACAAAAGTTTGTTCATTTTGTTATTTCACTCATACACGACCAGCTGTGACCCATAGATAACACATATACGGATAGATAGGACACTCCAATGTTAAGGCCTGAATCTAAATTTCAGCGCCATCTCTTCGTTTGAAAGAAACTAATTTGAAAAAGTGGCGGCAAATTTGAATGTACAGTCCATTATCTGCTATTTAATATTCCACTTATGTTAACAAAATTTAAAATACAAATGGATTCTGAAGATATTTATTGGGGTAATTTCATTTAAATACAGGTATATAATAGTACTACATAAATATTAATGTATTCATTTCTAGTTATTATAAATTAAAACTAGTATAATATATTATTATAATGTTAATAAATATAAATATATTTTTCTTTGTGATACAATAGAAATGTAAAAAACCATATAGTTTATGTTATTATGGATTTAGATTATATTTATCTCAAGAGCTTCTAAAAGATTTAATTTAAAGTTTTAGAAGGTCTTGAGATAAATAAAAACAAATATGTATTCAGCCTTCTTAACGACCAATAGATACCAACTCCCCTATCAAACCTATTTACCTAGACCAGAAGATAGTTCAGGAATGATTGTTGTGAATGAATTTCATCCAGGCAATTCCATTTACGATGGGCTTACAATAAAATTTTATATATTTTTAAATGTTTTCACTTCTGTCGGCAGTCCCATGTCTGGACTGGACGTTTTTTTTTCATATAAAATCCACCCTTGGCAGTTGGTCAGTCTTTGTGTATATTATCTCTGGGTCAGTCATTAGTAATCTATGGGCCTGAGTACAGTCAGAACTAGTACCGATTGTATATTTTTTATTTGCCAAAACTAGTTTTGTAGGTAGATACATTTCTCAATGGCCATCAATAGATCTGGTTATCCTATTTGATCAAGAATCCCTTAACGCAGAGAATGCATCCTTCATTTGACTTCTCTGAATGTGTTTTATTTAAATGCGAACAAAGATATATATAAAAAAAAGAAATTTGAATTCAACTGAATTTGCCTAAAGTAGTATTATGATATCGCAAAATCAAATAGCGATCCAGTATTTCAATTTATATGCACAACTTCCCAGTAAAAGTACCCACTCAAATATAGATTAAAGTAAGAGACATCGGGTATTTATAAAGGTGAATAATGGACGTATTCGGGCTGACCTTCACAAAATAGGTAGGCATACGAATGGTGGAAAGAACAAATCTTTACAATTTCCTACAACTTCCCCATGCCGGACAATTTTTGCAATTGCAGTGCTAGACTAAATGTAGACGTCGGCTAAATCAGGTTTGCGTGAGGCCTCTATCATTTCCAAGTCAGATAGAAAACGATAAATAGAAATTTTTTGGCTTTTTAAAGATTATGTTGACAGAACTGATAACGTGGATAGTCTCTCTTGGATCATCAAGATATCCAAGTAGGTCTTAATAAATTTTAACTGTGAATAACTTCTCTAAGCAGAAGCTGTACTGACGGACTGTGAGCATTATTATGATTGTTATGTGAACATTTGGATAAACTTCTTCCAAATTCAGTCAGCACTCGTTACAGTTATTTCTCAAATACCCAGCACTTGTCCCGTGGACACTATATTCTTCTAATGCAACCATAGAGGCTACTGAACCCTATATCTCGAGAGGATAATATACAATCCGTAAATTTTTTAAACCCAAGTATAGTTTAAAATATTGTTACCGAGATTTGGAATTTATATTCAAAAAGACATAAGCAATATATAAAATAAGCTAATCTGGATCTAGATAGATATTTTGCCATTATATATACATAAACTAGGAAATATCAACAATACATTATATTACAATATATTCATTATATAAAGCATTTTAATAAATAAAATATATCTACTTCAAAAGGTAACACTTTAACTACTTTGGCGTTGCTTGTCTTTTAGTCATTTTCATTTTTTTGTGAGACTCCATTATAACTTCTAATCTTTTCATAAGCATTGTGGTGTGTTTGTCTGTTTTTTCAACAAAATTAGTTGTTTCCCAAATAACATCAATCTGAAACAAATAAACATGGTTTTCAAATCACAAGAGATTTGTATTGAAAAAAAAATCCAATAGATCAGTGCAAAATACTTTAGAATTATGTTTAAAAAATGAAAGTAATATCCTGATTAAATAGTGCTTATTTATAATAATTTGTTCACTGATTCGTAGAAGTTTGTTCTTGTATAGAGAAAATTTGTTTGACTGTATATTTTTGTTATATCTAATTTATACCAACTTATACTACATATAAAAAATTTATAGAATGTGATTGATCTGTTTGTAACTAACTATATTTAAATTAAGTTTTTTTTAATTAATATACCTCACTATAAAAAGTACTTAAGCATTAATATTTACCTCTTTGCTATATTCATGTATTCTTAAACTTTTTTGATGTTTTAGGTACATTAATTTGATGCCGAATATTAATCCAGTTAGTATAAAGATACATAATAAAATTAGGTGATTTGTTTGGATGTGCCTGAATCTAAATAACATCCCAACAGTTAAACATGATTAGGTAGTGGTAAGGGTATGTTTTTACAAAACTTAGAAGCTACCCTAAAAAGCTTTCAAAATATAAACATAACATTGAAACCTACTTGAATCACATGTTTTATTAAATTAAAAATAAAAACTAATTATGTATAATGGGTTTAGGTAGGTTAGGTTTATAATTACAAAAATAAGAGAATGACGTAAGACATGAGGTTGTCATGTAGAGGTTTGTTCCATTCTGCTATTCCGCACACCGACAGCGAGCAAAAAATTATACACTTAGCAAGGTATAAAGTTTTGTGGTTTTGAGAAGAGTGATGTGAATCCAGATTCGATGCCTGCGCCACAGAAATAAAAATTCAATACCTTCTTCTATTGATAAATTTCTTGTCTATAACCATTAAATATACCTTATATTTTATTTGGGATGAAAATACTTATGATAGCTCCATTCTTTTTCTCTATTTACTGCTCATGTGTCATTAGCTATGTTCGCGGGTCACAATCCGAACTGATTCCGAACCAGTCTGGAATTAACTTTGAATTGTCTAGAGCGCATGCCTAGTTCCGAACCAGTAAATAATTTTAATTATACCGCGAACGGTCTTAGAACCACATATCACCTTTCAGAACTTGAAATAATTTAAATTTACCTTATACTACACTTGGAGTAGGCAGCTAAGTTAGAGTTTGATATTTGTTTACAACGTTAAAACACAACAAAGCAAACAATAAACAAGTGAAACAACAGATAACTAAAATAAGAAAACAACTGACATAATGATCATATGCGCATGAGCAGCCGAACCGAACTTTCAGTCCTTACCAAAATCAGAGAACCGCTAGGACTGATTCCGAACCGATAACGAACCAATCCGATATGACCCGCGAACACCGAACTATTACTACAAATTCAGAATTATATTAACCGCGAACGCCACATTTCAGAATGCGCATGCGAATAGTCCCTGAACTGGTTCGGATTGTGACCCGCGAACAAAGCTATTATTTCTTTCATTTAGATCCAAAATTAATCGCACATTATCAACTTTTCAGTTTAATTTAATAGTCAGAACAAGCAAAATACTTCTCAATTTTCATTATTTGTACTGCGGTTGAAAGAGGAGATGGAATTTATATGTTTATTTTCAGATACAATTTATAAAAGCGCACGAGGGACAAGGACCGCATGCACACCTCCTCCTCCTAAGCTCTCTGCTTTTGTCGTGCAATAATGTATTTCTTCTCTCTCTGATTTAAGAGTTAATCAAGTATCTCTCTCACACATTTCCGCCTACTACCTTCATTCGTTTATTGTATATGGTATTCTCGAGTCGCGATTTGTGATGGTTATTCACAGGTTAATTCTTATTCTCTCCATTTATTTATTGATGATAAGCTAATGTGATTTCTTAGTGATATTCTGCAAATTTAATAGCATCACGTATTGAAGATATAGGTAAGTTTTAATCAAATTCATTAGTCTAGATATCAGCACTGTGCCATGGACGTTGGATAGGAAAATTACGTCTTTCATTATTGTCACTGTAATATGTTGACGAAGAATATTCTTATTGTTTTATATGTACACAACAATTATTTTTAACTATTTGATAATGTTAATATCCATTTATACTATTTTTCTGTTTATGGCAAAGTTCCAAGTTTTATGATAGGTATAATTTTATTTTGACACAATTACAAGCGTGTTTAGGGGGAGTCAGATTTTATAATTCCTCTTATAATTAAATCGGCAATAAATATTAAGAATATTTCCTTATGACGATTTATTAATTATTTCGATTTCTCTTTAAAAAACCCTGGAATTAGAAAAGATCTGTGTATCTTACAGTGATATGCTGCCAGTTTGTGTTTGAGTTGCAAAAATCTTCAAATTTTGTCCATGAAATCCATAAACAACTTACCAACAAATTCTTTCCGGTGTCGCAGTCTGTCTATATATCTATACATGGTGTTTCAACAGCGAATAACAAGCTGTACATTTTTGATTGGCAACTCTGTATTAAACATTTTGTATAATTTTTAAAGACTTACTAACCACCTTCCTCTACTGTGGTGCATTAAATACCTTATCATACATTCGACTTTAGAAGAAATTGATCTACAATTTAACATTGTATTAAGTTGATAAGATTGAAAATGTACAAGTACAAGTAGATACAACAGTGGCGTAGGGACAAATTATGCCCTCCCCCCCCTGCGAAAATTGAGTTAGGGCCCCCTTGCCTATATTAAGAATATAATGTAATGTATGGATAATCCGAACAGAAAGTTGGCAGACTCCGTTCGGATTACCAGAACTTCCGGATTATAGAATTCATAAGTGATATCTATAATCCCAACTAGTTCGGTTTATAGATACCTTTCTTAACCATACAAAAAATACATTTCCACCACAAAAAGTGGTGGGCAATGGTTATAAAAGATATTACTGATTAGTTCGGAATTCAGGTGTTCAGATTATGGATATCATTTTACGCTATTGGGGCGTTCGGATTATAGGGGGTTCGGATTATCCATACATACCTGTATATAAAGTTTGTATTACCAAACAAAATTAGGTAATACTGTTTATTTATAATATAAAATTTAAATTAAATGCCTATAAAAACAGTCAAGAAAATACAATACACAATATATAAAAACCGCTACAATAAACATAACTATTGAACAAGGAACAAGAAAATAAAAAAATATTATTTAAAATTAAAAGGGACAAAAACTAAAAATTTCTTTGGGTGGCTAAGGTAGCGATACTAAATAATTGAAAGCAACAGTGAGATAAATACAAAAATTTAAATTAAGCGATCAAAACTTGAATATTTCAATAGTCCTAATTATGCTGTAAAATTATTTTAGTACAATTATTACAGCCATTATCTCATTATTGCTTTAAGGTGGTAAATTGTTTTTTTTTTCTAGCTTTTGCCTCCGCAAATTTTTTTATTAAATGGTTATTATCCATTTTGGCCGCCTCTTGTTCCTCTATGGGCGCGTTGTATCAAACAACTAAACTCGGTTTAATGATAACTGATGTTTAGACTGTAATTGATGGTTAATAAATACATTATTCTCTCACAGTCTAAACATCAATTCTCATTAGACCGAGTTTAGATGTTTGATACAATGCGCTCTATGGACATTATAGCCAAGTTAGTTAACCTTGTCTGAGAGGAACTATTTAGGTGAATGAAACAATCAGAAATAATTTGAAATTGACTTCCTATATTGTGAATAGGGAAGCTAATAAAATGAGAAAATAAAAAGTGAAAGTTAAACAAAGAAACCATAAATACTCATAGTAGGTACTCATACTTATCTACTACTATTTTAACAGCACCACTCAGTATATACAGATGTTAATACCTATTTTAGCTAAGCCTCCTAATACAGAAACTGTTTCTGTACAGTGGCTATGCAGAGCCAAAAACATCAAATGACAAAACAGAGAACAGACACACATCGAGTCTGAGCCCCTGGGGCGTTGGCCTCTACAGGCCAGGATTTCGGGCCCCCCGCAACTGTGGGGGTTCGTGGTAGTAGCGCTACGCCACTGAGATACAATGTCTGTTTACTGATATCTAAATTTTATATAGGTAATTTATTATTATTAAAGTATGTAATAATTCAATAATAATACATATTAATAAATAAATGTAACTGATTATATATTGAAGAGTTTTAGTAAACAAAATGTTTGCTGTTATTGGAAATCATGTTAATTTTTTTTTTTGAAAAATTCGTTTTATCATATACTTTCGATATTTTATTAAACATAACGATGATCTTGATATTTATAAATAGTGGTGGGAAGCTCAATAAATTCAAGGATAATTTGGTATAATTAATTTATTGATAAAAAAATTTGGATAAAAATCAAGGTTGTTCTACTTCAAATTGATATGCACTTTATGCAAAATGCATTTTTGATGAGTTATTTACAATTATTTAATCAATCACTCACTGACATTGCAACGTTCTCGTGAAGTAAAAGCAGAAATTCTCTTCTATGCTGCGGTAAAAGTGTGTTCGCCATTTGCATTGTTTACAGTGTTTTGAATAAATAAAAAAATAAAGTTGTGAAGATTTTCATTTTTCACAACTTTTGATGTAAATTATTTCAGAGATAAGTTATTCACACCTTAGCCTAATGAAATTACAAATGTCCACACCCACAACATCAATTACTCAAGTTGAAAAAACCTTTTAAATACCAAAAAAAAAACGAGCACTAATGTGATGAAATTTTCTCTTGGAGAAGATATTATCACAGAAAGATCAAGAATTTCATAGAGAAAATCTTCTACCTTGAAGAAACTTGGATTATCTGTGGTTACATTGTTAAGAAAATGTGGGTTTGACAACAATATTATTAGAACTTGGCAAGCGTTTTTTGATGGATATTCAAAAATAATAATTCCATCAGGAATAGGAATGGTGGATTGCTTCCACATTTCATATCCAACCATACTGGTAACTATCACGAGGGCATGAATATCAATGTATTCCTTACAAGTAACTGCTAAAGGTGTACTGAAAACTAAATAAATTGCAAAATATAACACCAACTTTTGGAATTACTTGTAATGTTTACTGTTCACTTTTCATTTGATCATTCAATGTACATTATCACTGATAAAGATGATAGTGAGTATTATAGACATAAAAAAAATTTGAGCAAATGCTACTTAAAATATGTGAGATAAATAGTGTTGAATATCGGTTTCTTTATTTTATTGCCTTTCATAAAAAACATTCATAGGTACTACTCTGAGTTATGAATTGATGAATAACCAATATCTTAAAATGATATAGGTACTTGTACCGCTTTCTGACCAAAGTAATTTCGGCCACCTGGAGATACACCAATCATGAATTTCATATTTGATTTGTATTGCGAATAGTACTTGATTCTACAGCAATGACATTTTGGTCCCTCGGTGAGAATTTCTGTGCGATCTAAAATAATTCTAGTCGAATCAAAACTTTGTTTATAATACATTCACTATTTTTTCTTGGACTGAATTCTATCGTAAATTCCAGTATCAATAAGCAACACAACTTTATTGAATCATTGCTAATAAACAAAACACATGTTCATGGGAACACACTCGACACGATTTGTTTACAAATCTATCTGCTTATGAAAGCCTAGCTGCAGAAAGGTTCACCAATCAGATTGTATATATTTTGTGCAATGTAAATTGCATAAATCAAGAAGTAAAAATATGTTTTATTCCCTTCCCCTTCTCGAAAAAATATCAAAGAATTTGTATTCCACATGAAGTTTTCCAAAAAGGGGAAGGGAATCATGTGGAATACAAATTCTTTGATATTTTTTCAAGAAGTGGAAGGGAATAAATATCATATTTTTACTTCTTGATTTATGCAATTTACATTGCACAAAATATATACACTCTGATTGGTGGGAGCCTTTCTGCAGCTAGGCCCTCGTATCTGCTTTGTTGAAGTTTCAAATTTCTACACCAGATATGGTATTGCTTGGCTTGAATCGCGAATAAAGAAAGTTTTATGGTACAGACGTCAAAAAATAATAGTTCAATACTATTAAACGCTTTACAAAATTAGAAAAATGAATTTCCAAAGAGCAGACCGTCCACTAAGAAGCAACAACTACTTCTCGGGCTATATGCCCCAACAGACATTGAAGTGTAATTCAAGTGTATTGAACTATTATTTTTTGAAACCTTGAAGGTGACGGCTAACTTTGGCTTACACTGAGAACCATAATAAATGTTTACAGCTTTACTCGAATCACACTGAGAAAAAGTATTTTAGCTTAAAGTTGTGTTTTATCAAATGTATTATGTAGATATTTTCCCAACAGTACTTATTTCTGAACTTTTCGTGGCAATATAGACGCAATATAGACGTGAAAGACCGTAAGCAAGAGGCCTAAATGTGAGGGCATGACATATGACCATCGTACATTCAACTAACGACAAGTAGATTCACTTGCGTCGGAACGTTTGAAATTTTTGGCACATCGTCTCTCTGGCGCCATACTCGCCCGTTATCATAATACAACAATTACGAGGGACATATGTCTGGTTAAATACGTGTATGTACTGATTTGCAGTGACCATTATAATACAGGAATATTAAAATAAAATTTAAAAACTTTTAAATCAAACTACGGTGTAATCGAACAAGCTTCTAATGAATATTATTGATTAAATTGTTATGTTTAGCATAGTAATTATTACAAATGTTTAAGTATACTTAGTTTGGGGTGTTGTTTCTGTAATTTTTCTGTTTTAATGTTACGATTAGCAAATTTTAATGTATAATAAATACGTAATCTTGTATACAATGAATAAAAATAATCAACTGGGAAATTTGTACAAGGATGCCACATTTTAACATTCTTAAAGCTATTTTTAAGCTTCATACCGACACCATATTCAGAGGCTATTTTATTAAATTTATTTATAAATATGTTTTCCAATTCTATAACGAGTTCCACAAAATTTTTGGGAGGCACAACCAAATTACAAATGTTGGATGAAACACTATAATCTTTATATTTCATAAAAACGGTAGCGTCTCCTTCTAGATTATCTATCTTAATAAATTCTAAGCAAGTGTTACACGAATGCTGCAATAAACACTTTTTAAGTAGGTATCCAGTAACGTATACCAGTGCATTTCCATCGACACTTTTTATATTTCTATAATCAGTCGTAAACACTTTTAGAGGAGTATAGATATTATTTGTAGTCGTAGAACTAACTGTACTTTTAAGCAATTCAGATTTTGTATTAAGCAAAATTTCATTTAAATCTTGCATGCAGTTTGCTCCTTCGGAGTAATCTAAATATTTAAGAGAAGTAATTTTTTTAAACGCTCTGCAGAATTGGATTGGCGTAGGGTTTCTTGCATTACCACAACAATTTCTGATTTGCCCAAAAAAATTTTCCAGACAATCCTGGTTAAGGTTTCTCGTTAATAAGAAAGTGTAATTTTTTGTTTGGTGTAACATTTCCCACAAAATTAAAATAGCTTTAATTGTCAACTTCCACCCAAATATAAATTTAAGTTGTTTAGTAACATTTTTTCCGTTAGAACTGGAAACTTGAAGGTTGCTAAACATTGTGAGCATATCTCTAAGAAAAGTGTTTTGCTTTTCAGTGCCCATAAAGGCATTGAAATTATTTAAATGACACGAGTTTAGAATGTCAAAGAGATCGTTCATATTTTGTATGAAAGTAACTGTAGTTCTGGCTGATGCTGGTAGAATTTTAAAGTCAATATAAGTACTCAATGCCACGGCTACAGAGTGACTAAAAACTTGGGAAGCAAGTTTTACCTTCATCTTTTTAAAACTGCTGGGGTAGATATGTTCATTAGTAAGTCTGGGTGCCAATCTGAATTCTTTTTGTTTCTCGTAATTATACATCGTATCTAAATAGGCTTTGTTGGTTTCACCATTTTTAACTATGAAATTGTATTTAAAGAAATTGTTCCTTGTCGATTTCAAAAGATGGGGTACGTCAAATAAATAAACAATTTTTATACTATCCACAAAAAATACCGGATTGTCCTCAGTTAACTTTAACGAACTTTTCACCAGTTTTTGAAAATTAGATCCTTGATCAGATATTACTCCCAAAACATTTAATCCTGCATTGGATATTTTTCTGACACTTTCAAATAATATGTCTCTTAGATCATCGGCGGATGCCGAATTTTTATAAAAAAAAATAAGCAACAGGCTGTTTCCAGCTAGTTGCTATACCTAGCCATCACTACCAGTACACTAGATGCGATGTCCATACTATTTTGGTTAGTTTCTTTAAACCCAACAATTTTGTAAATAGAAATATTATAAAATAAATTGGATTTGATTGACATTTCATCTAGACACAAAACACAATCTCTTTCCTTTTCACCTAACAGCTCGGATCTTGATTTCATTAAATTAAAAATTGAATCATTAAATCCCGGTTTTAAAATCCAGCGTCTAAGAAAACGATGAAGTGTTGATATTGAAGGCATTGTACAAACTGTTGACATTTTTCTGTAAGCTTTCGGACCTAAGAAGTAAACACTCAAAGCAAATTGCATAAATTCGTCAGTATATCTTGCTCCTTTTGGAGCTTTATTCAGTAGCTGAAACTGACATTCTAGAAAGTTGTATGATTTTTTGGAATAGTTTTTTTTAAGAATTGCAAAACGTCTTCAAAATTAATGTTCGTTTCTAGAGACTTTTTGGAATTAGATAATCTGGCAGAGGTTCTCTTGAGATTCCTAATTTTTTTTCTATATATCTTTTTCCTTGGTGTAGAAGCTGAAAGCTTTGGGCACGTCTGAACTCCAATATCTATAAAGTAAGTTTATTCATTTTGTTAAGGTCTTTTAAAAATATATTTAACCATACCTATTTGAGCACTAGTTGTTTGAATAGAAACGTCACTGCAGACTTTAATAGGAACGTCACTGCAGGCTTTAATAGGAACATCAATATATTCGTCGTTATCTAAAACAAAAGTTTCACTTTCATCGTTTATGTTCAGATTTTAATAGAACCAATTCAATCAATAATTAATTAGTTCAACTTGTAACTAAAATTAAAGCAATAAACACATAGAGAAAATTTCTCACCTTCAGTTCTTTGTAATAATAAAGAAGGAATTGCGAGACAGTTAATTCGATTCTTCAATTCATTTGTGAAACTATTGTCAGTAAAATGCAAATTACAAATTTTTATCCTATTATAACATTGTTCCACCGTTATATTGGCATATCGGTGGTTTCCTTTAAAACCCAAAACATTTTTCCAAGCTTCACATCTGCAATATAAAATAGAAAATAAAAAAAGTTTACTTGTATACTACTAAATTACCTCTTCTCTTACCTAATTTTGTCTTTTGGGCATCTAAAAACCGATCTCTCTTTCACTTTACTGCGACAACCATCAACAGAACAATACACCACTCCAGGCATTTTGTAATGAAATAAGTCACTATAATATTTATACTAAATACAAAATTATAATAAAAATATGTATAAATATTTTAATATTCACGCAAAAACCATGATCTGCTCACAAAAACGAAAACAAAAAGCTTTAATTATATTTCCGAAGATCCGATCAGCATCACATTAACACTGCGCGCTACCCCTGTATTCAACACTTTCTCGATTTAAACTCGCCAGAACTCAGCAGACGATAGAAGGGGTAAGGAAATTTTCGGTAACCACTGAATCGACGAAGTGAATTTACTTGTTGTTAGTTGATGTACGATGATATGACGACTAATCTAAAACCTGGCTGTGAACTCGTTTCGCTTCTTGTTAGTTGGGTATTCTTCATTGCAGGCAATATAAATTGCATGCAAAATTAAAAAGCAGTCCTCTTACATTTGATCCTATTTGTTGCAAATTTCCAAGATTTTTTTGACAATTGACATTTGACATTATTACAATAATTTCAAGGTCGGCAGATTTAAAGTTGGTTAGCACCATGTTAGGTAGTTTACAACCAAAACAAAATATAAATATAATTGCCATTTTTCTTTGAACTTAACTACACAAACCGGGTTAACTATAAGTTAACCAGTCAATATTCCTCGACTTGTATTCCAAACCGTGACGTAACAGTTGACTGAGATAGTTTGACATAGTAGTTATCTTATTAGAGGTTAGGTGTTTGTTTATTTCTTAGTTTCAACCTACTGTCTGTGTCTACCTTACATCAAACAAATTGACATATGTCATCTTCACAAACTGTTCATAAAATTTTACCGTGGCGTCATAGTATTGTTAACCCGGTTTGCGTGGTTAAGTTCAAAGAAAAATGGCTTAAGTATGGTTATGATTATTCTTATACTTTTTATAGTCGGCCATTATACAGATACAGAACGACCAACACAATAATTATGTTGTCAAAATCTAAAATCACTAAGAATATGTAAAGCTGCGCCTGAATAACCTTGAAAATTAGAAACATTTCTATATTTTTCAAGCCTGAAACTAATCTTACATTGCATTCTTTTTGCAGCAACTTTATTGCAGGCAATATAAATTGCATGCAAAATTAAAAACCAGACTTCTTACATTTGAGCCTATTTGTTATGGAGGGTAGAAGTAAGGAGAACCATCTGAATGTATTAAAAAGTGTCTATCGAAAGGGAGCAAATTAAGGTGGCGCCATAGTAGCAAGTGGAAAGATTTTAAAAACAGCGCCATGAATTATTAGAGTAATTGACTACGTAAATAGTTGAGATTTTAAATACTGCATATTTCTCAACTACACAAGTCACGAAAAATACAAAGTTTTTCAACCCAACACACTTCACTCGGTTTATAACCGCTAAATTCACATCATTTCCATTAGCTACACGAGCGCCATTTCGGTGAATCTTCGAATTATAATTTGCTGTTTACAGGTGGACACTTTTTCAACTTGTCCCCCAAAGAAGACGGTTCTCCTTCCTTCCACCCTTCATACTATTTGTTGCAAATTTCCAAGATTTTTTTGACATTTGACATTATTATTATTGGGGGTAATACCACGAGTTCTTCGTTCTTCGAACTCGTGGAATTATTAACAACAAGCTTTCATGGAAATTATCGGTAATTTTTAAGCACAAGCGGTATTTAGGGAGGATATTTCTCGAATAAAAATACAATTTACTGTATATCTCCACTATATTTAGATAGATAATGTATCGTCTCTACAAATTATTTATTGAAACAGTAACGTAATACATTTTTGTCAATTTCCCGTTCTATTATATCTCCGAATCGATTCATGACCTCTAAGAAACTCTTGACGTTTCACGTTTATTATTTTAACGTTGTCTGACAATGGTTGTCATGGCAACGTGGAAATCGCTGGGTTGTCATGGCAACGTGGAATTTCCGCTGAATTTCCATTTAATAATTAAGCATTCGTTGCATTGATACAACATGTATGCGTGAAATATTCACATTCATTTTAAGGACGGCAGATAGTTTTATAAGTTAGGGAGTTTACAACCAAAACAAAATATATCTTCTACTTTTTATAGTCGGTGATTATACAGAACGACCAACACAATAATTGTGTTGTCAAAATCTAAAATCACTAAAAATATGTAAAGCTGCGCGTGAAAATTAGAAACATTTCTATAATTTTCAAGCCTGAAAGTTGCAGTGAAAATGGGCCGAAACGCATGAGCAATTTTTATTCAACAAAGGCCATCAATTTCTTTAAAAATGCTGTATTGTAAGATTATTTTTAAAACAAAAATCATCTGATATAGAAACGATTTTTATTAGTAAAGAGGGAACATCAAGTCCAGTTGTAAGAAAAAAATATTTTTCTCCGATTGACATTAAACGTCAGTTTTAGACACTTATCGATCATAGAAGTAACACTTTTACTGCCTAGGCAGTAAAAATGATTTTTAATGCCTAGGCATTAAAAAAATCATTTTTTCTTCTTTTTTTTTTGTTGAAATCTCCCAGACTTTACTCAGCAACGGCAATGATAATGTGATTTAAGCAGGCCCATGGAAACAAACTATCACTTCCACGTCACACATAGGCTAACTTAACTGTGCACACTATTATTGTCGACATTTAACATTATATTTATTATCTTTCGGTAGATATTATTATGTATACAATTTAAGGTCTAATCGACAATAATCATTAAAAAATACGATTTAATTATTACCTATTACATACGATTAGAAAAAATATTAATAATTGTGAGTTATATGTGTCATAAAAAAGTTTTCATTTTAATTTGATTTTTCTAAACACACTGTACAAACAATTGGAGAAAAAATAATATGTTTCACACGGCAGAGAATCAGATTTACTGCCTTGGCTAGTTTCATTGCCTCGGCTTCGCCGCGGCATTAAATCTGCCTAGTTCAGTGGTCGGCAAATTGCGGCTCCGGAGCCGCATACGGCTCTTTGGCCCCTTAAGTGCGGCTCTGGTACAAATATCCACCTGCCTGCTGAAACATCTCCAAAAAAATAATTCCTCTATCGACAAACACTAGGGTTGCGCGATACACTAGAAAGTATCGATATTAGTTATCGATACGGATCGGAACGTAAAGTATCGATACAGTAGAATATCGAATATTAATTTATCGATATTCGAAGTATCGATACGTTAACGATCCGAGATTTTGCTAATTTTGACGTTTTTTCGGTAAAAAACACCTCTTTGGGGGGTGGAAAAAGACATTATTGCGATTTCCGGCCAAAGTTGAATTCCTAGAATAAAAAGTTGATTATCAAAGTTGTAGATCTTGAGAAAATCTACAACTTTATCATTAGTGACCTTTTCACATTACCTCAAAATTAGCTCGAAAAACGCAAAAAACTGCATTTTGAAAATGAAAGTAGAAGGTAGCTTTGATAGTCATAAACCATGAAAAAAAATTTTCAAATTAAAGTATTGGAAATTTTTCGAGCTATGACATTTTTTCGGTAAAAAACACTTTTTTGGGGGGGTGGAAAAAGACATTATTGCGGTTTTCGGCCAAAGTTGAGTACCTAGAATAAAAAGTTGATTATAAAAATTGTAGATCTTGTGAAAATCTACAACTTTTTCATTAGTGACTTTTTCAGATAACCTCAAAATTAGCTCGAAAAACGCAAAAAACTGCATTTTTCGTTCTTTATTTTTAGTTTCGTTAAAAAATGTTCGATTTTGATGGAAATTTAGTAGAAGGTAGCTTTTATAGTCACAAACCATGAAAAAAAATTTCAAATTGAAATATTGGAAATTTTTCGAGTTATAACGTTTTTTCGGGGGTAATATCCATCGTGCATCTAATTTTTCCGCAAAAATTCGGAAAAACGATTCGCGAAAGTGGAAAAATCCTCGTCTTTGATTCGGTTTTTGTAAACCACTCTCGCTCATGCTATTTGTTAAAAGAGATTACTTAGAAACGAGTGTTCCAATTTTTCCACAGGAAAAATTAAATGCACGAGGGATATTACCCCCGAAAAAACGTTATAACTCGAAAAATTTCCAATATTTCAATTTGAAATTTTTTTTCATGGTTTGTGACTATGAAAGACATTATTGCGATTTCTGTCCAAAGTTGAGTACCTAGAATAAAAAGTTGATTATAAAAATTGTAGATCTTGTGAAAATCTACAACTTTTTCATTAGTGACTTTTTCAGATAACCTCAAAATTAGCTCGAAAAACGCAAAAAACTGCATTTTTCGTTCTTTATTTTTAGTTTCGTTAAAAAATGTTCGATTTTGATGGAAATTTAGTAGAAGGTAGCTTTCATAGTCACAAACCATGAAAAAAAATTTCAAATTGAAATATTGGAAATTTTTCGAGTTATAACGTTTTTTCGGGGGTAATATCCTTCGTGCATCTAATTTTTCCGCAAAAATTCGGAAAAACGATTCGCGAAAGTGGAAAAATCCTCGTCTTTGACTCGGATTTTTAAAACCACTCTCGCTCATGCTATTTGTTAAAAGAGATTACTTAGAAACGAGTGTTCCAATTTTTCCACAGGAAAAATTAGATGCACGAGGGATATTACCCCCGAAAAAACGTTATAACTCGAAAAATTTCCAATATTTCAATTTGAAATTTTTTTTCATGGTTTGTGACTATGAAAGACATTATTGCGATTTCTGTCCAAAGTTGAATTCCTAGAATAAAAAGTTGATTATAAAAGTTGTAGATCTTGGGAAAATCTACAACTTTTTCATTAGTGAGTTTTTCAGATAACCTAAAAATTAGCTCGAAAAACGCAAAAAACTGCATTTTTCGTTCTTTATTTTTAGTTTCGTTAAAAAATGTTCGATTTTGATGGAAATTTAGTAGAAGGTAGCTTTCATAGTCACAAACCATGAAAAAAAATTTCAAATTGAAATATTGGAAATTTTTCGAGTTATAACGTTTTTTCGGGGGTAATATCCATCGTGCATCTAATTTTTCTGCAAAAATTCGGAAAAACGATTCGCGAAAGTGGAAAAATCCTCGTCTTTGATTCGGTTTTTGTAAACCACTCTCGCTCATGCTATTTGTTAAAAGAGATTACTTAGAAACGAGTGTTCCAATTTTTCCACAGGAAAAATTAGATGCACGAGGGATATTACCCCCGAAAAAACGTTATAACTCGAAAAATTTCCAATATTTCAATTTGAAATTTTTTTTCATGGTTTGTGACTATGAAAGACATTATTGCGATTTCTGTCCAAAGTTGAGTACCTAGAATAAAAAGTTGATTATAAAAATTGTAGATCTTGTGAAAATCTACAACTTTTTCATTAGTGACTTTTTCAGATAACCTAAAAATTAGCTCGAAAAACGCAAAAAACTGCATTTTTCGTTCTTTATTTTTAGTTTCGTTAAAAAATGTTCGATTTTGATGGAAATTTAGTAGAAGGTAGCTTTCATAGTCACAAACCATGAAAAAAAATTTCAAATTGAAATATTGGAAATTTTTCGAGTTATAACGTTTTTTCGGGGGTAATATCCATCGTGCATCTAATTTTTCCGCAAAAATTCGGAAAAACGATTCGCGAAAGTGGAAAAATCCTCGTCTTTGATTCGGTTTTTGTAAACCACTCTCGCTCATGCTATTTGTTAAAAGAGATTACTTAGAAACGAGTGTTCCAATTTTTCCACAGGAAAAATTAAATGCACGAGGGATATTACCCCCGAAAAAACGTTATAACTCGAAAAATTTCCAATATTTCAATTTGACATTTTTTTTCATGGTTTGTGACTATGAAAGACATTATTGCGATTTCTGTCCAAAGTTGAGTACCTAGAATAAAAAGTTGATTATAAAAATTGTAGATCTTGTGAAAATCTACAACTTTTTCATTAGTGACTTTTTCAGATAACCTAAAAATTAGCTCGAAAAACGCAAAAAACTGCATTTTTCGTTCTTTATTTTTAGTTTCGTTAAAAAATGTTCGATTTTGATGGAAATTTAGTAGAAGGTAGCTTTCATAGTCACAAACCATGAAAAAAAATTTCAAATTGAAATATTGGAAATTTTTCGAGTTATAACGTTTTTTCGGGGGTAATATCCATCGTGCATCTAATTTTTCTGCAAAAATTCGGAAAAACGATTCGCGAAAGTGGAAAAATCCTCGTCTTTGATTCGGTTTTTGTAAACCACTCTCGCTCATGCTATTTGTTAAAAGAGATTACTTAGAAACGAGTGTTCCAATTTTTCCACAGGAAAAATTAGATGCACGAGGGATATTACCCCCGAAAAAACGTTATAACTCGAAAAATTTCCAATATTTCAATTTGAAATTTTTTTTCATGGTTTGTGACTATGAAAGACATTATTGCGATTTCTGTCCAAAGTTGAGTACCTAGAATAAAAAGTTGATTATAAAAATTGTAGATCTTGTGAAAATCTACAACTTTTTCATTAGTGACTTTTTCAGATAACCTAAAAATTAGCTCGAAAAACGCAAAAAACTGCATTTTTCGTTCTTTATTTTTAGTTTCGTTAAAAAATGTTCGATTTTGATGGAAATTTAGTAGAAGGTAGCTTTCATAGTCACAAACCATGAAAAAAAATTTCAAATTGAAATATTGGAAATTTTTCGAGTTATAACGTTTTTTCGGGGGTAATATCCATCGTGCATCTAATTTTTCCGCAAAAATTCGGAAAAACGATTCGCGAAAGTGGAAAAATCCTCGTCTTTGATTCGGTTTTTGTAAACCACTTTCGCTCATGCTATTTGTTAAAAGAGATTACTTAGAAACGAGTGTTCCAATTTTTCCACAGGAAAAATTAAATGCACGAGGGATATTACCCCCGAAAAAACGTTATAACTCGAAAAATTTCCAATATTTCAATTTGAAATTTTTTTTCATGGTTTGTGACTATGAAAGACATTATTGCGATTTCTGTCCAAAGTTGAGTACCTAGAATAAAAAGTTGATTATAAAAATTGTAGATCTTGTGAAAATCTACAACTTTTTCATTAGTGACTTTTTCAGATAACCTCAAAATTAGCTCGAAAAACGCAAAAAACTGCATTTTTCGTTCTTTATTTTTAGTTTCGTTAAAAAATGTTCGATTTTGATGGAAATTTAGTAGAAGGTAGCTTTCATAGTCACAAACCATGAAAAAAAATTTCAAATTGAAATATTGGAAATTTTTCGAGTTATAACGTTTTTTCGGGGGTAATATCCATCGTGCATCTAATTTTTCCGCAAAAATTCGGAAAAACGATTCGCGAAAGTGGAAAAATCCTCGTCTTTGATTCGGTTTTTGTAAACCACTCTCGCTCATGCTATTTGTTAAAAGAGATTACTTAGAAACGAGTGTTCCAATTTTTCCACAGGAAAAATTAGATGCACGAGGGATATTACCCCCGAAAAAACGTTATAACTCGAAAAATTTCCAATATTTCAATTTGAAATTTTTTTTCATGGTTTGTGACTATGAAAGACATTATTGCGATTTCTGTCCAAAGTTGAGTACCTAGAATAAAAAGTTGATTATAAAAATTGTAGATCTTGTGAAAATCTACAACTTTTTCATTAGTGACTTTTTCAGATAACCTAAAAATTAGCTCGAAAAACGCAAAAAACTGCATTTTTCGTTCTTTATTTTTAGTTTCGTTAAAAAATGTTCGATTTTGATGGAAATTTAGTAGAAGGTAGCTTTCATAGTCACAAACCATGAAAAAAAATTTCAAATTGAAATATTGGAAATTTTTCGAGTTATAACGTTTTTTCGGGGGTAATATCCATCGTGCATCTAATTTTTCCGCAAAAATTCGGAAAAACGATTCGCGAAAGTGGAAAAATCCTCGTCTTTGATTCGGTTTTTGTAAACCACTCTCGCTCATGCTATTTGTTAAAAGAGATTACTTAGAAACGAGTGTTCCAATTTTTCCACAGGAAAAATTAAATGCACGAGGGATATTACCCCCGAAAAAACGTTATAACTCGAAAAATTTCCAATATTTCAATTTGAAATTTTTTTTCATGGTTTGTGACTATGAAAGACATTATTGCGATTTCTGTCCAAAGTTGAGTACCTAGAATAAAAAGTTGATTATAAAAATTGTAGATCTTGTGAAAATCTACAACTTTTTCATTAGTGACTTTTTCAGATAACCTCAAAATTAGCTCGAAAAACGCAAAAAACTGCATTTTTCGTTCTTTATTTTTAGTTTCGTTAAAAAATGTTCGATTTTGATGGAAATTTAGTAGAAGGTAGCTTTCATAGTCACAAACCATGAAAAAAAATTTCAAATTGAAATATTGGAAATTTTTCGAGTTATAACGTTTTTTCGGGGGTAATATCCTTCGTGCATCTAATTTTTCCGCAAAAATTCGGAAAAACGATTCGCGAAAGTGGAAAAATCCTCGTCTTTGACTCGGATTTTTAAAACCACTCTCGCTCATGCTATTTGTTAAAAGAGATTACTTAGAAACGAGTGTTCCAATTTTTCCACAGGAAAAATTAGATGCACGAGGGATATTACCCCCGAAAAAACGTTATAACTCGAAAAATTTCCAATATTTCAATTTGAAATTTTTTTTCATGGTTTGTGACTATGAAAGACATTATTGCGATTTCTGTCCAAAGTTGAGTACCTAGAATAAAAAGTTGATTATAAAAATTGTAGATCTTGTGAAAATCTACAACTTTTTCATTAGTGACTTTTTCAGATAACCTCAAAATTAGCTCGAAAAACGCAAAAAACTGCATTTTTCGTTCTTTATTTTTAGTTTCGTTAAAAAATGTTCGATTTTGATGGAAATTTAGTAGAAGGTAGCTTTCATAGTCACAAACCATGAAAAAAAATTTCAAATTGAAATATTGGAAATTTTTCGAGTTATAACGTTTTTTCGGGGGTAATATCCTTCGTGCATCTAATTTTTCCGCAAAAATTCGGAAAAACGATTCGCGAAAGTGGAAAAATCCTCGTCTTTGACTCGGATTTTTAAAACCACTCTCGCTCATGCTATTTGTTAAAAGAGATTACTTAGAAACGAGTGTTCCAATTTTTCCACAGGAAAAATTAGATGCACGAGGGATATTACCCCCGAAAAAACGTTATAACTCGAAAAATTTCCAATATTTCAATTTGAAATTTTTTTTCATGGTTTGTGACTATGAAAGACATTATTGCGATTTCTGTCCAAAGTTGAATTCCTAGAATAAAAAGTTGATTATAAAAGTTGTAGATCTTGGGAAAATCTACAACTTTTTCATTAGTGAGTTTTTCAGATAACCTAAAAATTAGCTCGAAAAACGCAAAAAACTGCATTTTTCGTTCTTTATTTTTAGTTTCGTTAAAAAATGTTCGATTTTGATGGAAATTTAGTAGAAGGTAGCTTTCATAGTCACAAACCATGAAAAAAAATTTCAAATTGAAATATTGGAAATTTTTCGAGTTATAACGTTTTTTCGGGGGTAATATCCATCGTGCATCTAATTTTTCCGCAAAAATTCGGAAAAACGATTCGCGAAAGTGGAAAAATCCTCGTCTTTGATTCGGTTTTTGTAAACCACTCTCGCTCATGCTATTTGTTAAAAGAGATTACTTAGAAACGAGTGTTCCAATTTTTCCACAGGAAAAATTAAATGCACGAGGGATATTACCCCCGAAAAAACGTTATAACTCGAAAAATTTCCAATATTTCAATTTGAAATTTTTTTTCATGGTTTGTGACTATGAAAGACATTATTGCGATTTCTGTCCAAAGTTGAGTACCTAGAATAAAAAGTTGATTATAAAAATTGTAGATCTTGTGAAAATCTACAACTTTTTCATTAGTGACTTTTTCAGATAACCTCAAAATTAGCTCGAAAAACGCAAAAAACTGCATTTTTCGTTCTTTATTTTTAGTTTCGTTAAAAAATGTTCGATTTTGATGGAAATTTAGTAGAAGGTAGCTTTCATAGTCACAAACCATGAAAAAAAATTTCAAATTGAAATATTGGAAATTTTTCGAGTTATAACGTTTTTTCGGGGGTAATATCCATCGTGCATCTAATTTTTCTGCAAAAATTCGGAAAAACGATTCGCGAAAGTGGAAAAATCCTCGTCTTTGATTCGGTTTTTGTAAACCACTCTCGCTCATGCTATTTGTTAAAAGAGATTACTTAGAAACGAGTGTTCCAATTTTTCCACAGGAAAAATTAGATGCACGAGGGATATTACCCCCGAAAAAACGTTATAACTCGAAAAATTTCCAATATTTCAATTTGAAATTTTTTTTCATGGTTTGTGACTATGAAAGACATTATTGCGATTTCTGTCCAAAGTTGAGTACCTAGAATAAAAAGTTGATTATAAAAATTGTAGATCTTGTGAAAATCTACAACTTTTTCATTAGTGACTTTTTCAGATAACCTAAAAATTAGCTCGAAAAACGCAAAAAACTGCATTTTTCGTTCTTTATTTTTAGTTTCGTTAAAAAATGTTCGATTTTGATGGAAATTTAGTAGAAGGTAGCTTTCATAGTCACAAACCATGAAAAAAAATTTCAAATTGAAATATTGGAAATTTTTCGAGTTATAACGTTTTTTCGGGGGTAATATCCATCGTGCATCTAATTTTTCTGCAAAAATTCGGAAAAACGATTCGCGAAAGTGGAAAAATCCTCGTCTTTGATTCGGTTTTTGTAAACCACTCTCGCTCATGCTATTTGTTAAAAGAGATTACTTAGAAACGAGTGTTCCAATTTTTCCACAGGAAAAATTAGATGCACGAGGGATATTACCCCCGAAAAAACGTTATAACTCGAAAAATTTCCAATATTTCAATTTGAAATTTTTTTTCATGGTTTGTGACTATGAAAGACATTATTGCGATTTCTGTCCAAAGTTGAGTACCTAGAATAAAAAGTTGATTATAAAAATTGTAGATCTTGTGAAAATCTACAACTTTTTCATTAGTGACTTTTTCAGATAACCTAAAAATTAGCTCGAAAAACGCAAAAAACTGCATTTTTCGTTCTTTATTTTTAGTTTCGTTAAAAAATGTTCGATTTTGATGGAAATTTAGTAGAAGGTAGCTTTCATAGTCACAAACCATGAAAAAAAATTTCAAATTGAAATATTGGAAATTTTTCGAGTTATAACGTTTTTTCGGGGGTAATATCCATCGTGCATCTAATTTTTCCGCAAAAATTCGGAAAAACGATTCGCGAAAGTGGAAAAATCCTCGTCTTTGATTCGGTTTTTGTAAACCACTCTCGCTCATGCTATTTGTTAAAAGAGATTACTTAGAAACGAGTGTTCCAATTTTTCCACAGGAAAAATTAAATGCACGAGGGATATTACCCCCGAAAAAACGTTATAACTCGAAAAATTTCCAATATTTCAATTTGACATTTTTTTTCATGGTTTGTGACTATGAAAGACATTATTGCGATTTCTGTCCAAAGTTGAGTACCTAGAATAAAAAGTTGATTATAAAAATTGTAGATCTTGTGAAAATCTACAACTTTTTCATTAGTGACTTTTTCAGATAACCTAAAAATTAGCTCGAAAAACGCAAAAAACTGCATTTTTCGTTCTTTATTTTTAGTTTCGTTAAAAAATGTTCGATTTTGATGGAAATTTAGTAGAAGGTAGCTTTCATAGTCACAAACCATGAAAAAAAATTTCAAATTGAAATATTGGAAATTTTTCGAGTTATAACGTTTTTTCGGGGGTAATATCCTTCGTGCATCTAATTTTTCCGCAAAAATTCGGAAAAACGATTCGCGAAAGTGGAAAAATCCTCGTCTTTGACTCGGATTTTTAAAACCACTCTCGCTCATGCTATTTGTTAAAAGAGATTACTTAGAAACGAGTGTTCCAATTTTTCCACAGGAAAAATTAGATGCACGAGGGATATTACCCCCGAAAAAACGTTATAACTCGAAAAATTTCCAATATTTCAATTTGAAATTTTTTTTCATGGTTTGTGACTATGAAAGACATTATTGCGATTTCTGTCCAAAGTTGAATTCCTAGAATAAAAAGTTGATTATAAAAGTTGTAGATCTTGGGAAAATCTACAACTTTTTCATTAGTGAGTTTTTCAGATAACCTAAAAATTAGCTCGAAAAACGCAAAAAACTGCATTTTTCGTTCTTTATTTTTAGTTTCGTTAAAAAATGTTCGATTTTGATGGAAATTTAGTAGAAGGTAGCTTTCATAGTCACAAACCATGAAAAAAAATTTCAAATTGAAATATTGGAAATTTTTCGAGTTATAACGTTTTTTCGGGGGTAATATCCATCGTGCATCTAATTTTTCTGCAAAAATTCGGAAAAACGATTCGCGAAAGTGGAAAAATCCTCGTCTTTGATTCGGTTTTTGTAAACCACTCTCGCTCATGCTATTTGTTAAAAGAGATTACTTAGAAACGAGTGTTCCAATTTTTCCACAGGAAAAATTAGATGCACGAGGGATATTACCCCCGAAAAAACGTTATAACTCGAAAAATTTCCAATATTTCAATTTGAAATTTTTTTTCATGGTTTGTGACTATGAAAGACATTATTGCGATTTCTGTCCAAAGTTGAGTACCTAGAATAAAAAGTTGATTATAAAAATTGTAGATCTTGTGAAAATCTACAACTTTTTCATTAGTGACTTTTTCAGATAACCTAAAAATTAGCTCGAAAAACGCAAAAAACTGCATTTTTCGTTCTTTATTTTTAGTTTCGTTAAAAAATGTTCGATTTTGATGGAAATTTAGTAGAAGGTAGCTTTCATAGTCACAAACCATGAAAAAAAATTTCAAATTGAAATATTGGAAATTTTTCGAGTTATAACGTTTTTTCGGGGGTAATATCCATCGTGCATCTAATTTTTCTGCAAAAATTCGGAAAAACGATTCGCGAAAGTGGAAAAATCCTCGTCTTTGATTCGGTTTTTGTAAACCACTCTCGCTCATGCTATTTGTTAAAAGAGATTACTTAGAAACGAGTGTTCCAATTTTTCCACAGGAAAAATTAGATGCACGAGGGATATTACCCCCGAAAAAACGTTATAACTCGAAAAATTTCCAATATTTCAATTTGAAATTTTTTTTCATGGTTTGTGACTATGAAAGACATTATTGCGATTTCTGTCCAAAGTTGAGTACCTAGAATAAAAAGTTGATTATAAAAATTGTAGATCTTGTGAAAATCTACAACTTTTTCATTAGTGACTTTTTCAGATAACCTAAAAATTAGCTCGAAAAACGCAAAAAACTGCATTTTTCGTTCTTTATTTTTAGTTTCGTTAAAAAATGTTCGATTTTGATGGAAATTTAGTAGAAGGTAGCTTTCATAGTCACAAACCATGAAAAAAAATTTCAAATTGAAATATTGGAAATTTTTCGAGTTATAACGTTTTTTCGGGGGTAATATCCATCGTGCATCTAATTTTTCCGCAAAAATTCGGAAAAACGATTCGCGAAAGTGGAAAAATCCTCGTCTTTGATTCGGTTTTTGTAAACCACTCTCGCTCATGCTATTTGTTAAAAGAGATTACTTAGAAACGAGTGTTCCAATTTTTCCACAGGAAAAATTAAATGCACGAGGGATATTACCCCCGAAAAAACGTTATAACTCGAAAAATTTCCAATATTTCAATTTGACATTTTTTTTCATGGTTTGTGACTATGAAAGACATTATTGCGATTTCTGTCCAAAGTTGAGTACCTAGAATAAAAAGTTGATTATAAAAATTGTAGATCTTGTGAAAATCTACAACTTTTTCATTAGTGACTTTTTCAGATAACCTAAAAATTAGCTCGAAAAACGCAAAAAACTGCATTTTTCGTTCTTTATTTTTAGTTTCGTTAAAAAATGTTCGATTTTGATGGAAATTTAGTAGAAGGTAGCTTTCATAGTCACAAACCATGAAAAAAAATTTCAAATTGAAATATTGGAAATTTTTCGAGTTATAACGTTTTTTCGGGGGTAATATCCATCGTGCATCTAATTTTTCTGCAAAAATTCGGAAAAACGATTCGCGAAAGTGGAAAAATCCTCGTCTTTGATTCGGTTTTTGTAAACCACTCTCGCTCATGCTATTTGTTAAAAGAGATTACTTAGAAACGAGTGTTCCAATTTTTCCACAGGAAAAATTAGATGCACGAGGGATATTACCCCCGAAAAAACGTTATAACTCGAAAAATTTCCAATATTTCAATTTGAAATTTTTTTTCATGGTTTGTGACTATGAAAGACATTATTGCGATTTCTGTCCAAAGTTGAGTACCTAGAATAAAAAGTTGATTATAAAAATTGTAGATCTTGTGAAAATCTACAACTTTTTCATTAGTGACTTTTTCAGATAACCTAAAAATTAGCTCGAAAAACGCAAAAAACTGCATTTTTCGTTCTTTATTTTTAGTTTCGTTAAAAAATGTTCGATTTTGATGGAAATTTAGTAGAAGGTAGCTTTCATAGTCACAAACCATGAAAAAAAATTTCAAATTGAAATATTGGAAATTTTTCGAGTTATAACGTTTTTTCGGGGGTAATATCCATCGTGCATCTAATTTTTCTGCAAAAATTCGGAAAAACGATTCGCGAAAGTGGAAAAATCCTCGTCTTTGATTCGGTTTTTGTAAACCACTCTCGCTCATGCTATTTGTTAAAAGAGATTACTTAGAAACGAGTGTTCCAATTTTTCCACAGGAAAAATTAGATGCACGAGGGATATTACCCCCGAAAAAACGTTATAACTCGAAAAATTTCCAATATTTCAATTTGAAATTTTTTTTCATGGTTTGTGACTATGAAAGACATTATTGCGATTTCTGTCCAAAGTTGAGTACCTAGAATAAAAAGTTGATTATAAAAATTGTAGATCTTGTGAAAATCTACAACTTTTTCATTAGTGACTTTTTCAGATAACCTCAAAATTAGCTCGAAAAACGCAAAAAACTGCATTTTTCGTTCTTTATTTTTAGTTTCGTTAAAAAATGTTCGATTTTGATGGAAATTTAGTAGAAGGTAGCTTTCATAGTCACAAACCATGAAAAAAAATTTCAAATTGAAATATTGGAAATTTTTCGAGTTATAACGTTTTTTCGGGGGTAATATCCTTCGTGCATCTAATTTTTCCGCAAAAATTCGGAAAAACGATTCGCGAAAGTGGAAAAATCCTCGTCTTTGACTCGGATTTTTAAAACCACTCTCGCTCATGCTATTTGTTAAAAGAGATTACTTAGAAACGAGTGTTCCAATTTTTCCACAGGAAAAATTAGATGCACGAGGGATATTACCCCCGAAAAAACGTTATAACTCGAAAAATTTCCAATATTTCAATTTGAAATTTTTTTTCATGGTTTGTGACTATGAAAGACATTATTGCGATTTCTGTCCAAAGTTGAATTCCTAGAATAAAAAGTTGATTATAAAAGTTGTAGATCTTGGGAAAATCTACAACTTTTACATCAGTGACTTTTCCACACAACCTTAAAATTAGCTCGAAAAACGCAAAAAACTGCACATTTTTCGCTTTTTATTTTTAGTTTCGTTAAAAAAAGCACATCATTTCACATCGTGTTTAAAAAAATCACGATATAGGCTCATCACTAGAGCATGGATTTTTAAGCACAAAAAAACTTAAAATAGGCGCTTAAAAAAGCTTGAAATTTTCTGAAAATAAGCTCATAAATATGCATGAAATTTAAAAAAAAAGCAAGTAAAAGTAATTTATAAAAACGAATATCTTTATTAATATAACACAGTTTTACACAAAAAACATAAAAATAAAAGTAATTTCGTCATAAGATAATGTAAATAAAGAAACTACTTTTTCTTGAACAAACCAGAAACTCACTTCTTGCAAAAAAAAACACTAAATAATAGGAACAAATGAAATTTTAAACATTACAAACTACTCGTCTTTGAATAAACCAATAACTAATTGTTTTTCTAAATTGTCAACAGTAAATCCCATTCTTCTATCACTCAGCACATATTTTAAATGAGAAAAACTTCGTTCAACATCTACGCTGGTAATTGGTGCATATTTAAATTTAGGAACAATAGTTGCATCTATCGCAAGATCTTCAACAAAATTTCCTTTAATAACATTTGCTACTTGTTTTAAAACTCTATACCCTTCATTTTTATTTAGCACTCCAGTCAATTTGTTAAAAATTAAAACTCCTGAAGCGCCACGTACTTTTGAGGTCTCGTTCTTAAATGTTTCAATTATTTCCACAGCTTCTACAAGAGGAAGTGTCTTGTCTTCGAGTTTTGTGATAGCTTGGCTAACAAAGCTGTAGTTAGCCTTAATAAATGCTAAGTTTTGTTTTACCTCTTCATTTTTTACAATCTCTTGACACTTTTCAATCTGTTGGGAAGCCGATTTAGGAAACTCTAATATAATTTCCTTAAAAGACTCAAAATGATCCGCATAATAGTTGGCAGCATCCAGCCACGTACCCCATCTGGTAATAACCGGTTCAGGAGGAAGTGGTACTCCTGGCATTGTGGCTTAGGTAATATAAAATAAATTAATCGGAAATTGACAAATATATTAAAAACTGTTACATACCGAAAAGTAAATGTACAAAATTAGCACCAAATACACCTCTAATTGTTAAAATATGCGCAAAACTGGCACAAAAAAAATAAATGCATTAAAACTGAAAATAGGCATAATGGCACATGAAAAAATTAACCCTGTGAATCCTCTTATTGAAATTCATGCATATATGTGATCAAAATACATCTGCTATCAAAAATTACTTATGGCATAATAGCTAGAAATCCGCGCTTTACTCATCACTATAGATAACGCCACTTGCCGCTACCACTAAAAATCCCGTATCGCAAGGTATATCGATACACTACAAATTTATCGATACTTGAATGCATCGAAAAGCATAGTATCGATACAAAATATCGAGTATCAGAAGTAAAAGTATCGATACACTGGAATATCGGATAGTATCGCGCATCCCTAACAAACACCACTTCAAAACAACCATTTTAAATATGAGGGAAGCAGTTCTCAGCAGATTTACAGCAAAGCGACCCTAGCTTTCGGCAAAAATCCCCTTAATGCTACGGTTTAAATTTTTCTCCTTTTGGAATCGACATTGGTAACTTTGAAATTCAATTGCTGGATTTAAAAAACAACTAAATATGGAGCTCTTTGAGTTCATTTAGAAATACTGGAGAAGAACAAATGTGAATTGCTTTGAAAGACCTGGAAAAGGAAGACATGATCATGTTCAACGCCTGGAATAGTATTCCTGACTCTTATGATCAGCTGAAAAAATTCGGTTTTGCTGTTCTTTCCCTTTTCGTTTCTACATATTCATGCGAACAATCTTTTTCAAGCATGAATTTTAACAAAAGTAAACTGAGAAGTCGTCTTATTGATGAGAACCTGGAATGATGCCTACAAATAAAACGAAGTGCCTTTTTGTACGGGTATTGGACGAATAAATTATATTTATTCGTACATGTATTCAAATTTTCTTAAAAATAGTTATTTTTCTAAACAAGTTTCATTTGTTTATCTTTCTGTCATTCTGTCATAAAGTATTCATAATAAAATAATTCAATTTGAATTTATTTATCTAGAATAGAATATCTATTCAGATGAAGCTGCTGATTTGAATGACAAAGTCGTGGATGAAAATTAATTGAAGGAAGGTGACAAATTTGATTCATTCTTTTGAAAAGTTAGGGAAGAAAGTAAAAAATTTCGAAAAAAAGAGTACGAGCTTTTTTATCATCGAGATGCTATGCCAATTCAACGATGTCGCACAAAAGGAATCAAGAGGCATGTTGAAGAGTCCCTGAAATATTACAGCATCCATACTCTTGTATTCATGGAGGGAAAAATTATAAGTCTACGTCGAAAGGAGCAAGAAAAGCGTTCACGTTCCATAAAAAATGTCCATCAGCTTTCAACGTCGGAGTGGATGATACTGGCCACTATCTTGTCATCAAATCAATTAACAAAAATCACAATCACGATAGAAGTGAAAATCTTTTTCGACATTATCCACGGAGTAGAAAATTAACTACGGAGCAAAAGGAAAAAATTGCGGAGTTATTAGATCTTGAAGCTAACCGAGTGAAGGTTAAAAATATGTTGGAAAGTCAAACTGACGAAATAATATTGCTAAAAGACTTTGATAACTGCAAATTAAAAAAAATAAACAAAATTTGTTAATTCCCACCCTTCAGAAGCTAAAAAATAAATTTAAAGCACAATGGTTATTATATGAAAAAGAAAATACGTTTGCTTGGTTGTTTTTTGTAACAGAATCCATGAAGTCAGTGATGGATTCATATCCTGAGTTTCTGGGAATCGATGCTTCCTTCAAACTTAAATATTCGCGCTCCAGTCTATTTAATGGTAGTTGGGGATCCAATCGGTTGTTCTGAAGTCGCTGGCGTTTGCATTTTGGTATCTGAAGATAGGGAATCAATTAACTGGATGATGAATTCCTTCAAAGCAGCTCATCCTAAATGGGACCAAATAAAATGTGTAATGATGGATAAAGATATCAATGAAAGAGATGCCATAAGAGAAGCTCTGCCATCAGCAAACCTTATTATTTGTGCCTTTCACACTCTCAGAATATTTTCAGATCTCACTTATTTTTGACTATACTCGTATATTTTTCCAGATTGGCCCCCCTTTTTTTTGGATTCTATAGTCTCGGACGATTTTTACGATTCGAATGGTTTTTGTTTCATTTCGATATCTCGAATAATAAAAAAGTTCGTTCCGCTTGGATGATGGATCTTTGAAGGTTGAGGGGGCGAGGTAGGGGAGGCGTTTTTTTTTGGCAGCCGAAATACTTTTATGCGATCCATTTTGGGGTCTCAAAGGACTATGCTTCCATCTTATGGAAAATAAAAGACCACTCAAATGCGGATATTTTGATACCAACTTATTGGTCTTGAAAAATGGAATATTTGATAACATTGCGCCAATGTTGTGACTTTTATAATTAACTCACAATTAATGATATTATTTTTAAAATCGCTTACGGAGATTGTATGAGTAAGACAGAAAGAAAATACGTAAATAGACATGTATTACAGATTCCACGAAGTAAGGATATCAGCGGTGATAAGAAATGAATAAATAAAACCAGACAGGGTTGAACTGACCTAATTTTATCAGTTAATTTTTATATTTTGTTTTTTCTTTGTAGTATTTTGTAGTGTATTTGTTGGCATCGGTAACTCTTTAAAAAAAAATAGGATAGGGATGCGGAAAAGATTTTTTTATATGCAAGATGTTAAATGTCTATTAACTGTTAATACAAAAATGCTTGTGAAATGTGTGTAGGTAATGAACCCGACGTAAAGGGTGATACTAAAAGATAATGTATAATTCTTAGAGTATCCCCTTTTACGCGCTCCACCTTCCCCCCCACAGGCAGTGCCTGAGGACCTCATTACCTTCTATCCGCGAAGTGTAGCTGAAAAAAAAATGTTTATTGGCCTAAGCCGGTTTTTATATTTTTTTGGTAGCTGAAGTCGCCTTTTTGCTTTATTAAATTTTTTTGATGACCGAAGCCGGGTTTTGTTTAATTTTTGTATTTTTTTGATAGCCGAAGCCGGTTTTTGTGTTATATGTATTTTGATGGCGATGAGTGTTTTCCATTGCGTGACATAAAAAGCACTGTTAACTGAAATCTAATTTGCCACATTATATTTCTTCATGATTAGGTATAGTTCGATCAGCAGCGTCAACTACAGTCAACCAGTCTACCTGTTCCATAATTAGGATACGTTAAGCCGTCACTCGAGTTCCCGTCAGGGTGAAAACTGACCTGTCTAAAAGGTGTTTATGGTAATTACGGTAAATTCTCTGAATCATCTGATATCTAGCTATGTATTTATTGCATATTGTAATAAGTGAACAGTAAAAGTTTTAAGGGAGGTCCGTTTTCAGATGTAGTAAATAAGAAATAGTTATAAATGTCTTATGTTTGGCACTATTAAACGATATTATTTTATAAGATATCATTATTGGAATAAAATACGGAATTCTAATTCTACAATTTTATTGCGTACTACTACTGAACTGAGTCATAAATACATACATGTAAAGAAGCTAACCTAACCTAACATATAACCTAACCAGAAAGGGTTTACCCTTTTCACTTAGTATTACTTCAAGCATTTTGTGTATCACTATAGCGTAGGACAACAAACGTTCGGAAATATGTATATTAATAAACTGCCGTTTCGAAAATGACAACTTAATATAATAGAAAAATATATTCATAGCAATTAGTACTGACAGACCCCCTAGCCACCCCAATAGGTTATTCAACTTTTTCATTAGAATTCAGGATTACGAATAGGTATTACGATTTACTGGAATTTTCAAAACTATTTAGTTTACCTGTAAGCGGATTAAATAAACTGGACGGCAATTCGAGTGCGGAATTAAGATACCTGCAAGTGTCGGACCGGAACTTATGTGTATTTTATAGCCCTGACGGGAATTCGTTTGTACCGGAATTGTTTACGAAATACGTGTCGGTCAGTTATTACATGTACCTATTATAATTTTACTATTATAATATAGAAAACGTTATAATAAACTGCTATTACAAAATGACAATCTTATGTAAAGATGTTAGATTGTCAATTGAGAGATGTACCTTTTTTACATAATTTGATTGCAATCTATCATATCTTTATACAACTGAAAATATAATCCTATTATTTTGTTTCAACGAAACTGGTATTCATCGTATGTACAACTATATTCACAAGTCCGACTCTGTTTCACCGCAGCAGGTGGAGTCCTATTGAATGGTTAGATTTTGTAATCGAAACGAAAATTTCTGACAAATGAACTGATTTTGTGGGACAACATTGGCGCAATGTTAT
This sequence comes from Lochmaea crataegi, assembly GCA_947563755.1. NCBI lineage: Eukaryota > Metazoa > Arthropoda > Insecta > Coleoptera > Chrysomelidae > Lochmaea > Lochmaea crataegi. The sequence continues at coordinate 14,795,450 of OX387425.1, forward strand.
CAAATGTTCTATTCTTCAAGACGAATAAGTTGGTATAAAAATATCCGCATTTGAGTGGTCTTTTATTTTCCATAAGATGGAAGCATAGTCCTTTTCATGTCTGGCCGTTTCGGAGAAAGCTATGTGGTCCGAGTGTGTACGTTGGGGGGCGTAAAAATCGATGTCCAGTTTTTTTGTTCAAAAAAATTTTCTCTACACGCCCATATATTTATTGTTTGTCCAATGTTCAATTCGAGGGGATGAAATTATAGAAGAGAGAATGTATTGTTTTTTTTTATTTTGTGATGTAGGGGAAAATAGTATGAAATGACGAAAAATATAGTGAGTTTTCGTCCGACCACTGTACGAATAATAATAAATTGTTTGTCCAGTACCCGTATTAATAATTATTATAAATTGTTCGTACAGTACCCGTATTAATAGGCTCAGCCAAAATAAAAACAACCACATACTCAAACTTTCCAACGAGATGCAAGCACATTGTTCTCATTAAGTGTTTGTCAGTTATTGTCATTATTAAATGTATGGATATCTTGCTTTCATATTATTTTTTATCAATAAATACAATCTTTATTAACTATGAAATCGAGTTTTATTCAGTGTAGGTACCCGTAATAATGAAGGTCTAAAATCATAATACATAAAGGTTTACTACATTAATAAACAGATATGGCTCTAAAGATAAGAAATATCAAATGATGAAATAAAACAATTTAATTTGTTTAAATCTTCATTTTATTTTGAACTAACGTTCAAATTAAATTATTGACGCGTTTCGCTACACAGTAGCTTTTTCAAACTAGTGAAGATACAATGAAAAACTTTTAATTTATATAGTGTTTAATACGGAATTCTAAGATATTGACAAAAGTATTATAATATATTTAAATGGGGATAAGTACAAAAACTGTCTAAATACGGAATTCTATGAATATTGTATGTATGTATGTATGAAGATTGGGGTGACATTCACTGAGACCTAAAAGATCTATTGTGCCCCCTTACTTCTACTTAGTTCCTGAGGAAAGTCTCAGAGACTAGTAGCTCCTTCAGTCCTATTTCCCGGAGGAATTTTAGGATATCTGCAGGCTTTAACTTAGGTAAATGTCCCTCTTCTATCCAGTAATCTCCGAGGTGTTGTGCCCTAGGATTCTGAATTGCTGTGCAGTTCGCAAGTATGTGGATGGAGGTTTCTTCTTCCATGCCACAGAATCTACATTCTTCTTCCTCCACTATTTTGAGCTTTTTCAGGTGCCCATTCAGGCGACAATGTCCCGTAAGGATGCCTGTTAAAACTCTTAGTGCAGTTTTACTTTGACTTATGCATTCATTTGATCTCAACAGGTTGTAGTCGCCCAGAAGAATCTTTGATTTCCTAAGTCCTACTAAATCTTTCCAATGGTCAGATCTTCTCTTCTCTTCGGCTTTGCCTATTTCTTCCAATATTACATTGGAGCTGATACCGCAAAAGGGTTCCGGCCCCCAAAAGGGTGTTCCAGTCCCCCTCTTTGCTAGTTCATCTGCTATTTCATTTCCTTCTATCCCTGTGTGTCCTGGAATCCACAGTAAGGTGACTATATTGTTCTCGCCTAGTTCATTTAGTTTGCCTAGGCATTCCCACACCATTTTGGAACTGATAACACAAGAGCTCAGTGCTCTAATGGCTGCTTGACTATCCGACATTATGATAATCCTTTGCCTTCTATATCCTTTATCAATATTGAACTGGGCACACTTTCTTATGGCGTGAATTTCCGCTTGAAAGATACTCGGGGTTTTTCCCAAGCTTTCAGAGTGTTTGGTTACTGGCCCGTACACTCCTATCCCAGTTCCTTCTATTGCTTTTGAGCCATCCGTGTACCATTGAATGGCATTCTTTCCAAGTCTGGTAATGGTATTTGGATCCCATTCCTTCTTGTTGCTTAATTCCGTATCGAATTTCTTTGAAAAATTATACTTTTTCATCATACCATCTTGTGGCATGTCCCAGGTTTTTTGATTTCTAAGAAGTAAGGAGGTGGTTTTTTTTTAATGATTCCCTCTCTTCTTAGTCTGTATCTTGTTCTTTCTGCAACACTTTCCACCACCATATGTAGTGGTGTGAGGTTGAGAATAACTTCCATGGCTGCCGTTGGGCATGTTCTCATTGATCCTGTAATGCACATACAGGCTAGTCTTTGAATTTTTGAGAGGTTTTCTCTCGTTGTCAATAGGCTAGTTCTACTACTCCACGCAATGGCTCCATAAGTGATATTTGGTCTCACTATGGCAGTGTACATCCAGCTAAGGATTTTTGGGTTACAACCCCAATTTCTCCCTGCCAGATTCCTGCACACCATTAGAGCCATTTTTGCTTTGTATATAATCTCCTTTTCGTGTTTGTTCCACAGGAGTTTACTGTCTAGAGTCAAACCTAGATACTTGACTTCCTGTCTCCATTCAACCTCGCTCCCATTAAGTTTAATGGTTTTGAGGTTGAGCTTTCTTTTCTTAGTGAAGGCTATTAAGATGGTTTTGGTGGGGTTGATGTTGAGTCCCACTTGCCTACACCAGCTATTTGTATAGTTCAGACCCTTCTGTACGATGTCACAAAGGGTATTTTCGAATTTTCCCCTGGCTGTTATGACAATATCATCAGCATATCCTTGGCAGGATATTCCGAGGTCAGTCAAACCACACAGGAGTTCGTCAACCGTCAGGCTCCACATTAATGGGGATGCTACTCCTCCCTGTGGACATCCTCTGGTTGTACAGATGGAGACAATGTCTTTGCTCGTCCTCGTCTCTGCTACTCTAGTGGTGAGCAGTTCCGACATCCATTTGGATGTTGTGCTGTCTACACCTCTTCTATTTAATGCTCTTTTGACAGCCTCATGAGGAGTATTGTCAAAAGCTCCTTCTATATCCAAAAAGGCGCATACTACGGCTTCTTGGTTGTCTAGAGCACCTCGGATATCCTCCGTCAGTTGTACCAGTGCAGTCTCCGTAGATCTGCCTGCCCGGTAAGCATGCTGATGCGGGTGGAGAGGTAGTCTCTCTAGGATTTCCGCTCTAATGTAGTTGTCAATAGCTTTTTCCATCGTTTTGAGCACAAACGATGTTAGGCTAATTGGTCTGAAGGATTTGGGGTTTGTTGTGTCCCTTTTTCCAGCTTTTGGAATGAAGGTTACTATTGCCCTTCTCCATGCTTCTGGTATATAACCCAGTTCTAAGCTGCTTCGACTAATCCTAACCAAATGTGGTAGAATTTCGTCTTGTCCTTGCTGGAGCAATGCTGGGAAAATTCCATCAGCTCCCGGTGCCTTGAATGGTGAAAAGGTGTTCATAACCCATTTTAACCGTTCGTTACTACAGATGTGCTTAGCCATTGTAGTGCTTTCTCTCGAAGGTCTGTTATGACCTTCGATAGAACTATCTCCCCTATTTGGGCTACTCCCAGGAAAATGAGTTTCTAGTAAGAGTTTAACTCTTTCTTCCTCATTTTCGGTATATTTACCGTCTGGCTTCCTCAAAGCCATATCTGTGTTGACCCTACCTTTTGCCATGACTTTGTAAAGTCTTGCCGCAGCAGTTGTTGTGTTTATATCTTTACAGAATTTTCTGAAGCTATTTCTTTTAGCTTTTCTGATTTCCTTATAGTAGGTGTTTCTCACCTCGGTGTATGAATATTACAAAGGTATTGAAAAAGAGTACCTGGAAAATTTATTCACAACCATCACATCTTCTAGGTAAAAAGGTTTAATAAGGGGGAATGATTGATATCTATTTGGTCGTTAAGAAGATTACCTAAGGATGGACGCACCGGAATTCGGTCCCGCTACCTGCGGAAGGGACTACCTGTAACGGATTAATTCGAAGTGCGATTTCGGAATTGGGTCCCATGTACCTACTATTTGTTTAATTTGACCAACCTAACAAAACCTAACCCCAACCCCAGTTAGATTCGACAGCGGACCGAATTACGAAATCACCCTTTCGGAATTGGACAAAATCCCTGTGAGCAGGTAGTCCCTTTCGCAGGTAGCGGGGCCGAATTCCGAAACACCGTTAAGGATTTGGGTTCTACAAGCAAAATTTCAAAATTTGAGTCGAAAGTGTGTTGGTTTGTTAATAGATGATTTGAATAGTTGGAATCTAATTTGTTGTTGTCATAGCTGCGTTTGTGTTCTGAAATTTTAGTTTTAAAGTTCCTAAAAGTTCTAGCTATATAAATTTTTAAATTTTGTCACAGTCGCCGTAACCACATTTTAATTTATAAACACCTGATTAGTTTAATTAAAATATTATATTAAAATAAAATGGAGATTTAAACAAATTAAATTGTTTTATTTCATCATTTAGTATGGATCTTCATCAAGTAAAAGCCTCATCTATTCAATTTTTATAAAAAATATCGTTTTAATGTACATATATGGCTCTTTGGCGAATAAGTTTGCCGATCACTGGCCTAGTTAAACAAATAACTATTTTTTAATAGAACATTGCTTCATATAGGTATTATTGTTATTTAAAAATATTTGATTGTGTTTGCGACTTATATGGTTGACTAATTCGCTCACAGACATAATCACTTTATAAATAAAATATGACTTGCCTAAGTACCACTGAAATAAGAATACACATGCGATTATTTCAAATATCCAAAAGTAAATAAATAACAATATTTAATTTGATCAAAACTTTATTAGAAGTCTGTGCGTTTATTTTTAATAATTTTTAAAAAAGTAAATATCAGCCAACTGAAAACGGTAAAATTAATCAAAACTTATTTTCTTATAGGTAGATTTATGTATAAAAATCAATGTAATTCATAGCTTTTATTTAAACACGAATGATTTATTTATAACTATATTGAATAATTTTCTATAAATGATTTTTTTCTTTTTTGAGTCTTGCTTATTATAAAAAAATCATAATTTGTAGCTTTAAATGTCCTCGTTTTATTTTTGTTTCACAATATCAATTTTAAGTATAATTTACTAAATAAAATCTCGACAAATCCTAGAATATCTCCCAGTGAACCTAATCCCTTCCTCCAGTTTACTCTTTTTGCTTCGTTGCGTATCCTTGGAAGTCCCTATAGCGACGGCCCTGAAACTAGAAATGCCCCAGATATTCCACTATATTTGCAAACAAATTAAAATGAATTAAATTCTATACATAACAAAGACATATTTTTGTTGTTAAATGTCCGTGCTCAAATTTATTAAATTTCGAGCACTTATCCTTGAAAATCCTGTTCTGATTTTTTTTTTTTAATGAAAAAATAAAGACTATGAGATCGAATTATCTGGCAACACTGCAAAACAGGTCGAGGCCAAACTGTCGCCTTACCGAAGATAGGAAACTAGCCCGTCCGTCTCTTGTTCGTTCCTCATCGTACTAGATCGGGTATTTATCGTTGTTGGTTTTTAGCAAGCAACGCTGCCACGTAATGATGGATCAATAAGTTAAAATAAGTTTGTGGTGCCGCAAAATACATGTATTAACGCCAAATTTTTTAAAAAATTGTGATATTAAGTATTCTCATTTGTATTGTGTGATATAAACACTAACTCTCTATCTGTGAACGTAAAAGTGCATTCGATAACAGACTTGCGTGTTTCTAAAACATTTTGATGCCTCTCGTTAGCACAAGTTTCGCTGGTTGGTCTCCTGGCGTCCATATTTGTGTGTAAGTTTATTTTTATAATTATGTAGAAATAGCTGTTGCATCTTATAGTATTGAATTGTTTCATTTTTAAATCTATTTATAATTTTCTGCCCGAGAGGTTGTTCTATATTTGATATTATTGAAAATTGTTATGATTGTGCCCTATTTTATATGTATAATTCTTTATTACGTAGGTAGATATTTACCCATGATAGGTAGAGACGGTAATATGAGCTTTCGACCATTGAAATCTTTTTTCTTACAATAATTAACGTTTAAATTACATATCGCTTAAAAACTAGTTTCTTGTTTAACTGACACACCTGTCTTCATCACCTTAAAGTGAACCAAATACTATAATTATTGTAGGCTTTACTCTATCTACAGCAACTTCGATTAGTTCATTGGCTTGAAAAAACATTTACAAACCTGTAAATTCGTATTTAAAAAAAGTATAGCTTGTTTTTCCTCTGTTGTATAGGATATCAATCCAATGTGTACATTTATCAATAATTAATTTTGTTTGATATGGTGAAGTAAAAAGAAATGGACCAAATATAGATACTTATCTCAATTAACAAGTAATTAGTACATTCTATATTTTTTCTCCTTTTTTTGAGTATAATGAGTAGGTATTTCAAAGGATATTATTTATTGGTTTGCTAGTTGTTGCCAACCCTTGGTTTACCTACATTTTTGTCTGCGAGATTCCTTATTGTTCTATTTATTTATTTGGCTCTGCAAACCTTTATTAATTCAAGGTTTTTGTTGTAAAATTTAAATTGAAGTACATGACTTTCAATACCGGCGATACCTTTTTTAGATAAATCATTTTCATGAATTCGTACCCAGACCCCTCTTTCCCAGTGGGCACTTTGGGCAAGTGCCCAGGGGCCCCCCTCAGATCGAATAAATGCTTCAAATATGTTGGGGAAGTATACTGGTATACAAGCAAGAATCAAGGAGAAAAGTGAATTTGCCACCTTTGTACCATGTGCGGGACATTCATTAAACTTAGTAGGTGTACATGCTGCTGGGTTGGCAACAAAGTTTTTTGAAATGGTTCAGAAAGTGTACAACTTTTTTTCGTGCTCTACTCGTCGATGGGATATATTGACAGAACATTTAGGTTCAAAAACAGTTGTTAAAAGTATTTTACAAACAAGATGGTCAGCCCGAGCAGATGCAGTAAGCGCCTTGCATAGAAGCTTTGACATCCATCGCAAAAGATACAGAACAGGCACGAGAAGCTAGAGACGAAGCCCTTAGTCTGTCCAGAAAAATGGAAAAACTAGAATATATTATACTAAAGAAATTTGGAAATGTATATTGGAAAGAATAGACAAAATAAGTAATTATCTTCAGAAAGAAACAATAACACTGGATGTTGCAACTAATATGTTTACTTCACTTGATGGTTTTATTATTACTTCGAGTCGTCTGCCAAAGAAAGAAACCCGGAATCTGACTACAAGGACCTATCTCAAAGAACAAAACGCAGAAGTCAGTCCAACTGAATGGAAGAGAGCAATTTAAAATAGAAACCTTTCTTCCCATAATTGATACCCTCAGCGTTCATTTAAAACAGCGATTAAGTTCATATAAGAATATCAGTAAACGGTTTGATTTATCTTTTTCGCTTGAAAACTCTGAATTCTGAAGAGTTGAGACAAAGTTGCAAAGAATTGGATGAATGTTATTATGAAGATGTTAATGAGAAAGAGCTAGAAATAGAATGTTTGCATTTAACAGAATACTTGAAAATTGTTGACAGTGAAAATAAGGATTGTTTATTAAAAATATATCAACTTTTGAAAGAAAACAAAATTGAAGACTCATTTCCAAATGTAGAAATCGCATTGAGAATCCTTTTAAGCATGATGGTAACTAACTGTAGTGGGGAACGCTCCTCCAAATTATAAAGAATTAAAAATGAATTAATAAGTACAATGCTTCAAGAGAGATTAACCAGTTTGTCGCTGATGTCCATAGAAGCTGATGTGCTAAAAAGCATAGATTTTGAAGAAGTGATTAACGATTTTGCCCATCTGAAATCTAGAAGGGTTCCTCTTCAAATAACATAGATTTTTAAGCACTAACCTGTAAATGCTAAAAGAGTTACTTTTGTGGACTGTATTTCATTTATCTATTCGTTTCATGTGATTGTTAATAAAAATAAATATTTAACTTTGTTTATCTACTTTCTTTGTCTATTCTAACAAAATAGTGTTCTGTCAAAGTCATAGGGGTGGGGCTGTTCGTACCCGGTATAAAAGTAGTAACCAGGTACACTAAATATATATTTTTTAATTGGCATTTAATATCTTCCGTTTGTGCCTTGTGATGTATTCGTTATTCTTTTTGTTATTAATTTTGGGAAATCAATCCACAATCTTTTTTTTCTACTCCTATACTATAAGTTGTTAATTAAATGCCAATTTTCAGTTGCATAATGATAGTCATTATAACACTGGTTTTCATTATGAAACTGAAAAATTGACCAATATAAATTTAGAGATTTTTAAATAAAAAAGTAGACAGACCCAATATTTTCTGTAGAATGTTTGACAGTTTCTAAGAGATTCGTGTTTTATGACAGTTTCAATCTTTTGCGTTAGTCAAAAAGGTAGATACCTTCTGTGTTATTTAAATATGTTGCTTTCTTTTATGTAGGCTGCAATTATTGGATGCCTTTCAATTATTACGATGAATCAGAATTATTTAGGTTACCACTGAAACATGTACTCATCAAAACCATCTTTATTTGTCAACTGTCATGTCCAAATGTCAGTGTTCATCTTACAAACAGTAGTTACATTTGACATGTAGGATACATCTAACACCTTTCAATTTTTAATAGAAATGTCGAGGGACGAAGAGTTTTCATACTCTCCACCTGAAAAGGCGAAAAATGTATCCAATAGTTTATTACCTGTAAAATCAAAAAAGCTATATGATAAATTTTATGGATGGTTGAAATCAAATAAAATTTCTTGTTTGTAGAAAAAATAGTGTATGCAACTCTCATGTAATGGTTATTACATGATCCTTGCATAATAGACTATTATATTTTTGAATTCAACGTTTCGGATAAATGGGTAGGGTAACTAGTATTTCAGCCGAATTTTGTTACCAATGTTAGAAAGAGAAATTTCCAATAATCAATTACCTGCATTATCAGGATAGTATCATAAGTTTGTATCCAGGTTTTCTTATGATTTATCATTGGAATTGTTGTTAATCAATACATAAAATTACAACACTGATTTAGACATTAAACAAAAATAATCAAATCACAACAAAAGTAACATCAAACCCGTTTTATGAACAACATTTCCGAAATAAGCAAAAAAGCCCTATTCTTAATAAAACCGTTCCTGGAGCGTGCACTTTACTGGATCCCATTCCTAGTAGACTATGATATTGTTAGAATGTCATACAAAATAGTTATTTATGCATCTAGTTAAGTGTTTATTGCACGCGACGTGAAATTGTCGAACGAGGCCGAGTTGGACAACACTTCGAGTGCAATAAATACTTTTTGCATACAATATTTTTTCCACGTTCATGCAAAAACCAAAAAAAAATATCTTATTGAGGGCACTAAGTGTAGAAAAATTCAATAGCAAAATATTTAATAATTAATTAGCACTATCGATTAACATTGAAAAAGTAAGAAACTACTATGTTGAGAGCAATTAATTAACTTAAACTTTAGGCACTACTATGTTAGGAACAATAATTTAACTTGAACTTTATTTTTACAATTAATATTAAAGGTAAATGTACAATTTGTGCAATTTTCAATATTAATATTTCTTAGTGAGCTATTTTTTAATTCTATCTCTACCAGTACTTGGTATCTGTAAATTGTAAATTTCTTCAGGCTGAAATATTTCAGTACATGAGTATAAAATTATTAATGACTTGGTAATAACAAAAGTAGGCATAAAATATGAGTAATAATAATGAAAAAGAAAATCAAATTGGCTACAAGAATAAGCTTTGGGCTTCAAATATATCTATCTCCTTTGAAAAAGCATATTTTATTCTATCACCAATATTTTGTAATTCTGGTTGTTCCAGTTTCTTAATAATATCTTCCATTTTTATTGTAGAAATAACGTTTTCCATCAGTCTAAAAGATGTTGATGTGTCATGTGTTGATTCGTGTTGATATCATTCTCGTTATAAATTTTTTGAACCACACAGATATATCTCAAAAACTTTGCCAATTCAAAATGTCTCGCTTTAATCTCATCAAATTTTAAATTCCTTTCGTTTGATTTTAAATTAACTTCTTGCTCATTTTCACATTCAGCCTCATCTTCGGATTCCTCCTTTCATCCATGCTATCACCACTCTCTTCCCATTCCTCGCTATCAGATGAGCTTTTAGAGTCTTAACGTAGTTTTTTTTTCTTTTAACTGATTTTGGTGTTGTTTTCTTTACCTCTTGCTTGCGTTTCCTTTCTACAGCTCTTTTTTCTTTTTCTTCCTGCTTTTGCTTCTTCTCGGATTCAATATTTTTATGGTATTCCTGCCAACTCCCTGATTTAATAGCAGAAGGAATTTTTTCTTTGTTTCGTTTCTTGTTTTCACATTTGATTTCTTTTTAAATGGTGTTGGTACATTTTGTTTGAGAACACTAAGTCGTGGGAGATCCAAACGGATATTTAATTATTTTATATGAAGGCGAAAAAGTTTGAACAGAGTGTACAATTATTTTTTGAAGGTGTGACCTCCTTGACTGAGTTAGTTCTTACATTAAGTCCAGAACAGTCAGGCTGGGCTACATCATTTTCTTCCTTTTCCGTCTTTTCTTTGCTTTCTGCCCTTTCAATATTTTTCTCTTCTACTAACAATTCTGTTCTATTCTTCAGTGCTTTCCAAACAGTAAAAAGTGATGAATCATCGACATATCCGTTCCAGCCTGCTTTTCTTTCTTTAAAAGCAGTTAATGTATCTTTTAGGACGTACTTTTCGAAAACTTCCAATCCAATACTTATCTTGTGACGTGTTATGGGATCCAAATTTTCCTTGAAATTTTTGAAAACTTCACATTTTCCACATTGAAAGGTGATAAGCCACATGTCTTGAAACCATTTTGGATTGTCTCAGTTATAAATGAACTTGAGGCTTTTTCGAATATATGTCCAAAATGTTCTTTTCGGAGCTTCTCCATGATTTTCAATGTGCGTGTTACATATTTCTTCCAAAGGGCTTAAGAGGTTTAAAAACTGAAACATCCATGGGCTGGATTAAGTTTGTCGATTTTGGGTATAACGCAAGAAGTTCAATACCGTTGTCTAATTTTATCTTCTGATACTCTTTCTCGTGTCGGAGTTAAATTTTGTGCAACTCTTTGTCTTAAATTTGGGTGCCTTTTCAGAAATGAACTGAACCATTTTCTACCTGGGCGAGAATTTCTGAAAGGATTCGGACGTTTCTTTTCTTGCAGTAAAAGTTGTACACCATCTAATAACTGATCTTTATGAACAGGGTGATGAGCCTTAGCCAAAGATAGTATCCATTGTTCTAGGAAATATTCTTCTTCAGGGGTGAGAACTGTAGTTGGTCCCATAGGGCAGCTTTCCACTTGACTTGTAATATAAGGTAATTCTTGGCACAGAGTATGACCTGGCGGCCGTAGCTACAGGTATGCCTCTTGCTAAAGCTTCTAGAGCTTCATTCATCTACTCTCTGGAATATATTTTTTTTTGGTGCCATATCTGCAATAAATGAGTTTCCAGTAACTGACACCTGATGTACCAATAATTGACACTCGTGTCAATAATTGGAACCATTGACCCTTGAACATATGGAATAAATCAAACATAAATGCATTATGGAATAAAAAATAATATTTGATTCAATTACCTTAACTAATCTCTCAAATTTTCACATCCAACTGGTAACGAAACTTTTCACATTTTCAAATGACTGGCAGTTATCAGCTGATTTGTTTCATAGCTGGTACAGTGTTGCCAAATGTCATATTTATTAAGTTTTTGTATTGAAAATGGTTCTGAAACGTGGAGTTAGCTTATTTGGTGAAGATTTACCTTTAGGAGTCAATTATTGGAACACTGTCAATAACTGGTGCATTTACCTTATATGGCGTCGATTTGAATGTTTATGTTTGTCATGATTACAAAGCGCTAATTAAAATGCAATAAACCTTTTCATTACATTAGTGCAATAAAGAACTATTTTTTCTACTAAATAGGGTTCAATAAAGTTTTTTTTGCATGAACGTAGAAAAAATATTTTATTTCACATTTTATCAAGGATGTTATCGACTGTGAATGGACCTTAAAAATGTGACAACACATTTTTTGCTTTTGCTTAAACTTGTGTCAGATAAGGACCAGGATTTAAAAAACTTAATTGTTTTTGATAACGGTAGATGGAACGCTACCGAAACGTTGAATTAAAAAATATAAAAAAGATTTTGGTTTCATTTACCAAAATTAATAACAAAAATATTGTGTATTTAATGTTAAAATTCCACAATACATATTCTAAAAAAAAGTTACCAATAAACCAATAATTTGGTTTGAATTAATTTTTCCTATTATATCTTCTTTTTTGAACAGATAATTGTTTATTTTGCTCTGAAAGGATTATAAGAATACATTTTATCAACAATGTATTTGCTTCTTTCTCCAAATATTTATCTCCAGATGTTGACCAATAAAATTACCAGTTTGTTTGTTTTCGATTTCTTCAGGAATCATGATTTATTTCGGGATTTCTGTGCGACTTAAAATTTATATTTATAACTTTAATGTGAAAATTTTGTTTCAATCGTAAACTTTAAATGAATATAAAAAACAAAATTGTTTTATAGGAAAAATATATCATAAAACATTGTTTATTACTTTTATTTACAAATAATTATTGTTTAGCTGTTAGTTTAACTTTGTGTAATATTCAAAGTTTTGTTTGTAGTCATTGAACTTTCCAACTGACCCATTAATTGTAGGTTTGTATTTCATTTTCGGGAACGTGACACCATTTGAATTAAATTTTAGTGTTCCAGAAAGTTATGGTTGAAATTCCCTTGATATAGTCGTACAAGCTTTTGTTTACAATACCCTTTGCTTTATAAAGTAGGTTAATTTAATATGCCACCTTTTGTTTGGAGGAATCAATAACAACTGACACATATACTAACTTCTTATTCTTTAGTCTGCAATAAGTTTTAATGTTGACAATGATAGATATGATGTGAATTTTTGACACTAATAGCTAGTTCTTTGGAATAGGAATGTTTGTACCCGTTTCTAAAAGAGTTTATTTTAGGGCTGCACACGAGAGCGAGATTTTTCTCGTCTCGTCTCGAAAAAGCGAGACGAGATGAGACGAGACTAGGGCTTCACACGAGAGCGAGATTTGTCTCGTCTCGAAAAGGCGAGTCGAGACGAGATATTTTTGAAAATATTATGGTGACCATCTGTAAAATATTTTATTGTGTATTTAAAGTGGTGAGTCTTTCTTTTTTTCTATGTGGAATAAGATGATAAAACAGGTCTTTTTTACCAAAAGTAAATCGACACGTCCTATATCGCCTCAAATTCAGCAGAATGGTTGAGTTTTCATTAATATGATAAGCCTTTAAATTAAATCTTTTAGAAGCTCTTGAGATAAATAAAAAACTGGTAATCTTCTTAATGACCATTTAGAAATCAAACATTCCCCTTATTAAACTTATTTACCTAGAAGATAGATCAGGAGTAATTGTTGTTAATGAATTTCCAGGTAAACTTGTTCAATATTTTTGTTAACATTCGTTGAATTCCGTATTTAGGCATGTTTTGTACTTTATTTCCATGTAATCATTTTGTAATACTTTGTCAATATTCTTAAAATTCCGTATTTATGCCCTGTATAAATTAAAAAATTTTCATTATACCTTCACTCGTTTGCTTTGATTTTTGGTCTTCAGTTACATTAAAATGTCAACGAGTTTGATTGTTATAAATATAGTCTAAAAAAATTATTTATGGATTTTATAATCAATATTTAGAATTAAGCGAGACGAGACGAGACAACCGGTAACAAGACGAGACCGAGACTCAATTTGTTCGGAATTGACGAGATCGAGACGAGATTTTTGATACTCTCGCCCACTCTCGTCTCGTGTGAAGCCCTAGTTTATTTATTTATACTTATTTTCACAGTCAAGTGTCCTACGAGTTGATTTTTATTTCGTTGTCGTCGAGTTTGCGATTTTGTTGATTTGTACGCATATTTTAATTTTTACATTTTCGAATGGTGAAAAAATACCGCCCTGGCAACTGCCTTTCTTGGATAATTGATTAATCGGCCTTGCATATACAGTGCGTCCATAAACTAACGCATAAATTAATTGATGGCAATCTGAAAAAATTCCGAAACTGGTTTCGAACCCGAGACCGCTTTGGTCACGAACCCTTAGGAAATTTATATAAACAATGTATACTAGACTGTGTCAGAATATATGTATCCAAAAAGTCTTTTTGACCCGCAAAAAAAATTCTCCCACAATTTCAGCTCGATATCACAATAATTGAGTTGGTACATGAGGGGGTCCCCTTTCCCATTTAAAATACTTTGAAAAAAAAATTATTATATTATAAATATAAGTAAATTTTTTTTCAATTTACGTTTGAATCTTCTTGTAGGAAATTGAATTCTCCTCTAAAAACTACTCTAAGTTTTTTCCTAAACTTGATGGGAAAAAAGTTACAGAGCGTAGGAAAAGAGGAAAAAAATTGAAATGCCAATCATAGCAAAATATTATTTTTTTTGATTGGTTTATAAGTAGATCTATTCGAGAAAATTATTTTATCGACTGTGATATTCAAATATTGATATCTGTCTATAAATCGAATGTTAGATACTTTGGAACTGATTTGAAGCATTGAAGAGCTGTCACGTCAAGGGTATGCTGCGTGACGGCAGCACCCCCAAATTCGAATTTTGCAAAAAACCTTATGTCTTTGGATTGCCCAACGTTAGCCCACATTTGCCCAACCAATAAATTATTTTGCCCACCCTCCAAAAAAAAGTTATAGGCAAAACTAATTTTTCTAAAAAAATTAGTTCCAGCACCCCCGTCTTTGAATTTGGCAAAAAGCTTGATGCAGTTGGATTGCCCAAGTTTTGCCCCCATTTGTCCATCCAATAAATTTTTATGAACAAAACAAATTTTTCGAAAAATGTTTTTTTTCGAATTCCACAAAAAACTGCACGCAGTTGGATTGCCCAATGTTAGTCCATATTTGCCAACAAATAACTTTTTTTGCACACCCTCCAAGAAAGAAGTTATGGGCAAAATAAATTTTTCAGAATTGGATTTTTCTTGGTACGCCATCAAATTTTAATTTTACGGAAAATTATACGCAATTGGATTGCCCAACTTTTTCAAATCTAACTAGGGTTGGGGTTAGGTTTTGTTAGGTTAGATTTATTTACTTTGCATAAAGGGGTTTTCGGGTACGGCCATTCCGAAAATGCAATCAGTTCCCGAAAAGGAAAACTCCTTCCCCGAGAAACTCGAAAAGAAGAAGATGAAGAAGAAGAAGAGGAGGAGGAGGAAGAAAAAGAAGAGGAAGAAGAACGCATGCCCAACTTTTTCAAAGCTAACTAGGGTTGGGGTTAGGTTTTGTTAGGTTAGATTTAACCTTTAATTTGTGAATTAATGTGAAAGGTCAAGAGCAACATTTTTTTGGTCTCCGATTCCGTTGAAACTTTGCATGAAGGGGTTTTCGGGTACGGCCATTCCGAAAATGCAATCAGTTCCCGAAAAGGAAAACTCCTTCCCCGAGAAACTCGAAAAGAAGAAGATGAAGAAGAAGAAGAGGAGGAGGAGGAAGAAAAAGAAGAGGAAGAAGAACGCATGCCCAACTTTTTCAAAGCTAACTAGGGTTGGGGTTAGGTTTTGTTAGGTTAGATTTAACCTTTAATTTGTGAATTAATGTGAAAGGTCAAGAGCAACATTTTTTTGGTCTCCGATTCCGTTGAAACTTTGCATGAAGGGGTTTTCGGGTACGGCCATTCCGAAAATGCAATCAGTTCCCGAAAAGGAAAACTCCTTCCCCGAGAAACTCGAAAAGAAGAAGATGAAGAAGAAGAAGAGGAGGAGGAGGAAGAAAAAGAAGAGGAAGAAGAAGAAGAAGAGGAAGAAAAAAGAGGAAAAATTACGTAAAAAGTTTCTTTTTTTTTTATATAATTTTTTAGGAAAATTAGTTTTGCCCATAACTTATTTTCGGAGGGTGGGAAAAATAATTTTTTGGTTGGGCAAATATGGACTAACATTGGGCAATCCAACTGCGAGCAGTTTTCTGTGGAATTCGGGGAAAAAAATTTTTTCGAAAAATTTGTTTTGTTCATAACTTTTTTGGGGGGGTGGGCAAAAAAATTTATTGGATGGGCAAATGGGGGCAAAACTTGGGCAATCCAACTGCATCAAGCTTTTTGCCAAATTCAAAGACGGGGGTGCTGGAACTAATTTTTTTAGAAAAATTAGTTTTGCCTATAACTTTTTTTGGAGGGTGGGCAAAATAATTTATTGGTTGGGCAAATGTGGGCTAACGTTGGGCAATCCAACGGCATAGGATTTTTTTGCAAAATTCGAATTTGGGGGTGCTGCCGTCACGCACCTTCAAGGGTAGTCGCTCGCTATTTACTAACCATGCCTACAACATTCAGTGGAAGAGTATTTTGACATAACCACTTCGCCAAGTGAGCAACATAGCTCTTCATGGCAAAAACGAGATGAGGAAGACCTAGGAAAGTTTCGATTTTGGATAACTAAGCATAAACCCTTTGAACAACGGCCCGATTTAATTTCCTTATCTGCGGGGATAGCTGGTGGTCCTGAAATCAATTGTCACAGAGCGATTGAAAGAGGAGAGGTCCTAATGCGTCCATGGTGGGAAACATGCTAAAGATATTTCCCTTTTGATGAAAAATAGGGTTAAAAATTTGGAGTCCGAAAAATCAAGTATGCATGTAGGAGGAGCATCTCGCATAAAGGTTGACACGACACAATTATTTCATCGGATATCAGTCTTGTTCAAAGGTTATGTACAAAAATCACAGAATGCTTTTGATTATGAGCTTTCTCCCTTTCCGGTCAATAATATCTCCTTTGTTGACTGCGACTTTTATACAGGGATAGACGTTAATTAACGAATTATGCAAGATTAATAATCGAGAAAATCTTAACGAACCTTGTAAGTTACTTGAAATTAAAAAGTTTGCAATTGATTTTAGACAAACTTTACCTTGTAGTAACAATTAGAAGATAAAAATAGATTTGTTTGTTTACATGACTAACAATTGTTCTTGGAAGTTGATTTTACATTGTTTATTTTTATTTTCCAATTAACCAATGAATATTATATAATAATTATTGTGTTTAGTGTAAACTGAAAATTGTACTCACATTATGGTAATGAACACGTTTGGTTCTAGTTTCCAATGTTTTGCTGTTGTTGTATGTATTACAAATTAACTTGATTAAACTCGGCATGCGAAATGAATTTATTTACAGTTTTATATTTTGCAAATATTTGTATGATAATTATTAACCAACAGTACTGTAACGCTTCCAGAAATTCATAATATTTCAATCAAAACTGTAAATGCCGGCAAATAATGCTCAATCAACGGAAAAAGTCGGCAAGGGAGACGAACACGTGCTTGAACTTCTGCAATTGATTTTGGATAAACTTTATTTTATGGTGAGATTTAGTGGGGCCAGTTCTATTTGCATGCCAGTAAAGGTTTACACCATGTGTTTAAAAACCAAAATAAGTGGCACGTCATTTTTATTTTCAAGTGTTTTTCACAGTGCGCGATTGTCGAGTGAACTTACTGAAGCCTGTAAAATAGTCGCTAAACTTTTAGTGGAAAAAAGATGAAATAATTACAGAAAAAGAAACGCAACCAACGAAAAGGCCGTGTCTGGATTAAACCATGAATTGGTCGTCGACCTAATTTGGGTGCTTCTGCAAAACTAGAAGCTCAACCGAAACGAAAATCAAACTAAAACTGGCGATCGGACGCCGAAGTGCATTGTTTACACTTGCTAGTTTTGATTTTCGGGGTTAATACCACGACAAAGATTACAAAATATATATAAGAGAGTTCACTTGAAGGCGGTCTGATTCTTCTTAGTGTTTTAAACGATCGCCGCACTCATAAATCATATTTACGGCTCCCTTTTGTTGTAAATAACGACACCGCTAGGTACCAGGGAATTAGAAGAGTATATTTTATTCCAAGCTATACAGGGGTAACTTGAGAAATATATATTTAAATAGAATGATTTATTAAAGGTTTTTTTTATATAATGTTTTTAAATGTTAATTATTTCGAAAAAAGTTCAGGATATGAATTTGAAAAGGAAAGTTTAGGTATAAGTAAAAAAATATATTAAAATTTTTAAAATGAATCAATTGACAGATTTTATTCAACATTTTAGTAATTTTGTGATGCTTATTGAAGATCTAGCGGTTATTTATACAGAATATCACAAATTAAATTATACATACTTATTGGCCACCAGAATAATAGGACCACTAAAACAATTTTGATCTTTAAATTAGACACTCCGTATATTTTAGATTCACAAGGTTAAAACAGTAAAAACATATTATGCAGCTGCAGGATATATTTATTAATAAATTAGATATGTGAATTTTCAAATTTCTATGAATACCCAGTATCTATAAGTACTAAATAACTAACTAATTTATTATTATCAAATATCTTTGTTACAATAGTTTAAAAAAGTTGAATTCCGTATTTGATAATAACTAATTTAATACCCACCTCTCAACGTCTTTGGGACAACGATAAAAGGATATTTCTGGTTTTCCCACCTTGCTGGAACAACCGATCACAGCACAACACACAGGCATTTTAAAACCACAATTATAATATTATTAATGTTACTTTTGGAAGACAGGAGTTAAAATAATGCGAACAAGAAATTTTACTTCCGGAACGTTTCCCGAAAAACTAAATGAAATACTTCTACAAAGTTTCTAGAGATTGTAGGCACATTTCTGGCCCTTAATTGCTTCTCTATATTTTTATCTTTGTTTACATTATAAGTACTTAAAATCAAGACTGCATTCAGAATTCGTGGGAAAGTGATAAACTACCATTTATTATGTATACAACTAAGACTATTAACAAATATCACAAAATATTTATTTTATAAGTTTTGCTTTTGAAGAGGAAAATATGAATATTATTTTTTCCTTATTGCAATAATTAATTAATAAATTTAAAATATCTATAAAACATAAACACGAAAAACGAATTCTAAAATAACAGCGCTCGACGGACGACGACCCGTATAATATGCAAAATTAAATGCAAGTAAGGATTTAGCGACATACTGTAGCATGGCGCCAACCGATAAGTCACCAGACAGTAACCAGCGGTATGAATCCTTTGATCGATAGAATTCGTACGAGTGAACAATCTTATATATATTTTGTAATCTTTGATCACGATTAACCGAATAATTTTCATTCAAACTTGTTCTCTAATTCCACTCGTTCTTCGAACTCGTGGAATTATTAACAACAAGCTTTCATGGAAATTATAGGTATTTTTTAAGCACAGAGTGGAATTAGACAACAAGCTTGAATGGAAATTATCCGGTTAATTTTTAAGCACAAGCGGTATTTAGGGAGAATATTTCTCGAATAAAAATACAAATTACTGTATATGTATATCTCCACTATGTTCAGATAAATAAGAGATGCTGGAGTCTCTCGATCGAATTTGTACTTTTTTTCGTCGCAAAATAACATAAATTGTCTCCATACACTATTCTTACTCTTTTCCGTGTTTTTAATGACATTTTAGTCAATTTCCCGTTCTGTTATATCTCGGAATCGATTCATAACCTCTAAGAAACTCTTTTTTGACGTTTCTCGTTTATTATTTTGATTTTGTCAGTCAACGGTTGTCATGGCAACGTGGAATTTCCGCTGTAATTTTTGAATTTCCATTTAATAATTTAGCATTCGTTGTGGATTTAATTTTTCCGGGAAAATTCGGAAAAACGAGTTTCTAAGTAATTTGTTTTAACAAATAGCATGAGCGAGAGTGGTTTTAAAAATCCGAGTCGAAGACGAGGATTTTTCCACTTACGCGAATGCTAGTTAAAACAGATTACTTAGAAACGAGTGTTCCAATTTTTTCACAGGAAAAATTAGATGCACGAGGGATATTTGGTAAGATTATTTCCTGAGTTAAATAAACATTTTAACCATCAAGTTTGTTTTTACAAGGCAACTTGTCAAATTTTTTCGATTTTTATTCCGGAAAAACTGCTGACAGCTAAGTTGACAGTTGTTAAGTAATTTTTCCACTTAAAATTTATGTTTGACATACCAATTCTTGATAGCGATTGGTCAAAATTAATAGGAAGGAAATAATCGGGGGTAATATCCCTAGTGCATTTAATTTTTCCGGAATAATTTGTTAAAACAGATTACTTAGAAACGAGTGTTCCAATTTTTCCACAGAAAAAATTAGATGCACCAGCAGGGTGGGGCAAAATCTGATTTTTATTAAAAAAGTCAAAAACCGTTTATTTTTTTTAGAAAAATCACGATTTATTTGATTTTTTAAATTTGAATATAAAATTTGAACATTTTGATTCTTTGAAATTATTGTTAATTATTTTAATGTATAAGTCTAAAAATTATAATACAAAAAGCATAGAAAAAGGAGGAAAACTCGTGTTTTTGTTTGAATTGTATAACGAAAATGAATAGACTGAAAATATACAGTAATAAAATTTAGGTGTTACGTTTAGTTTAAGAATTTGGAATTATGTACTTCTTTTTTGTTGTTTTTGCTAAAAGCAGATACTTCTTTTAATTTTTGAGAAAACTTCAATATTATGTTGTTATCTGGTTCTGAATAAAAAAGAAAAAAAAATGATTTTAATCAGCCCAACCCTGTGCACGACGGATATTAGGTAAGATTATTTCCTGAGTTAAATAAATATTGTCAACTTGTCAAACTTGCATGAAATATTTTCAATTTTTTTTTCCGGAAAAATTGCTGACAGCTAAGTTGACAGTTGTTAAGTAATTTTTCCACTTGAAATTTATATTTGACATACCAATTCTTGATAGCGATTGGTCAAAATTGATAGGAAGGAAATAATCACTTATAATCTTCCTAGAGCACGAATTATTTCCGGAAATTTTCTCGAAGTACGAATTTTCTTGAAAAATTCGCAACTGAGGAAAATTTCCGGATTATTGATTCATACTCGCGGGAGATTCGGTAAGAAAATTTTATACCAAAACTTTTTTAAAATAGAAATTAAATTGGTGACATACTTAGGTGACATATTATTATTATTTATGACAGCTGTCAAGCCAGAGGGAAATTTCCACTTATTAATTTCCCTCTACGCAGGGAAATTTCCGAAGAAATTTGGTTATTGTCATAGCAACATGTCAAAATGCAGGCATCTGATTGGCTAAAATTAACTGGTATAAAATTTTCGTAGGAATTTTTCACCTCTGGCGTCACTGATTTCAGAAGGATGCAGACTTTTTTGGTCTATGCATGCAAAAATAAGAATTATATGCAAGTCGATGTTTAACCAAAGATTACAAAATATATATAAGATTGTTCACTCGTACGAATTCTATCGATCAAAGGATTCATACCGCTGGTTACCGTCTGGTGACTTATCGGTTGGCGCCATGCTACAGTATGTCGCTAAATCCTGACTTGCATTTAATTTTGCATATTATGCGGTTCGTCGTCCGTCGAGCGCTGTTGAATTCGTTGTTCGTGTTTATGTTTTATAGATATTTTAAATTTATTAATTAATTATTGCAATAAGGAAAAAATAATATTCATATTTTCCTCTTCAATAGCAAAACTTATAAAATAAATATTTTGTGATATTTGTTAATAGTCTTAGTTGTATAGATAATAAATGGTAGTTTATCATTTTCCCACGAATTCCGAATGCAGTCTTGATTTTAAGTACTTATAATGTAAACAATGATAAAAATATAGAGAAGCAATTAAGGGCCAGAAATGTGCCTACAATCTCTAGAAACTTTGTAGAAGTATTTCATTTAGTTTTTCGGGAAACGTTCCGGAAGTAAAATTTCTTGTTCGCATTATTTTAACTCCTGTCTTCCAAAAGTAACATTAATAATATTATAATTGTGGTTTTAAAATGCCTGTGTTGTGCTGTGATCGGTTGTTCCAGCAAGGTGGGAAAACCAGAAATATCCTTTTATCGTTGTCCCAAAGACGTTGAGAGGTGGGTATTAAATTAGTTATTATCAAATACGGAATTCAACTTTTTTAAACTATTGTAACAAAGATATTTGATAATAATAAATTAGTTAGTTATTTAGTACTTATAGATACTGGGTATTCATAGAAATTTGAAAATTCACATATCTAATTTATTAATAAATATATCCTGCAGCTGCATAATATGTTTTTACTGTTTTAACCTTGTGAATCTAAAAAATACGGAGTGTCTAATTTAAAGATCAAAATTGTTTTAGTGGTCCTATTATTCTGGTGGGCAATAAGTATGTATAATTTAATTTGTGATATTCTGTATAAATAACCGCTAGATCATCAATAAGCATCACAAAATTACTAAAATGTTGAATAAAATCTGTCAATTGATTCATTTTAAAAATTTTAATGTATTTTTTACTTATACCTAAACTTTCCTTTTCAAATTCATATCCTGAACATTTTTCGAAATAATTAACATTTAAAAACATTATATAAAAAAACCTTTATTAAATCATCCCATTACTTTGAATATATATTTCTCAAGTTACCCCTGTATAGCTTGGAATAAAATATACTCTTCTAATTCCCTGGTACCTAGCGGTGTCGTTATTTACAACAAAAGGCCGTAAATATAATTTATGAGTGCGGCGATCGTTTAAAACTCTAAGAAGAATCAGACCGCCTTCAAGTGAACTATCTTATATATATTTTGTAATCTTTGCCGTCAGCCTAATTAATAATGAAATAGTAGATGGCAAAAAGTTGTAGATAAAAAATTATGTTAAAATTATCGATTATCAATTTGTAGAAAATTATGTTAAAATCTGTTAATAATGTACCAACCGGCAACACTGGGGTTAGATAAGGACAAAATTTTGAAAAAATTTAATTATTCTTGATAACGGTAGCTTTTACAACAAGAATTTTTTTTAATAACCAAAATAAAAATGGATATACCACAAGAAACATACAGAAGACATAATTTTAACGATGATTTTACTCAACACTACTCTGTATGTAAAGATACAATAAAACTTGTACCAATTCAATATTAGTCAAAATAAACAATATCAGGAAACAATGCACCTCTATTGTTTAATTTAATAAAAATCGCGGATGTTTTGTATTTACAATAATGGTTCAAAATAAAATTTAATGTTTGTCGTAAGTTGTGATTATTTAAATTGCTACCGTTTAACGACTGAGAAAAGTAGTTAATTAATAAACTAACATATTTAAATAAAAAAAGACTGCATTAACATATTTAATTGAACAGTGAAAAAAAAATGTATTGCATGGGGAAAGCATCTTCGTACATTTGAAAATCCCCACATGTAATTTCGTTTTTCATTCAATAATGTTGAAACAGTTTATTTTTCAAATAATTAGTTTTTTTCACAATTTATTTTGGTTATACAGTGAGGACATAAAGTCCGTTCCCCCCTGTAACTTTTGAACCGTTGGGTATATAGTGATGAAATTTGGAACTATAATATATGACCCCATTCTGCATTTTTTAACACATCAATGACAGCTCTGAATGTCAACGTGACAGCTGGGCGGGCATTTGGTATATTTTTTTAAATGGAAATGGGGGTCAAGTGCTACCTCATTCTGAGGGTCTTTTTATGCTCAATGCATTCCCCGTATTTGAAAACATGAGGTTTCAATAGTTTCAAAATAAAAACGTAGGGTTAAGCGATACACTTGAAAGTATCGATATTAGGTATCGATACGGATCGGAACGTAAAGTATCGATACAGTAGAATATCGAATGTTAATGTATCGATACTCAAAGCATCGATACGGTAACGATCCGAGATTTTACAGCTGCCAGCGGTTCTATTCAAAAAGCAAAGTGTGGTGATGAAATGAATTAAATAACAACAAAACTATCAAAAGATATTTTTAATAACTAAAAATTATAAATAAACAACGAAACTTTACACTATTACAGTAAACTGCATACGACAAATAACGATTGCGTGAATATATTTGCTTTTGTTAGTAGATAACTCCAATCAAAAATCCCGGATCGCAATGTATCGATACAGTACAAATGTATCGATACTTGGAATGTATCGAAAAGCATAGTATCGATAGAAAATATCGAGTATCGGAAGTAAAAGTATCGATACATTGGAATATCGGATCGTATCGCGCATCCCTACACCAAAGTAGCATTTCGCGCACTAGATACAAAAATAACTATTTTTATTATCTTAGGTTATAAAAGGAGTGCTAGAATAATCGTCATTTTCGCTATTCATCATGATTAACCTTAAAAAGATCTACTGACACTGACTTGTTCAGACCTGTCAGAATTGGAATCAGAATATCAGTCAATAGTGAGAGGGAAGAACACACGCTCGCGCTTCCCAATAGGCAGTCAGGTCAGAAGGGCGGTTCGATAAATATTCACCAATTGAGTTAATTAGGAGGGCGTGGTATGATTAAATAAGCGAGCGAAAAAGATTCCTTTTTTGCCTTAGAGCGTAACAATCCTCGGCATTTGTCGACTTTACGATTTCATTTGAATATAGTAATTAGTCATTTTATGCGCGACTGTAGAAAAAAATATGTTTTTAAAAATTTTGAATCTAAAGTGTTTTGAATGTTAATGAATATTGAATATTCAAATTTTGTTTAGGATACCTACTAAAATATTTAACAGAAAAAAAAATTCTGCTAGTCCACTCGCTCTCGGTGAAATCAATCGTGTTCTGTAATACATTATTATTTTGCGTTCTACCTTAATTGTTCGTCCTTGACATTTCCATTCAAATATCTAGCGTTAGTTAATAATAACTTTGACGGCGAACAAACTGATTTATACTGTTTTTATTTATATATAATTTCAAATGGCTATTTATATTGATTGTAGCTGAAAAAATTGTACCCCATTTTACGATGGGTAGTTCACTAAAAATAGATTCTTGCAAAGGATTAGCAGACCGTTAATTCTAAGGGAACAAATTACGTCGTACCGTACTTTATCAAATTTAATAGTGTTGTTTTGCTTTTATCCCCATTTAGAAAATTCTATTTGAAAAATTTTTTGAAATCCGCCTTTAAGATTTTGACGTCACTAGTTTAGTCACATATTTTGACATGGAACAAAATAATCATAAGAGAGGGTAGTTATTCGAATTGAAGAAGAAAAGAAGAAGTTTAGGTTAGAGTGACAGTGAGTTGTTTGCATTCGCATGTGGTTTCATTTTGGTTTAAAGTTTTGATTAGCTCGAATTTAAGCTTTTTTCCTTTTATTAATAAATTCTTCAAATTCAAATTGAACAAGTTAAACAACAGAGTGATAGATGTCAGATGTCAACATTTTTGTCCTGAACAAGCTCAAACATCCCAATGAAGGAAAAAGAAGAAGAAGCTGAAACATGGAACAGCAAAGGAAGACTATAGACAACTTCACATTTAAACTAGTGACCTATCTGCATTATAAGTTGCATAGTTTTAGTAAATTTTTGTTTTCATTTTTTTCTGTGAATCTAAATACTAAATTTATAATAATTTTATTTTTGAATATCCCATTTGTCACTTATTAATATTACCTAATAAAACATGGGGTCAAAATTTGAAGTTGAACACCCTATTACTTGGAATTTTAGAGCCAACAATTTCTCATAATCAATCAAACATTGTATTTAGTGAGTTATAATAAAACTCGATAATAATACAACTATCTGAATGTACTCTTTTAAATACGACGGCTATGTATAGACTAAACTTACAAATAAATGATCCCCTTTCCAAACAGACCACTTAACTTTTTAGAACCCCCAACTTGTCCCCTTTGCCCCTTCAATCCTGACCACCTGCACGTGTTACGAGAGATAAGATAAACAAACTCGGTTCACAAGCAAAGTGATTTGTTAATATGCCTTGGTCTAATAAATAAATTAAGGTGACATATTCGTTAATACTTAATAGGTCTTGTCTAATAAATATAATACGCTAGAAATATGATATACAGTTGGTCCGGTGAATCTTTTCCCATGCGTCATCATTCATATACAAATGCAATAAATCAATACATTAAGTAACACGTAGGTCGTAGATTGATGGTTTAATTAGGATGTGGCTAAAATGACGGTGAACGTTATTTATTATTGTATTGAAGCTGGTGTAATAGATATTTTTAAATATTTTACAGCCATTCAGCAATATGCTACCTAAACCTTTAGTTTGAAAAAACTGTTAGTATTCCAGAGTTTTATGGGGCTATTCTGCAAACTTGCTATTAAGCAAATTTACTTGCATAAGAGTTGGTATTAATAACAACTTCCTCAGTAGAAACTTTGCAAATCAGTATTGCCCTGTTAGGGTTATGGCTGGCAACCATTACTATTGGGCCGTCACACCCATACAGTTCAACAATGAAAAATAAAAATCTTTTGGGTTGTAAGAATGAATAATTAATATTTTAAATATGTATATTTAAGACTCATATATATACAATAGATTTTATTTAATTTTCCTCATAGTCAGAATCAAAGCTATCACCAGTATTTATATCTATTGTAATTGGTTGAATGCTAATATCAACTATATTCTGCTCTCGGGCATACCACTTTTGAATAATTTCATGGGTATCCCTAACACATTTTTCCCAAATTTGTTGATTACATTGTCCCAGTGCCTCTTTCCACATATTTATAACAGAACTATCTGAATAACCATCTTTACCAATATATTTATTATAATTTGACTTGCAATTTGCCCAAATTAATACTATAGCGATGAATTCACAATGATATGGCGGTAGTCTCAGCACTTCATGACCATGTTCTCGTAGTAACTCATCAATTCTATACACGTTTTCTTTTCTATTCATTTTTGCAATTTGTT
Organism: Lochmaea crataegi; assembly: GCA_947563755.1. Taxonomy (NCBI): domain Eukaryota; kingdom Metazoa; phylum Arthropoda; class Insecta; order Coleoptera; family Chrysomelidae; genus Lochmaea; species Lochmaea crataegi. The sequence continues at coordinate 14,822,276 of OX387425.1, forward strand.
GCGATTCAGGTTTCGTAAGTTTTGTATCAAACTTAATGTTGTTTGTTATCAACCATGTAACAATCTCATTTTTTGTTGAATTAGTAGAAGGTTGCTTTTCTAAAAGAACACTATGATATGGAGCATTATCCATAACAATAAGAGATGGCTCTTCTTTGTTGGGAATTAATTGAATACTTATCCATTTCATAAATATTTCATTGTTCATTTCTCCATGGTAATCAGCTACTTTAGATTTTGAACAGGATAATAAACTTGCTTCAGAGACAAATCCTTTGGTAGAACCAGCATGGACAATTATAAAACGTTTACCATCATAACCATCTGGTTTACGTACACTTTTAGTGCTGTTGTCTTGCCAAGATTTTGTTTTATTTCCCTTCGAATAGATCCATGTTTCATCCAAAAATACAAGTTCTCTTGGGTGAGTACTTGAAAGGTTTTCCATATATTTACGCAGAAAATTGGCTCTCAAGGCTGCAATACTGGTCCGCTCCATTGAAGCTCTCCGATTGTCATCTTTGTTATATTTGAATCCCAATGTTTTTAACAAAGTGCTCAGAGATGTTTTGCCAATAGATACAATTTCGCTTTCCCTCAATTTACAATTTAAGGTAGTCAAAGTAACATGCTTCTCTAAAACAAAAACAAAAATTATAGTACAGATTCAATTTGAACAAATACTATATTTTTAATGATATTATGTTTGTTCATTTCATTAATGTTTTAACCTTGACTGTTCAAAAATAAGGTAAATTTAATAGTTGAATTAAATTGTAATGTAGTCACAAAACTACTAAAATCTATATAAATATCTTCCTAAATTTTTCTTGAATATACCATGATTTGAATACTCATTACAAAATACCTACACCTACATTTTACCAAAAAATTCTAATTAAATAATTTGATATTTACTCTGTTGGTACATATCATATAATGTGTTCCGTACTGCCATCTTAGCTCCCTCAGGTAGATCAGTTGTTTTAGTTTTAGAACGAGTTCTGCTTTTGCCTGGGCTTGAAAGAATTGGATTATTTTCTTTTCTTTTTTTTTTTTATAGCATATTCTGTTCGTCGAGATATTTTCAAAGCAGCAGCTACCCTCTAACATAAAAAAATTGATTATATTGCTAAACAAGCATGCACTTAAATATTTATGTTACCTCTTGAACACATGAAAGTGGTTCCAAAGGTCCTCCATTTCTTTTTTCTAACTCAAAATACTCCAACACATTCAGGACCAGCTCCTGTGCTTGCGAATTCAACGTTTTTCCAGGCATATTCTAAAAATAAAAACCATTCATTAATAGCTCTGGTCTTTCGGAAAATTTGGTCAATATTTTCTACATTGGTGGAAGCAAAATATGTTTCATATAATTCAGTTTGATGGAGTTCTATCCAGAATCATAATGAAATGTCAATTTAAGGTTAGTTTTCATTGCGAAGTAAATAAATAAAAAGTAGATAAATAATATTTACTTACCACAATAATTCAAACACTCAGGTATAAGTTAGTCGTTATAACAACTGTTTTTGAAATAAATGTATATGCAAGGGGCAAAAAAAATGGATAAAAATGTAAAATAAAAATGTAAACAAAGTCTTTGGTCTGTCAATATACAAATTCGCACCACATTCATCATATGGCTATCTCTGTCTGTTATATTATGTTGTAATGGAACAAACGGTTTCATTTCGGGGGTTTAGATTCTGTGAGTAGAAAAGAGACGTACTACAAAAAGTAGTATGTGAATCATTTCATACATGGGAAAAGATTCACCGGACCCACTGTATAACTGTTTTGTATACTTTAAAGTGTCATCAAATTATATTGTTGATACATGCAATGCAGATTAAAAATTATTATAGGAAAAACTATTTCTAATCACACACGAAAAACTGTAAAGAAAGTTTTACGGTATAGCAAATAAATTCATTTGACCTCCTTTTATGCTACACCCAGTATACTTACAGGTTTTGGGCAATAGTAAAAAATACTTGCCAAATACCATGCAAAAATAAAAAAATATATGAACCCCGAGATTTTATTTAAAATGTGCCTGGTCCTTCTGGGAATAACTGGACGACTGATCTGAGCATATATTTATAGTTTGGCCACCTTGTATGTTGATATCGGTAATTTTATAATTTTATTACATTAGACATATTGTGTATTTAATGTATATAAAGTCAACACCGCAAAAGTTACGATTTATATTTACATTTTGCTTAAAATTTTGTAAGTCGCAAGTGGAATTTCAAACGAGTAGTCTAAATCTATCCCGTGATGCGCAAACGTACTGAGTTGTTCACGCGCTGTTGCCGACGCGCCAGAAAATCTGAAATACTATTTAATTTGTTGTTTCGTATTGGAATGTTTCCAGAGTAATAGCTGTTTTTTTAAACAACCTTCAATTTTTTCATGTAGCACAGATCATAAAGATCGTCTAATAAGTCACATTTTGTACCAAACCACTAAAGTTGATGAAAGTTTCGTGACTTAGCGACACGCTTCATAATTAACATGAAATACGTCTTGCGGGATCCACTAACAGTTATATTTTACACTAATAAAAATCTAACGAAAACAACCGTTGAGGTGAGTTGAACATTCACCCTAATTATAAAATATATACCACCTTTACTTGATAATTTTTAATAGTAAAGTGTCAGTCAAATTCAATTTTGGACAAACAAACATATTTAAAGACTATTCTTCCTTTTTTTTTTGTCGCTGAACTATTTGAAGAATATATTTCGACTTTCATCATGTCCTAAGTGTATTCTTGAAAGAAAGAGAGAGAAGAAAGACACTGGGGAGCAATATCGGGGAACTGTGTTACCAGTTGACTCAACCAATGAATTTGCATGATATTTTGCAAGATTCCTATGGCGTGAATTTCCGCTTGAAAGATACTTGGGGTTTTTCTCAAGCTTTCGGAATGTTTGGTTCATGGCCCGTAAACTCCTATCCCAGTTCCTTCGATTGCTTTTGAGATGTCTGTATACCATTGAATGGCATAATTTCCAAGTCGGGTGAATGTTATTTTACTAACATTTGTTTTAAGCTTGGACTATCATTTCATTAATAGCTAAAAATAATGCTCTACTAAAACCATTTATTCAGTAGTTATAGCCATTATCAAAATAAATTATTTACTTAATTACAGTTACCTGTAAATAATTGTCATATAAGTAAAGCGTTTAATAGTATTGAACTATTATTTTTTGACGTCCAAAATAAATTATAGTAAACTGAGAGTATTTGGTATTTGAGTGTAAAATATGACAAATATCTATTATCTATTACCATAAGATGGATTCATTGTTCAGATTATTGGAAAAGGAAAACAAAACATTATGTACTGTAAAAACTGAGCTCTATTTCTGGAAAGTTATAAAAATATTGTTAAAATATCTTATCTTCGTAAATAATTTTTTTTTGTATTTGTTTCAGATCTCTGGCTGGCCAGACTGATATGGAGCACTGTTGAAGATGCGCGCCCCTACCCCCTCCGAGCCGAAGTCTATATTTCCTACCTACCAAGTGCCTCAAAAGTCAGCCATGAGGGGCAGCGCACCCCCAGTACAAGTTGCAGGGCCATCTTGGGGGGGTCGAGCCGATTCCCCAAGTAGTACCCACAGCGCCATTGAAGGCGCTTTGTCTGTGATATCCGGCTCAAGTTGCCGTTCAATCGGCAACTCTAATATTAGAATGCAATCTGTGACCGAAAATTGTCTTCTGAACTCTGTTACCGTACCAAATATGCAACGTATAGACCATGGCATGGTCACCCACAATAATAGCTTTAAGTTAGTCAGTAAGTTTGGTGCTTTACTCCCCGGACGAGACATTCCCAATCAAAAGTCTGATGACCTCGAACTACACGATGACCTCAATGTACTGAATACCATTAAATACGATTCAAAAAACTGCGATAACAACGACGAAAAAGACGACCACGAGGCATACCAAATGTCAAACATTCAAAATCATACCAGCACAAATGACCTGAACAGTTTCAGAGAACTGTATGCGCCTTTGAGGCTTAGAGGTGGAGGTGAAAGCTCTCTCAGCACTGGCACTTCTGGATGGGGCACTCCTCCTACTCAGCAATCTGGCAACAATAATGGTAAATATATAAATTTAAGATGCTAAGTTTTTTTATCCATCAATTATGAAATTTCTTCCAGGTTAATATTAACACTATCTCAAAAATTATAGCAGCTATAAAAAAGTTACTTTTAGAATTAGTACATCATTACCAACAACTAAAAAAATATACTCTAGAGCCCAATCTCAGTAAGAAATGGTAAAACAGAGTACAGTTTATAATAAATATTGAAATAATACACAGATATTACAAAATTACAAGTAATTAAAAACACAAATAATCAACACAAACTATATTCTACATGTTATCAATATAAATATCTAATTGTCTGATAAAGTGAGATCCCAATGCAAAAAAAATCTAATTCCGCATGTTCATTAGCTAGTCTTGAGACTATTGATAAAACATTATTTGTCCTATCGTTTGTTCTACAGAAAGAGTCAGTTAACCTAGGATGAGCTATTCTTTCAAAAGAAAGAAATATGGAAGTATGGAATGGAGTATACAGGTTCAGCAAATATTTATCTTCCATATGTAGAATCTCATATTGGAGCAACAGTAAGCACTATATATAAAATTATGTATGTTCAAGAGAGAATAACATACCCCTCCACAAAACGCCCACTTCTATGGGCATTGTCTCTCTGTTATTCTATAGATTTCTCTCTTCCACTTACAGATAATTATTTGTCGAATCTGTATATCATGAAACAATAGTAAGTTATTTCTTAAGCAACCATGTTGTAACAGGTACATGTTGAGTTCAAATTTCATGAGCAATTGCAAGTAACTGGCAAACCATTCTAGCAAAGAACCATCAAATCCCCATAGGATAATCTATGTAATAGCATTGGGTGATTTACCCCAATCCAACGCTTTTTTTGAACACTTCAAACATTTCTAGTATAAAATATTCGCCATGTTGATTTAAAATTAGCATATTATATGTTGAGCCATATTTTACGATAATAATAAAAATCAAGGAGTGAACCTTAATATAATACAGGAATTTGTGTCTCCCACGCTACTAGAAACTTTAAAAATATCTACACCATAATCTTGACTTATAAAATTAGCTTAATGACTTCATTTGATCTGTCGAAAATAATTTCTTTATTTTAAATGTTCTGTTTGATCACTTGAATGATGTGAATGATGACATCTCATCTAGGGTAAAATGATAGCCAGGATTGAGTTGACGTATGATATTTACATTTTTTTAAATCTGGATAACTGAGAAAAGTAACATTCCATTTTTTAAAACTTGTTTGAATTTTGCTGATATGCCTTTTAATGATTCGATTTGGTTAGATTATGACGGAGTTCACTCGGACACCCATTGTGATACCCAGAGATTACCCCGAACCAATACACCTCACTTCATCATCTAGTTTTGAGACTCTTCAAGTATTTTGCAAAACTCCTTTTTTTTATCGACCTCCTGTGTATGCCATTTCTTCGGGTACCTTTATAAAATCTTGTCCAACATTTTTGGAATGGACTTGCTTTAAAATCTAGGTGTTCAATACTTTCCTCTCCTTCACATTCTTTGCAGTAGACGTCATTTGAAATTTGAAGTATCCGGAGTACAATTGCCTGTTTATATAACTTTGGAGGGAGTAGGTATTATGATCAACAACGCTCAGTATATTGACAGATAAAACCGAGAAAAACATGGAAAAAGCAAAAAGGATAATAGTATAATTAGTAGACAATCTTTGTCTCTAAATGAAAAAATATTAAAAAACAGAGACAAACTTGGTGTACAAAAAAATGAACCATAACTGAAATACGTTTCCAAAATATATATTTTCAAAACAATAATAATAATTTTAGTTGAACATAGACATGTCGAAGTTTATGATTACAAAAAATTTATAGAAACTTGATTAAAACTAAACCAAGATTTTGATTTTGATAACTCATTATCTCTGTAAATAAAAATAAATTAGTAATAATATAAGTTTTGTGATAAATCTATGAGTGACACAACTAAAAAAAAATTAACAATAATCATTCTATTGTTTAACTTGCTAAAAATGGTCTAGCACTAGTACCTGCTCATCACATTTCAATTAATTAATCTTGATATAATGAGCATTTTAATGAAAACTATCCACCCCACATAATTCTGAAGGTGTCACTTTTATGAAAAAATTAAAAATCACGTCAAAAATCATATAAAGGGGAACGTCTTCCTGCTCATATGTAGACGATATAACTTTAACCCCTTACCCCCTATAGTAATCACTCCCAATTTTTTAAATGGAACACCCTATACATTATTGCATTGTTGGATTCTCCTCTACAAGAGGATTACAAAAATGTATAATACATAAGTGAAAATTCAATCAGTTGGGAGTTACAGATAATTACAATGTTAACTATACCTTTACTGACTAACTCTACTCAATTAAGTAAACGATGTTTTGCTTGGGGAAAAACATAGCGACCGGAAAACTGGTGTTTAATGTTTTTTAAATAAAGTGTCAAGTATAGTGAAAACCAAATAAAGTTGCGTTTACGTCACCAAGGTCGTATTTCTATCGCAGGTGTGGCTACATTTCTATCGAAAAGTACATATACTTAAATTTGTTAATTAATCGGTTCTAAAGATAACCCAATCAATAAAAAAACTTTTGTACCAAAATAATGTATAAGCAATATAGCTTTATTGGGTTTAGACGTCCCTCGATGTAAAAATTTGTGTTAAAATTTTTATAAAGAAGCCTCCAATTATTGACGGTAAAATAGTCACTGCCAGAAATAATGTCATGTTGCCGCGTTCTTTGTGACTTTTCTACTCGTGTAGTGTCATCGATTTTGAGGTTATAGTTACGTGCTTTATAAAATTTTCTTGTGACAAATATTTATAATCAAAACTGTTTTTTTCAAAACAACGAAGCATTTTCTTCTGTGATTGTTAAAATGCCCAAACAGCTGAATAGCCGATGCAAAGAACTTGTGGCTTCATTAGTAAATTATTTTGAACAAGAAAGAAATAATAATGGCCCTTTGTTGCCCTTAAATGCTGTACAAGAGGTAGGTAATATGTGAATAATATATCCTTACTTTACTCTACGAAAATTTCTATTATTTTAGCGTGTAGCTGCTGCTTTAAAAATCAGTGTAAGAACAGTAAGCAAAATTTGTCAAACTAAGAAAAAAGGTGAAGAGTTTGAGTCACCAAAGAAAAAACGTTGCGCTCATAAACGAGTAACAAATACAGAAACTTTAAATACAAGCTCTATTCGTGATACCATTTACAACATGTACCAGAGAAGTAAGTATAATTACAATTGTATATTTAACATATTTTTATTTCTGTATGCTTTCAGAACAGCACATAACGATTCAATCATTGTGGTCCCAACTAAAAGAAAAAGAATTATTTAATGGTAGTACCACTTCTTTGAATAGATTGCTCAAAGAACTTGGGTTTAAGTGGATGAAGGATAATCCACGACGAGGACTTATGGAATTACCTAATGTTGTTTTGAAAAGAGTAGAATTCTTAAGATATTATAAAGAAGCGAAGGACGAAGGTATATACCAATTTGTGTTCATCGATGAAACCTGGATATTTCAAAATGGCATCATAGGTCATTCATGGCAAAATGAAAATATCAAGAGTGTTAAGACCACTAAAACGGATGGCAAAAGGTTTGTTGTATTGCAAAACATAAGTGGTTAATTAAACATTATTTAAATAATATTATTACAGATATATTATACTCCATGCTGGAAATGAAAACGGATTTATTGAAGGTGCTGAAGCAATATTTTGTTCAAAAACCCAACTTAATGATTATCATGGGGAAATGAACCAGGCAAATTTCTTGAAATGGTTTGAATATCAGTTGCTGCAAAATTTAGAGAATCCTTCTCTAATTATACTTGATAATGCACCTTATCACAGCATGTTATTGCATAAAACTCCAAATACAGGATGGTCAAAATGTGCTATTCAGGACTGGTTGACAGAAAAAAGCATTCCCTATTCTCACATGATGTTCAAAACAGAACTGTTGCAAATCGTTTCTCAGTAAATATACAGATATATTCTTACTTATTGCCATTTATTTTAAACATTTTTTTTTTTTAGAAATAAGCCACCAATCAAGTATATAGTGGACGATATGGCAGAACAGTATGGACACAAAGTTTTACGTCTTCCTCCTTACCATTGCATATTCAACCCTATCGAATTAATTTGGGGCATATCAAAAAATTACTACAATAGGCATACTGGTAGGGATGGTAACAGTGCGAATAACTGCCTGAACATGTGGCACGAGGCACTGCACATGATAACTCCTGATATGTGGAAAAATTCTATACAACATACTGAAAAAGAGATATTTAAATGGTATGAGAGGGAAAGAATATTTGATCGTCCAGAAATTATTCCGATAGTTATAAATTTTAATAGTGAAGAGAGTGACACTGATGTTGAATCAGATGAAGAAATTGAACAAGAATTTGAATCTGCCTAGTTTCATTTCACAATATGTTGATTTGTTTAATGTTAGTTTTTGTCTTTGAAAATATGTTCATTATTAAACATATTTTATTTTATTGATTGTATTTTTATTATATTTATTTATTAAAAGATTTGGTAACTCAGTAATAACCTTACAACTTTTATTCTAGAATTCCTTACTTTGTGAAATCTATTTATAAATTTAATTAACAAAAAACGTCAATGAAAAAACTCCACACTATATTAAACGAAAACTATCAAACTATCGATAATTTTGTAGTTTTTATTTATAATATTGTGGAATTTTCAACTTTTATGTTTTTTGTTGACTTCAGTTATTTTCTGTTAATTTCCATATTTCGTGAACAATTTGACAACGCTGCAAATGTTCACAGTGATGACGTAAACGCAACTTTATTTGGTTTTTACTATAGGTAGCTTAGTTTTCATTCAAATATCAATATTTACAAGTACCTACCTATCTACCGTAAAAATGATGTATACTCTGCAAGATAGATTTGAAATTGTAGGATTATACTACGAATACAATAAATCTGCAAGAGCTACAGCTAGACAGTTTAATGCTGCTCATCCCGAAAGATTTGCCACACCTAAGTACGTAATTGAATTGATGCAAAAAATTTTTGAAACAGGATCAGTTGGCAATAAAAAACACCAACCACGACGAGTAGTTAAGAACGAGGCTATGGAAGTTGCCGTTTTAGGACAACTTACGTTAGAAGAACAACAGTCAATATCACAAATTTCTAGTGCAGTGGGTGTTTCTTGCAGCAGTGTTTTTAGAATTTGTCATAAACACAAATTCCATCCTTACAAAATTAAATTAGTCCAAGAGCTGAATGAAGACCGGCGTCTACAGTTTTGTGAATTGATGAATGAACGACTGCACGACACTCCAACTTTATTGTAAAATATCTGCTTTTCCGACGAATGTTCATTTGCATTAAATGGTGGAGTAAACAGACATAATTGTAGATATTGGGCAGAAAATGACCCACACGTAATGCGGGAGTTTCATAGTCTAACACCACAACAATTGAACGTCTGATGTGGCATTTTTGGTGACCATAATTGTTGGACCATTTTTTATTGACGGAAACTTAAATGGTGAGTCTTATCTACAATTGCAATTAAAACAAAACTTATCATTTTTAACCACAGGATTCAGACTAATTCTCCGACAATATCCATATTGAATAATATGATTAAACCCTCCCAATGTGTCAGGTACCTGGGGATGGAAATAGACAACAAACTAAAATTCAACTATCACACATCATCTATGAAAAGAAAAATGATAACCAGAGCACAACACTTCAGAAGCCTGACATATAGGAACGAGGGAATTGAGACTAAAACTGCTGCCAATATTTATAAAATGATTTGTCGACCCTTAATAGAGTATGGTTCTACAATTCTCTATAATTGTAAAAACCCGGCAAATAACAATATAAGAGTAGGTGAAACAACCAGCCTCCGGAAAATAACAAAAATGAGACACCCTGGTAATCCAATGCATAACCCACCAAATAGAATCCTTTATATTAAAACTGGAATAGAACCTATAAATGAGAGACTTGATGAATTATTCAAATCTGCCTGCCTTGAAGAAAACAACATCCGGCTGATTGAGCCTCACATTATGAAAATGCCAGAAAATGCTCAGCGTAGAAAACACGAAGAAAAAACTCTATTTGAAGAAATCCTCTCTATATTAAATCATTAAGCAGCTTTCCTTCAACCCTTTCCTTCCTTAGTATAACTTGTATATAATTTGAACTTGTCGATGTATTGGAATATTGTTTTTTTTCACTGACTTCATACTTAAGGAATATGTTAGATTAAAAAAAATTTATATATATGTACTATAAAAACATTGTAAACTGGCTGAAATACTTCGGTCGATGGCCTTTTGATGCAATAGTATCAATAAAGTTTATTTCTCTCTCTCTCTCTACAATTCTCGGAGAAACTATTGGCCCCGAAATAACACGAGTACCATGTCAGAAGCTTTGCTAGCGTTTCAACAAGATGGAGCACCTCCACATGAGTTCTGGTTTTCCATCTTTTATATGTCCAGTCTTTCTGCTGGTATTGCCATAATCATGGTTGTATTTGCTAAGATCACATCATGGCAATCAATGTAATTAATGAAGCCCCAGCTTCCTTAATCTTTCAAATGCTTTTATTTTCCATATTTTAATTTAAACTTGGTTTGATAAGATGGAAAAAATTTTGAATCTTACTGCCATTATAATGTCAAATCCCTAGATTTTTTTCATCAAAAATATGTTTATGTAAAACGTTTTTATATGATATTAAACTATGTGAACAAAATTATTAAGTTTCATTGATATATGTATGAAAACAAGTTTAGTTCCAGTGTTATTTTTGGAGTAACATTCATCTGATAAATATAAACGTACATATATATTTACAAGTTGGATAAGATAAAATTTGATTTGATAAAAGTAATTATTTCATAAAACAAATAATTATGTAGTAGTTTAAACAAGATTTTGATAAAAATGATGTAACTTTATCCTAAATAGGGTAAATACCAACTATAACTAAAAGATTATACAGAGTGATCCGTAAGTAATGGTTCAAACTGAAATGGAATATGCTCGGCCTCAAAATATTATGCAACTTGCTTTAATAAAATATTTATAATTGTTGTAAGGAAGATCAAATATTATACAAACGAACGTACTTTAATGTCAGTTGGTAACAAAGTATAAAGACAGGCTAGGTAGAAAAATGGTAGAAAATAAGTATAGTAGAGGTATCTTGTTCTTACTGTTCTTAAAAGAATAATGAAGTTTACTTCAAAGTGAGGTGTTTAAATATAGAATACACAACATTTTTGGCGACGAGAAATCAAGTCTATTAAAATTTTGTTAATAAGTTCTCGCAATTGCCACTCAGAAAAACCTTATTCGAAACAAAAGCTAAATTAACACTTCAGCATAGGCTTGATAATTTTTTCTTTAATTTCCGAAATACCCCTAGCTCTGTCACACAAAAGAGTCCTGCAGATCTTATTTTTAAACAAAGTCCTAGAACCAAGCTACTGATGCTGAAACCATCAAATTTAAAGGAAGAAGTAACTGAAAATTATGAGCGAAGCCTATTGGAAAAAGAAAATAAACACAGGAGAGAAATACCTTTTTTTTTAGAGGGGCAGCTAGTTATGATTTATATGTAGAGAAAGAAAAGAGATGGGTTAAGGCTAAAGAAGACTTTAAGTAGATGTACTTACCTAGTATCGTGCCAAGACAAAGTAAAGTTCGTCTATTCCGACAATATGAAGAAAGACCTGACAACTGATTCACATATTACCCCTGTGGTTAATACATCATCCTCTAGTTTAGAAAGATGTATTAAAATTCCGATTAGTACAGAACTTCAGGGACATCCAAATACTCCAGTTGATGAGGGAAATGCTTCCAAGGAAATAGAAAACCCCCAGACTTGTGAAATCCCCTCACTTGTAATTCCTTCTACTCTTGGACCTACCTTGCGACGTTCTTCGATAATTGTAAAGCCACCCTGCAGGTTAAATTTGTGAGTTTTAGTTTTAAGGAATATTTTTTTATTTAAGAAGGAAGAAATGTAAGGAAGAACAAATATTATACAAACGAACGTACTTTAATGTCAGTTGGTAAGAAAATATAAAGGCAGGTTAGGTAGATACGTGGTAGAAAATAAGTATTGTAGAGGTATCTTGTTCTTACTGTTTTTAAAAAAATAATAAAGTTTACATCAAAGTGAGGTATTTCAATATAGAATACACAACAATAATAAAAAATATAGAGGGTGGAATAAATGTGGCGTATGTGGCGCCCTCTAGAAAATAATCTTATCTTTCAAATTTTTACGTTCGTATACCAAAAATCTTTCAATTTACTGCGGAAAAAACATTTTTTACATTTAAACTTTGCCATCCTCTATCTTCTTTATTATCAATATTTTATTGAAACAAGTTATGTCAGATCATAATGTCTTTAGACCGAACATCTTCCATTTTCTTACGGACCACCCTGTATAAATATTTTAATGATTTTTATAATTTGTAATGATAGGTAATTGTTGTGTTTCAAAGTGACATAGCTATGGAATATAATGAAAACCAAAAACAAATGGAAAGTATGTACATCCAGAAGATTTAATTATTGAAAAACTTATATGTAAAAATATGTAGAAAAAGCAGTGGTCAATATTTGTACTTGATTAATAATTTTTTGAATATGACATATGCCAAATAAATTAACTTACTTACAGAATAGGTAGTACATATCACTTATTCGAAACAGTGAGACAACTCGAAAAGTATAGTTTTTCAGGAAACACATTTTTTATTACCTAAAATGTCAACAAATAGCCTTTTCGCCCAAATTTTAGAATAACTCGGTTTTCCCAATGTTACAAGTTAATTATCGAATCAAATTTTAATTTTAGAGTCTCTTTTTTAGTCCACTTGTGTCACTATTACTCATAAAAAAATCATATTATAAAATAATCATTTATGGTGTTGTAACTTTTTTTAATGTGACACTATTTTTCAAACAAAATTTAATCTTCCCCCTTCACATGGGTAAAATTATAGTGACACTTATGCTACCTACCGCTCATTTACTAAAGTACAGATGTGTCGCTGTTCAACAATTGGAGATATTTTTAGTTGTGTCACTATTGTTTCGAATGAGCGATATAAAAATAATGTATGGGAGTTAATTAGTTTGGTTTTTAAAATTTTGATTAATACTGTGTATTTTTTTACATAAAATATTCATTTCTATTCTAAGGTATGTATACTTGAAACATTATCGGCTGTTACAAAGAAGGAAAAAAGTTAGTTGGTTTTGATTTTTTGTTGTTAAAAATGTAGCTAAATCCGGTGCCTTATATTAAGTTGCAAAGTCATTGAGAAATCATTATTTTGACCAATAGTATGCAAATGAAAATATATTGTGATATTATTAACCATTTTTATCCCTATCAACTAGTTTAGCTTAAGGAGTATTTTTAAATTCATCAATAACAAAATTACTATAAACCTTTTTTGGTCTTCAGCCACATCCTCTATTTATTTAAGTAGCAAAGGAAGCCATGTGACGGCTCATTCGAAAGGTTATAGAAAAGTGAAATTAATGTAGTACAGTAACAACCATGACTACATTTCAGTAGACTTTGTAAATAACTCTTCACAATGAATATTAATATATTTCATAACTTTTTCTCTCTTTTTCTCTTAACCATCTGTCATTAAACACTGGACATATTCCTTTTTGATCCTATGCCAACGATATCTGTTTTGAGGCATCCTTTTACAAAACAAAACTTTTACATTTGTCATGCTTCATTTAAACTTTGAATATTATTAAAATGAACAATGGTTGTTATTTGTTTCAGATTCTATAAAACTCAAATAAATATTGTTTTAATTGTGTAAATTTTTAGACAATTGAATTGAAGTGATTTAAAAAAAAATCTTTTTGTTTAAAGCAAACAAAAGCAACGGTCAACAGCCACCTACTTCCCAATCGAATAATACTGGTTGGGGACAACCTGGAACAAAACCAACAAACAATGCAATGCCACCTAGTAGTCAACCTCCTACCTCTTCCACAAATTCTCAAAATAATAATGGACCAACCAACAATACTACGAAACAACAGTTGGAACAACTCAATAGCATGAGGGAAGCTATCTTCAGTCAGGACGGCTGGGGTGGCGTAAGTATTCACTACAGTTGTAAAATTTACATTAAGTTTTACGTTTTTATTGCTTTTTATGCCTAATTGACACATATTACAATTTTTCCTCAACTCTATACAGTTTGGAGACATATTTATTGAAGCATTAAATGAATGCATTGTTGGTGGGGGTTCATATCTTATTGTAAAAAAAATCAATTACTTATGTAAAATTCTCGGTAAAATTGCTATTTTGATTTCTATTAACGTTATAATTTTTTTAGAAGATAACCTAATGGATCAATTTGATAATGTGATAACCTTCATCAACCTCTATACTTATGGCAAAATATATTCAATCTGACAAACTTTATCACATTTTATTACTTGTAGTCACCTTTAATAAATTGACCATTGAATGAACTAAGTAATATTTGTATATTATTCAAAAATGAAATTGGTGGAAAATCTCCTGGAAAACAAAAAGATTTGCAGTAGAAATTGTTTATATAGTCATTCAAAAAAACACCAAAATGTCTGAGTGCTTCATTGTCCGAATTCCCTATTTTTCATTATCCATATCAATCTACATTTCTTTTCGACTTTCTTTGCACTATTTAAAGGCGACCATAGGATTTTTAATTTGATAAAACATCTGATTTTCCATCAGAGTCGAACTTGGACCTTTCTAAATATTACCGTTTACATTTGTCTGATTTTCGATTCGACTTGTAAAATGTCAACTGTCATCCATGTCAATAGAAATAAAAAATGTAAGGTTATGATTTTGTTTTCACAAATTTTAAGTTGTTTGCTTTTTGGTTGCGTTCACAAGAATAGATTTTGTAAGTGTTGGAGAAGAAGTTGCATCTAGCCGGATCGTTTAATTTTGGAACCCACAGGTACGCATGCGTATTTAATGATCAGTTTACCTCGTTTTGTTATTTTGAATTTTTAGGTTAGAATAATTAGGAACTGATACTTGTTTTTGTTTCTAATAAGTTTTATAATTTTTCTTGGTTAAAACAGATCATTGGTTAATTTTTGAAGAAGGGGAAGGAAAAATAACCATTCCATTCACCCTTTCCCTTCTGTATAGTTTCTTCAATGATCTTCCTTGCCCTTCTCGATAAATTAGGAGGAGGCAAACTGATTATGCCTGCGGGTTCCAAAATTAAACACTCCGGATAGACGCAAGTGTATGGAGATATCTACTAACAATAACAATGTACGTCACAATGTCAACAAAAAACTAACCAAAATTTTTAATTCTCTTATTTTTCTTTGCCTCTATCCTATAATGCTTATAATTAATCGCAAGAATCAGATGAAAAATCGAACCGAAATAGATACGGTTCTATTTTGCAAAACTCGAAAAATTTGTCAAAAGCAAAATCAGACGGACTAAATCAAATTGCAAATTTAACAGTGTAAACCAATACAAAGTGACGGTTTCATCCGTTTGTTAAAATCAAATGAAAAATCCTATGATCTAAAGGCACCTTGACTTGTTCTAGATTACAGCAAGTTGAATAAAGATTGTATATTATTTTTAATTCTAATTTTCCATTAAATCATTTGTAAATTTTCCTTGTCTGATTAATTTGTTGTATCAAAACTCTAGTGTGTCTGTAAAGTATGGGATAAATTCGATATTTCCTAAACGAAATACCTTTTTAAAACAATCTGAAACACGTCGATTTTTAATTTTAACGTTCTACATTTTACATCAAAATTTCATTATACAGGGTGATACACATTAATATGATGACGTCACTGGTAATTTTTTCAAATTTAACTCCTAACAGGCTTTTTGTATAGAAAATATTAAGTTTATTCCATGCTTTACAGACACACTGTATAATAGGAAAGACCAGTTCCTAATTTTAAAATTTGTTTAGGGATATTCACTCAATCATAAAGAGTACTAAGTTACAATTAACAATTATAATAAAAAACATCAAAATTCCAGTAGGACTCAATCTAAATTATTTTTTGCAATTTGATGTTTTAGCAACATGTAAATCAAGATACGAACTGGGACATTCCCAGCAGTCCTGAGCCTCCAATAAAGATGGATGGTTCTGGCGGTCCTCCACCATGGAAACCGGCTGTGAATAATGGTACTGAATTATGGGAAGCCAATCTTCGAAATGGCGGACAACCCCCTCCGCAACCTCAACAAAAAACCCCATGGGGCCATACGCCCTCTACGAACATTGGTGGTACTTGGGGCGAAGATGACGATGCTGATAGTTCTAACGTTTGGACGGGAGCACCATCCAATCAGCCGCAATGGGGTGGTACCAGTGGTAACACAAATAATGGAGCTATGTGGGGAGGTTAGTTTTCTTTTTCTATATTAATGCTAGTTTAATTTATTTTTATTGATTTGTATATTAGGTCCTAAGAAAGAGAACGACTGGGGTGCAGGTCCAAGTAACAGCACCGGTGGTTGGGGCGATCCCCGATCTGCTGATCCTCGACAAACTGGTGGTATGGATCCTCGAGAAATTCGCCCAGAACTGAGAGATATACGAACAAACAATTCCGAAACTATGAGAATTATGGATCCAAGAGAGACAATGAGACAAATGTCTAACAGTGATATGAGAGGAGATCCAAGAGGTTAGTTTTTAAAAACTTCTTATCATGACTTTAGGTCAATATAAAATATTATAGAAACTTAATTTCGTCAAAATTTATAGGTATAACCGGACGATTGAATGGTGCAGGAGCTGAAGCTTTCTGGGGACAAGGTACACCACACCCTCCCTCTCAACAAATACATCATCACAACAAAATGCCTTTACCACCGGGTAATGGTACCGGTGGTTGGGAAGAACCATCACCTCCTTCGCAAAGGCGTAATATGCCAAATTATGATGATGGAACTTCTTTATGGGGCAATCCTCAACAAGGTAGGTTTTTTTGCAGCTTAGTACTACCAATGAGAGCAGAGCGAGGTACTTGTTATAATATTTTAATAATGACGTATAGCTAGAAAACTAATTGGTTTTTAGTATTGCATTATTATTCTATAGTAGCACTTAACTGAAAATTCTCATGATAATTTTCTTTTTTCAACAACAAAATAAAATATAAGTTTAATAATCCTTATTCTGACGATAAAGGCAACTTTGTCAAAGCAGATGTCTCAGTTAAAGCATCGCTTGCAGGTGTCAAGTTGTAATTTCTTCTCCGACTTGAAAGTGGGTAAAAAATATTTGAAATATTCATTCAATTACAGTATAATAAGTGAGTGTCATATTATAATAATGTTACTAAAAACGTCCCAAATATATTCAAACCTTGTTGCTATTAATACTTCTACCTTATAGATTGTTTGCACTATTTTGGAATTAATTTCCAGATGAATATTTTTCATTGCAATCTGTCTTGAAGCACTTAATATAAATTTGCACCCCACAATAGGCTCTCACTGGAAAGATCTGCCCACAGGGGGAAGTATGGGCCGTGGTGGTAATGCTGCTGGACCTCCTGGTATGCCGCAAAGTAGAGGCGGTATGAAACCTGATGTGGCAATGTGGGGAGGACACGGACGCAATGGCTCCTGGGACGAAACTGGACCTAGCGTTGGTTGGGAAGAAACAAGTTCCTGGCCAAAACAAAAAATGCCAGATCCTTTATGGGACGAGTCCGAATGGGGACACAAACAACAGAACAAGCCTCAACTCACCAAAGAAATGGTATGGAACTCGAAACAATTCAGAATGTTGGTCGATATGGGCCATAAGGTAAGGAAATTGACTTTTCAGTTAAAAATTAGTGATGATTTGACTCTTGGAAAAGACTAATTTTGTTTCGGGCTTTTGCGCATAGAAATCGATTAATTCCCTTTTTTTTTGTCGATTCTCAAATTATACAGAACTCAAAATGTTTTTGGAACCACAATCGACCTAAACAAACTACTTCAACATATTGATATTTACATTTGAGGAGTTGGTAACACTAGTGTTGTCAATTAAAATATGACTCCATATAAAACATTTAGAATATTAAAACAACCATCCTTTTATGTTGAACATTAATATGCGAGTATTTTTTCAATGCTTATTTTTAGAAATCATAAATATTCTGTCTTAAAATGAGTCATTACGACCACGCGAATTTAGAAGTGATGCTAGATATATTTATTTCATCTTATTTTTTGTATATAACTGAGTCACTTGTACTATTTGTAGTTAGTTGTATCTTCTGAATTTAAATTTTATCAACTTGATAAATTTAGATATTATCTAATAAAACTTGTTATATATCATGTTTACTCAACACCTGTTGAAGTAGTTTTTTTTTGGAAAATAAATAATCATTTTCTGTGGATTATAAACACCATTTTGAATGGGGAAGACCACTAAGAGATGAAATCCTTTAAAATATATTTTAATCAATGAATAATGATGTTGGTTCAGTGTGCAGACAATATATATCATGTGTCAAAATTGTATTAAATAGATTTCCTGGCGATTTGAAATCAACATATTAATTCAAAACTGAAAAATGTCCGGAACAAGTGGGCGGTGCTATGACGTACTAACCCCCAACATTATCTGTCTCGGTCTGCTTCTATTATACAGATTGCGAAAAAGTTTAATAGATCATACGATGTACACAAGTAGGAAAAGGATAATATGAACAACACTACTTGAAAGAGAGAGACAAGATTGTTCGCTGAGTGAAACTCACAGTTAGCAACACAACGGTTAAAAGTAAGAAGGGCAAAGAACACACGCCCACCTTTTTTGGTAGAGGGGACTGATCTAATTGTGAGTTTCACTCAGAGAACAATTCTTGTCTCTCTCTTTCAAGTAGTGTTGTTCATATTATCCTTGTCGTACTCGTGTAAATCGTATGACCTATTAAACATTTTCGCAATCTGTATATATCCTCTGGACACCGTAGTGCTGTGTTGTCAAAGTTACTCATCATTATCTTTTGTATATATGAGCTGTTTTTCTCTACAAGGTATCAACTAATGATAAAAATGTCATTTTACAACAAATTAATTTGTTGGAATGATTATATTTTGTTTGTTGTATTCTTGTTTATCTCGAGAACACGTTTCACCTCTTTAGAGCGACAACACTGTTGGTGATGGAATATGAAATTTGTTGACAGAAGCACCCTCAGTGTGATTGACGTTTTGTTCTATGATCTGTGACCTTGGTCGTCTTTGGCTGTTCATCTTGTTTTTTTGTTTGTTTGTAAAGTAATTTTTCCGTTTTTGTGTTGTATTTTCAATATTTTTCAAAAAAAACAGCATACAAATACAATGGAGCATAACCTCAAATTTCATTGACTTTTACTTTGTCAAACATGGAACCACGGATATACAGATTTTCTATGATAGAACTTATATGATCGGTTCGAAGTCGATATGCACTGCATTACACCAATGAGAACAGCCTTTACAGATGGCGCGTAAAATTATATGTTTGAAATGAAAATTATGTAATTTATTGCATTATTCATATTATAAAACAATTAAAAATATATGATTACTTCATGTAGTAGTTTTTAGACATGGAGATCACGATTTTACTGTTTGTCTTTCTCATTGTGGTATTAGTTGTTTTGCCAAAATTTTGAAAGAGGCTTTACAATCAAGG
The DNA here is from genome assembly GCA_947563755.1 of Lochmaea crataegi. Classification (NCBI taxonomy): domain Eukaryota; kingdom Metazoa; phylum Arthropoda; class Insecta; order Coleoptera; family Chrysomelidae; genus Lochmaea; species Lochmaea crataegi. The sequence continues at coordinate 14,842,226 of OX387425.1, forward strand.
ATAGTAGTTTTAAAAATCCAGCCACATATTCTTTTTATATCAATAATGTCCTATTGTGTTGTGTATACTTGACATTTGACATGCACGTCGTATTTTTTTAAATCTAATTTACCTTCTATTTTTTCCTTAATGTGGTTCCTTTTCTTTTCAGTTATATTAACCTTCTTCAACCAAGTATCTTGTATTCGCTGCTAAATTTTGTATTGAATACAATTTTGCCAAAATTTTTCTGCCGATGTTTTTTTATAAAAATAATTTCAGAATCGTAGATTTATCTATTGGATATTAGTAAGTCTCTTTTTTCCAATTTGCAGAAGGAGGACGTTGAAAATGCTTTACGTATGCGTGGCATGAACCTTGATGAAGCTCTAGATTTGCTCAGCCCCATGCGGAATAATCGTGGCGGAGGAGGAGGTGGCGGCGGCAACGACGGATGGGGTGCTCGCCACGACGATCACTACGAGCATCCACCGTTCGCTTGTCAACGATTCCCCACTGGACCCGGTGGTCAATTAACTGGTTTTCCTCCAGGAAACAACGCCCCTAATCTCCTAAACAGTATGTCAAATTCGGGAGCCAGTAACTCGCTTATTAATAATATTGCTCCTGCGGTGGTACAAAAATTATTGACTCAAGGGGGCGGATCTCAAGGATTTGTAGGATCCTCGGCAAATGCGGGTAGAAATATCCAGCCGCAATCTCAGCCGTCGACTCAGCAACTTAGGATGTTGGTGCAGCAAATACAGATGGCAGTTCAGGCAGGATATCTCAATCACCAGGTGGGTATATTAAATTTATGTAGTAGTAATATTGAACATTACTTTATATGAGATAATAATACTTTCTTCTTTTTCAGATTCTTAATCAACCACTGGCACCACAAACTTTAGTTCTCTTGAATCAACTATTGCAACAGATAAAGACTTTACAGCAGCTTATATCTCAGCAATCTCTTAATACCGGCCCAACAATGAATGGCAAACCAAGCAACACTTTTATGCAATTCTCTGTATTGATCACTAAAACGAAGCAGTCTATTGCTAACTTACAGGTAAGAAATTTGGAACCCATTCACCCACTCTTCGTCGTTTCTGATGGCGCTGAATAGGACTATTACTTTTTTTAGTCCTGTCCATTGTCAAAACGTTTTAAAGCTATAACATAACGTTTTTATTTAATGGTTAAAGGATCATTGTATAGTTTTACGTCAGCTGTCAATTGTCCATAGCATTGTGTAGTTTTGTGTCAACTGTCTGTGCCATTTTTATTAATGTACAGATTATTAGAAATTTATAATCAAATATTTTACTTCAACAACGAACATAGTTGTACATTCTACTCGAATTTTTGTATTTTCTCATTCAAATGAGATAGATAATAACCAAAAATGATATGTAATGTTGAATTTCCGAAATTTACGCATGTAACTTTTTTTTAGAATCAAATCGCCGCCCAACAAGCAACATATGTAAAGCAACAACAACACCAAAGTGGAATATATGACTCATTTAAAACAAATAGCATGCATGACTCGATCAATGCATTACAAAGTAACTTTTCCGATTTGGGAATTAACAAGGAACCGCCACTGGTAAGTCGGATCTTTTAGAATACTATTGACAGTTCAATTGATTTGTAAATTCATATTTATTATAGAATCCACAACAATCGCGACTTACCCAGTGGATTAATAAGGATAAAGACGATGTAGGAGAATTCAGTAGAGCACCTGGTTCAGTTTCCAAACCAATCAATACCTCGCCCAATATGAATCCTCTTGTTCTAAATTCATCAGATGGGTGAGTATTTTTTGTGTGCATGTAATTCTTACATATATAAATATGTTTATAATTTTATTTACAGACCATGGTCTACTGGAAGAACAGGGGATACTGGTTGGCCAGATGCATCAGCCAGTGATACCTCGAATGATGTGAAAGACGCACAGTGGTCGACCACCACTCAACCTTCCCTGACTGATCTTGTACCTGAATTTGAACCTGGAAAGCCCTGGAAGGTACGATTAAATATAATAACAAGTAATTTGTTTATATATATTAAAATTGTAATGTCTTGCAGGGCAATCAAATAAAATCAATCGAAGATGACCCCAGTATTACACCTGGTTCGGTGGTGCGTTCTCCTCTGTCAGTAGCAACAATCAAAGACAATGAACTATTTAACATGAATCCCAGCAAAAGCCCTCCAGTGACTGATGGCATTCAGTCGTTGAGTCTCAGTTCCTCTACGTGGAGCTTTAATCCCGCCGGATCAACTGCATTTACCAGGTAAATATGACTAGAATGTCACTTTATTTTTTTTTGCATTTTGTGCTCAACTGTTAGTATGGCATTTGAAGCAAGACCCCTGGGAAGCTTCAAGGGCAGTATTTAAAAAAATTTTTTTTTGGTAGATTTATTTTTTAGTATATTTAGATCATTTGTGGCTAATGTTTAAGGTAGGGAACCACCCCCCCGCGAGGCTTAAACGGAAATGAAAAAAAAAAACGAAAACGTGTTTGGTATGCAATTTGAAGAAAAAAGCTTCCTTATAACTTTTTATGAAAATATTTTCCCTCGGAGTTACAGCGAATTAAAAATCGGCATTTTCACCCCAAAAATCCGCGTTCTATATTGGTTTTTCTTTAATAATTCAAAAATTAAAGTACATAGAGAAAAGTTTGATGTCTTGAATAAAAACTAATAAAAACGTGAAAATATTTTTATTTTCTTTTGCGACTGTTGCAAAAGTAGATACAGCGCTATAATTTACAGTACCTCAATTTTACATCTTTTCTCCAAATTTTCTCAAAAACCGCAAATTGTAGGCAAAAATTTCTCATAACCTTATTTATTCATCTTGAAATCGGCATAAATTTGATGCTAATTAAAAGTTAATAGGATTTTCCAAAAAAAAGTTATAGCGAAATAAAAATTTTTTTTTTGTGGATGGACAATAATGGTGGTATTAAAAGTAGAAGGAAAATTTGGAACTTAAAATCCAAGTAATAGATGTTGAAACATATATTCCTTAGCATGCCTAAAAATTTTGGTGCTTCTATTTTTTATACTTTTTGAACCAGACAATTTTTAACGTCTTGAAACGCACTACTTTTTCAAAAAGTTTTCCGGTTTTTCGGAAAATTAAGCGAATATATTCATGGCAGTAAAAAAAATTATTACACACATGTTTCCCAACATTTTCACGAATATTTCCCATTTTTTTTTTATACGATCTGTCTATCATGAGATATGACCATTCAAATCCTAAAACTGCAATTTTCGCTCCTCAAAATTTGCCCTTCAACTTGAATTTGCAAAATTATATGTGGACAAAAAAAACTTACTTGAAGAAATTTTTTAGGGATTTAAATTCCTTTCAAAATATTTTTTTTATCTCTATCTGAAAAAAAGTTATACCAATAAAAGAAGAAGTAAAAGTTTTTTGTTATTTCAATAAGTCCATTTTCTATTGAATAAAATTTTTTTTTATTTTTTTTTTCAAGCCACTACCTAGTTTTTACAATACTTCAAATACATTTTTTTTGCCCTTTTGCCCTTGCATTTATGAGTATATAAATTTAAAATAAAATTTTTATAATTTCCTAAATCCTGACCCTTTAAAACCCACTCATATAGATTTTCATTAAAATGCAACGTAATTTAAATATTAAGCCCTTTAGGGTTGCCCTTTTACCCATGAGATTAATGGTATATGAATTAAAAATATTATTTTTATTATTTTCTAAATCCTTATCCTCTAAAACCCACACACATAAATTTTGATTAAAATACAACGTAATTTAAATTTTATGCCCTTTAGGGTTGCCCTTTTGCCCATGCATTTATGAATATGTAAATTTAAAATAAAATGTTTATTATTTCACAAATCCTGACCCTTTAAAACTCTCTCATATAAATTTTCTTTAAAATACAAGGTAATTTAAATGTTATGCCCTTTAGGGTTGCCCTTTTGCCCATGAAATTAATGGTATATAAATTAAAAATATAAGTTTTATTATGTGTTTAAGTATCGACACTGAAATACTCACAAAATTTAATATTCATTAGAATTTTTACATAAATTAACTATTTCACTGTTAAAGTTGCCCTTTTTGCCCTTATATTCAGTCCATTTTTCACCTCATTTTATTTTTTCACTAATTTTTCATAGTTAAATGAAAATTACTGCCCTAAATCAATTATTTCAATTACTTTTCATGAAAATTAAATAATTTTATTTGCTTGTACCAGATTTCACCCCTTTTATACCCTTAAGGGTGTAATTTAATGCGAACCCCACATTTTGACATAGCCACAAATGATGTACACATCCTTGCGAAGATTTTCCGCTTTTAAACATGAAAATCGAGGGTGCCCTTCTATGGGTGTTCGGTTCTTGAAAAATCTCGCTTCAAATGCCATACTATGTACAAAATAGTGATAGAAATGACATGAATGAGAGATGTAAATGTACTAAATTCTTACCTTGATGAAACAACTGCTGTTATGGAGTTCTTTCTTTGCATTTTATTTAATATATTTTAATGTGTTGGTATTTCAGTCCCCCGAATAAATTGCCAACTTCGAAAGGAGCTTTAGGCGACCTAAACCCTACGACTCCAGTAACTTCTGAGCTCTGGGGAGCACCAAAATCGTCCAGAGGTCCACCTCCAGGATTGTCGGCAAAAGGAACTGGCGGCATAACAAATGGTTGGTCTGGCGTTAACGCTATGCCTTGGGCAGCAGGAGGACAAAGAAGTTCCGGAAATTGGGGATCTCAGTGGCTGTTGTTGAGAAACTTGACTGCTCAGGTAAAGTTTTTTTTATAAAAAAGAAAATAATAATTCATAAATAATAAATTCAAAATACGAGGTGTATAAAAATGACATTTTCTTAGATTGACGGTTCAACACTACGCACATTATGTTTACAACATGGTCCACTATTAAGTTTTCATCTCTACTTACATCAAGGATTCGCACTTGCCAAATACTCAACTCGTGAAGAAGCCATCAAAGTAAGTACATTTTTATTATCATTAGAATCGATTGTGTTATTCATTTAAATTGAAAACATGACCAAACCTATCGCAAGCGAGTTACCTTTAACGGATATACTAAAAGCAGGCCGCCACCTTGACTAACATGGGAGAGCTACATCAATATCTGGTAGGATTCACGTGGTGACAAAATTCTCACCTAATTTTTTCAAAATGCAGAGGCATCAAGTAAACATCGTTTCTAGACGAAAACTTATTCTTGTTTCGTTTGTTGCTGGGTTGTTCCTATGTGAATGAAGAGCTTTTATGTACGTTTAATAATATTTTTGTGATAAAATAGTTATAGTTCGACTTTGACTTCTAGGTGGGTATTTTAAAAATTTAAATCGTATTTTTAATGTCAAATAGGGTGCGACACTGGAACGAGAATCGGTTGGAAACTAGCTCATAGATTGATGACGTGCCTGTACTGCGTTAACTCTATGAGTGAAAGAGATGGATGTATAGTAAAATTAATACCTATTTAGAGGTACCAGCCGTTTTAGTAACTTAACGTATGCGGCTTCTTGAACCATCTGAACCCGCATGAAAAAAATTAGGTTATGACCTTTGTCATGTCAAATGCTTGACATATTTCTTATTGCATTGGCGTAGTGACTTGAAATTTCATATTATCAGTGGCGGTTTGTAATAATACAAATTAATTTTATGAAATTCATAAAATTCTAAAGATGTTGACATAATAAAAGAATATAAAAGAAGCGCACTAATTTTAAAAACATTGTTTTATTAACTAGATACATAGTTTTTTTAAAAAAATATGGCAATTCAGAGTTCGATTAAGTACAAATTCTAGATTTTAAAAAAATGACAACGTGATCTTCAAGGCAAAGTTTAATTAGTTTCTAAATCAGAATAACTTTCGGAAAGTGATAGTTCATCATCGGATTCATTGGATACAGAGATCACCATAGGTTCGATGTTTAGTAGGTCCAGTTTGTTTTCTACTTCCCATGCTTCAGAAATAATTTTCTCTGTATGATTTATGTAATTCTGCCAGTGTTGCTCCGGTACATTTTTTACAACGTCATTCCATACTTTTAAGACTTCAGTAGGTGACCTTGCAGTTTTCGTAATAGCTTGGTCATAATGCCTTTTAGTTTCTGACCATACCATTTCGATGGCATTAAAATGGCAATGATAGGGTGGTAGCCTGAGAACACAATGACCATGCTCGGCAGCGTATTTGTCTAAATGATAATTTTTTTCTGGCAAAACTTGCTTTTCAATTATATTCCAAACAGCATCCTTTAAAATGTGATCTGGAAAAGGAATATTATTTTTTTTGAGCCATTCTAACATGCGTGTTTTACTCCAACTTTTTCTTGGGATTTCTTCATCCAGGCGACTGTGATACGTTGCGTTATCCATTATAATTAACGATGGTTCTTCCAAGTTTACAATTAGTTGCTGTTTACACCAATTTTCAAAATTTTCGGTGTTCATGTTATCATGGTAATCGCCTGTTTTTTTATTGCATTTAAAAATAAGCGATGCATTTGCCACAAAACCTTTTTTATTACCGGCATGAACAATTACATATCGTGTCCCACTTCCAGTTATTTTTAAATCACTGTGTTTAGTACCATCTTGCCACATTCTTCTGTCCCCGCTTTTACTAAAAACCCATGTCTCATCCAGAAAAACAGGTGTAAAGAGCTTTTCGCAATAAGCAGCATGGTATTTGTTCAAAAATAATATTCTTTTTAATCTGACTGCAGGCATTTCCAATAAATGTTTTCTTCCATCTTGTTTTTTGAAATGAAAACCCATTTTTTTAATTCCCAAATATATCGAACCTTTGGAAATCTTAGTGGAAAAAATCTAGTTTAGTGAACCAACGCGGATTTTGATGAAATATTTTTTTTTTAATTAATTCGAGGTCGCTGAACACGAAAATGAAAAAAGAAATCGGCGCTCTCTTACCAAAAACGAGTTATGAATTTTTGAAGATGAGTTCAGATCAGCACTGCACTGGTTTTATTGTCATATAATAACTGATTTAAATGATGCATTATAAAGTCTACACAATGTTAATTACACTATAATTACTTTTTACGATATTCCTCTCACACACACATTTAAAAAACACTGATATTGATATTCATTTCTTGTAAATTCTTTTTTTAATTCCTCAATTATTATATATTTTGACATTTTCATGTAACATGACTGACATATAAGTTTTGGTCTGTTTCTTCTTAGTAGTACAACTTGTACCTAATAGCATATTCAGCCATAAAAGATATTTAGCCACTTGAATTAGTTGCTGAGTATATTCGTTTTCATGATCGTGACCATATCGTGACATAGAAGATATAAACAAGATGAACATCATGAACATACACCTATTTTTCCGATAGCTAGCGCCGTATTACAGCTGAAACTTTTTTTTTCAAATTTTGAGAGATGTTGATTTTAGGAAGATGGTTAGTTTTGAGATAAGTTTGGTTGATATTTATCATTTATTTGAAGGATAATGAACCATTCAATTTGATCATTGAGGATGCTGAACAATTTTTTTTCTCTGAATTGCACTCATCAATTAATTCTTTAAAAAAATCACCTCCTCAGTTGTTCGGCCTCTATAAACACTGCTGACAACGAAAATAGTTGCTGCAGGTGTAATTCCAAATCAAATTTTTAACATACTGCTAATATTATAAGACTTTGGTTATCAGAAGCTGTTTCCCCTTTTTAGAAAATTTGAAAATTCTACTAATACCGCTTCCCGACCAACTAACACCGATCAAAGTGAAATCGCAATCGCTTCTTATCATCTTGATACATTTATTAGATTGGATTTCCGTTTGAAATAATGAAGTAGATTGATTATCGCGAGCGAAGCGAGCGCGCCGGATCGACGTTTCGCAATTCGCGCGCGCGAATTGCGAAACGTCGATCCGGCGCGCCTTTCTCACAGTATGTAGATGGCTGTTCATATAATTTTTCCATAACCGATTTCAGTTAAACGAAAGTTGAGCCAAATACAGCGCCAGCTATCGGAAAAATAGGTGTATGTTCATGATGTTCATCTTGTTTATATCATGAAATCGAAAATATTCAGCAACTAATTCAAGTGGCTAAATATCTAATGGCTGGATTTGCTATTAGGTACAAGTTGTGCGACTGAGCGGAAACAGACCAAAACTTATATGTCAGTCATGTTACATGAAAATGTCAAAAGATATAATAATTGTGGAATTAAAAAACGAATTTGCAAGAAATGAATATCAATATCAGTGTTTTTTAAATGTGTGTGTGAGAGGAATACCGTAAAATGTAATTATAGTGTAATTAACATTGTGTAGACTTTATAATGCATCATTTAAATCAGTTGTTATATGACAATAAAACCAGTGCAGTGCTGATCTGAACTCATCTTCAAAAATTCATAACTCGTTTTTGGTAAGAGAGCGCCGATTTCTTTTTTCATTTTCGTGTTCAGCCACCTTGAATTAATTTAAAAAAAAATATTTCGTCAAAATCCGCGTTGGTTCACTAAACTAGACTTTTACCATCTTAGTTTCTGGAGACTCTTCGATAAATTACCGTAAAATAGTTTCTACTGTGATTTTATCCTTTCGCGCATACATTTTATAAATCACTTCCCTCAAACAATGCAGGGTATTTTTTGTAATTCGGGTTTTGCTCCGGGAAACGCTTGCAGACATATTTCTTCTAAATTCGAAATCTGTAGCTCTGTTTGGTTTTTCAAGATTATATAATGTGCTTTCTGGAACTTTTAGTGCTTCGGACGCTTTTTGAATTGCCTTAAATCGAGATCCTAAATCGTTTTGAAAATAGTTTACTACATTAAGCATAAGTTTTTTGGATTCATCAGAATATCGCATTTTTATATCTTATTTTGCGTTATGACATTAACATGAAATAAAAATTTGACGTAACTTCAAAAACGTGACATCTAATAAATTAGTTACGACGTTCATTTTTGTTGGTAATTTTTTGTTTCAACCGATTTATTAATAATAAATAAGGATGGTCTTATTCTAAATGGGTATAAAATTTACTATAGGTGCATAAGCGAGAAAGAAAGAATCCATATAAATGGACGTAGAAGAGTTCACCTCTGGAATTCATTTTACTAGTGTGCGCAGCATGTAGACGGGTTAATAGAGAATAAAAAACGTAATTTAATGAGTAAATATTTACAAAGATGTATCCAATCAATAAAGAGTCAGTGAGACACAAAAGCATGGGTTTTTTGTAATCTTTGGCATGGGTTATAAACAATCTATTGAACTTTTAATATGCAAACTATAAATGAGTTGCAGTTGATATGACTCCAGATAAAACAGTAATACTGGGTTCATTGCCACATACTGTAAAGACTCGGATGTGGTAAATAATAAATGATTAGAGGAAAATCATTTGAAAATTATACAGACGATAATCAAAACATAAACATTTTTAGTCATACAGAACTTGTTACATATTTATGCATAGAATGTAAAAATTAGTAGACATATTTAATTTTATTATAGGCTCAGACCACCCTCAACAACTGTGTCTTGGGTAATACGACAATACTAGCCGAAAATCCTACCGATTGGGACGCAAATACTTTGCAGCAACAAGTTGCCGCTAGTCAACAAAGCGGTTCTTCCGGCGCCTGGCGAGGTTCAAGCAAACAACCCTCTGGAGCGGATACTTGGAGTACTGGTTGGCCAAATAACCCAACCACAACCAGCTTGTGGGCAGCTCCCCAACTCGACAACTCCGATCCTGCGCGTGGCACTCCATCTAGTCTAAATTCATTTCTTCCTAACGACCTCTTAGGTGGTGAGTCCATGTAAATTTAGGATGAAACCAAAATGATTCCAACATAGTTACAAGTGTTGATATCTCTCTGTGCTTTCTGCTAAAAGTTTTATTGCATGTTTTAAATGTTTTATAATATGAAATTTAACGATTGTCTTAAGAAATTTCGATGATATTTATTGTATTATTCAACAATCTTTTTTATTGTTATTTGTAAATGTATTTCTATTTTTAATTTTTATGGTGATTTAAGAGTTGTTGTTTTAAAGGTGTTTTTTTTTTGTTTATTTTTCAGTTATTTATATAAGGATTTCAACAAATGTACACTATTATTACTTTATCAATTGAAAAATTTGAAGAATTTGAACATTTTTTTCCATTTGAAAATTTGCCATTTATTTATTTGGTGTATGTTTGTGGATAAATGTTTCCAAAATAAAATGATAAATTTTGACATTTACTAAATCAGATGCAATTCTTGTTAACTTATTAATTACGGACTGCAAGCGTTTATAGTATTCCATTGATATCACGCTCAATTCAGATTTCATAACGCACTTAATGTGACATTCATGAAGAAACCCAGCTAGTCTCAATCAACAAGATTATATAAATGCATAGGTATATAATATTAATTAATATATGTGACCAAACTCATTATAAGTTCACTATTTTAAGTACTGTAAAATTTGTTCTTTCATATAAGATATTTTCCTGTATATTATGGTTAGTATATAAATGTTACTTTTAATAATTTAATGTATCTACATGTAAACTATTTGTATGTGTTTGTTTCTCCCGTAGGACAGTATTATCAGTCGAATATAAATGACATTTCCTTCGAAATGTTCTCTGAAGAAAATTACTGCTTAAAATACTTCGGCGGCGTTTTTAAAAGTAACAACGTCAAATTATCTTTAATAAATTTCATATTGAAGGTATTTAATTTCAGTAATTCTCTAAGAAACGTTTTCTAGTCAAGTTCAACGTACAATTGTTTTATCAAAATCTACTTAAAACTATTTGGAGAAATAGCATTTTACTGGAATATTAGTCGCTGACGTACTTTTTTTCTAATTTCATCGTAACAAAAGACAATAAATATTAATTTATTCTAAATCATTGAATGGGGAGTTTTATGACTGTTCGCTGTAATTTTTTTTTCGGAATTTTTACCCTTAACGTTCTACTGTCCTACATTGTGGTCTTATCATCTCATCACACACATCCGAGTGATATTATTTTTTCTTGTTAAACAGAGTTTCTTTTGAGATGTGTGTCATGACATAAAAAAATTGTTAAACCCACATAACCTGTGATCTCTGATTCCTTATATATCATGTAGAATTACACATACAAAAAAAATAATCCTTTATGTGTAAAATATTGTTATTAAATAAAAAGTGCGGATTCACTGAATACATTCGGTAACCGCCACGGTAACACCACACAATCAGTTTTAGACTGCACGTTCTGAACTATTCTTAAATAAATTTCGAGTAATAACTAAATATTTAACAAATAGCCTATAATATTATTATATATTGTAATTAAAACTGAAATTATGGCAGTGACAATTATTACATCACACGAATTCGTAGTATAACGATTTTCCAAAGAAGATATGTACATTTTTTTAAAATCGGGTGAATTGACGTCGATAAAAGAATATTTTTGAAAAAAAATTCCGTACTAGTTTTATATTTTGGAACACAGTTCAACTAATAATTCATCTGATAGGTTTTAAAATGACTGTGATTGGCTACAAATGTCAATTAAAGGTTGTACTGAAAAAGCCAATTAGCGATATGTCTGGTTATTAACTAAGTCCAAATTAAACATATGTTGTGCATAAATTACATATCTTTGTTTTTATATTTGAAATTTACATATATTTATTTTAAGCTAGAAATTAACAGTGTATTGTTGAAAACTTTAACCTGTCAAATACTCTAAAATTTCCCTGTTGCAATCGATTTAAATGTACACAAAATATGGATAATTGACGAAACATTTCGATTCTGATTCGAATTAATTCATGCCCAATATTAATTAAGTCAGTATTTATTTTCTGGTTAGATCTTTATCCAAAAATGTGAAAGTTTTACCTGAATATCTACGAAAAATTCATTTCAACTTACATTATATGAAATACCGAAAATTGTATATCAAATCTCAGATTAACATAATTTGTAAATTATATAAACGTCTTGAAACTCTTAATATAAGAGTTGTAGGTTTGAACCCCACGTTGGGCGCCAATGAAACATCAATCTTTAATCTATTTGTTAATTATTTTGGTAAAATTAAACCAAATTCTTTTAAATTCACTTGAAAAGAAAAGATATATTTACCACACTGAAACTTGATTTATAGAAGACATCAGAAAATCTATCGAGTAATTAATAGAAAGTTAAACTAAAGTGAATATGAATTTATAAAAGTTATTTTACAAAACAAACAGTAATAAATAAACAATAGCTAAATCACCAAGTCTTTGGGCGGGCGCAATTATTGCCCCACATTGTTTTGAGGGTTGCTACTATGTCGACATCTTAGATGCGATATGGCTTGAATAAATATTAGGATGAATTAGTTTGGCGTGAACTCCGAGAGAGAAATGTTGAGCTTCGAATTTTGCTCCAATTATACCTATTATTGATTCCATTCTAAGTCATTATGTACAGGGTGGTCCAACCTGAAATGAAAGATGCTCGGCTTCAAAATTTTACGATCTGACGCAACTGATTTAATAAAATATTGATAATAAAAAATATAGAGGGTGGGAAAGATTTTGGATATAACAACTTGAAAATTTGAAGTTAGGGGTTTTGAGGTATGAAAAATCATAATGTGATATCCGTTTCGGTGTATTTTCTAGAGGACGCCACATTTATGTCATTTATGGATCACCCTGTATATTTGATGTGTCATTTAAATTGAGATGTTTATTCGAATTCGTTAAAACGTTCTTTCGAACCACTGAAATATATCTAATCTTGCTAATTCAAAAAATCCCAATCTTACAGAAAAAATGAAATTAATCATTTATTTTTGTCTGTAGGAATATCTTTATAATTATATCAAACAAACGGAAACCTGACATAAATAATAGTTGTGTGGTATTTGATTTAATGCATTTTAATACATATCACCAGTGAAGCATATTTTCTTTCGAAAAAAAATAGTTGGCATCGAATTTGTGTGGTAGATCAAAAATTTGCCAAATCGTTGTGAGTTTTCAATTTAAAGGAGAGCAAACGTGCGACGTACTAGTTAATTTTAACCTTTTCTTGAAAACCTTTTATTAATAATATGGTTGAATATTATCAACAGCCACGCCTCCTCTCTCCTCACGAGACTCATAATTACTAAATCAGATTAACGTTGGTGTTTATGTGTATTGTATGTTTAGTCATAGACTTTCTTTCTATGTTATTAGTCTTAAACTGTGATTAGCGTTCTTAAGGGGATACAGACTATGGAACCCGTAAAGAACATAACAATCACATCATTTTTATCATGGTGTTCATTGAAGAAAACTGATTCTTTTATACCTGTTCTAAAAAAAACAAATTTCCTTTTGATATAACCAAAAAATTTATTTTTAAGAGAAAGATCGTAATTTGGGTTTGTATCCTAAATATAAATTACAACTCGGTCACCAAACAAAAGGAAATTATACAATACATATTCTTCGGGGAAATTATTTATGATTCTCTCTTCTACCCACAAAAATCCGTACCAATGTAAAAACACTTATTTGGCTGATAGATCTTTTGTTAGTGAAAAATTCGTATTTATTTTAAATATTTCAACTATTCGAGATCCTTCTCATTGAAGTGCAGATCTGTGAAATAAAGTGGATAGGGAAGCACCTAAAACGTTGTTTTAATATCTGGGGCGGTGCATTTCTCGCAAAAAACTGTTTCTTTTGCTAAACGTGACCTTTTGCTTCTATTCTTGAACATTTTGTTTTATTGTCCCAAAAATACCTGGTGTACTGAACAAAAACCATATTTGTAAGAAGTTTAAAACTCTAATGTAGATTCTTTCCGTAATTTTGTCCCCTGGTATTTTCAGTATTGGTATCCTGTATCGGTATTCTGGATTTGTTTTAGTAGAAGTTTCCTCGACCTAGCCTACTCGTACTAATGCAGTTAACTTTCCCTTCGCATCGGGTAAATCTACACTAACCTAGTTGTAATTTATTCACAGATGAAAATCTAAATTGAAAAAATTTGATAATTTAGACACTCTTGAAAGTTGTGCAATGATTTTATATTGAACAAAAGTAGCAATTGGATTATCATAAAAATAACCTTTCAGTTTTACCAAAACAAAACTTTAAATTATTTACTACCATAATTAGTGACTGAATTCCTGATGAGGTGTGATATTAGTAAACGAATCATTGCTACAGCTTCTATAGAATATAATGAAGAGACCACATTTAAATTTACAAGTTTTTTTCTGATATTTCAAAATCTTCTATTGTGATTAATTTCGTGTAGCTCTTTTTAGTGTTTTTGAACCATCTAGTCCTTTTATTTTCATTTTGTTTATTGATTCTAGTTAAAAGAAGACTGAAAACATTGAGATATTGATTATTTCCTTGCATTTGAACATTTTTTTAAATATTTCTATTTGGACGTATCAAAAGGAAAGTTTTATATCAGAGATGTGCGATTTTTCGTTAATACTAATTATTGTTTTTTGTTAAATTAACAGGACTTTAATACAAGACCGCTATAATCGTTTTTAAAACCTTACTATTTTTAGGGTGTATCTCTGTAAAAAAAATGTACTTTTTGAATTGAAATTAATAGCTGTTTTGTATTTTCGTCAGGACATTTGTTTCACTAAAAATTTTGACACAGTAGCAGATGCGGCGTAGTATAATAGTAAGCGACAGTAAAATTTACACCTAATACACATTTTGTAAGGCACAAAAGTAAAAACAAATACTATAATACCACTTGTTACTTATTTATGTGCCTTTTCTTGTTTAATCATGTTATTAAAGGTGCTTGTGCAGTAATTCGGTATTAAGTCGCAACAACTATTGTGTCACTATGTGACGTAAAATGTATAATACGCTTCTTTTTTTTAATTATCACATCTCTGAAAACATTTTGTGGGTTCTAAGAGTTAATCAAGTTTTAAGTACACAACTGTGCTGTGACTCTTAAGTGGCTTTTTAGTTTTTAAATGATAAAAAATATATTCTAAGGAGCTCTCATTATTAAAGCTTTTAAATTGTAACCGATATTCATCAAGATAATTTCACGGTGAACATTTTCACTTCATTTAAAAAAAATTATATTGAATTATTCCGGTGTTCGTGTGTTTCCATTAAGCGATTACAGTAGGTTGGAATCGTAAAGAAGTTGTAGAAAAATTCAAGACTTTCCATAACCTAATGGAAAGCTTGGAGTTGCGAGTTTTGACTGTTTTCTCTTCCCTATCTTCTCATCGATTGTATCTCGTTCAAAGTCTATTCAAAATCTCGTAGATATATTTTCAAATTTCATTTTTAAATCTTTTATTGGGAACCTAAAAAAAGGATTCATTTACTTGTTATACTTTTCACGCCAATATTTATGGCAAGGATGAAAAAATTGAAGTTTATCTACTTAATCGCGAACAATTTATCCACATTTTCAATAGGACGTTGTTCCATTGTCAACCTCTGGGAATCTCCTTTTTATTGCCTCCCATCTCCCGTCGTTTTCTCCTATCCATTGGACTCAATTTTTTACCTCGGTTCCCATTTTAATTTGATTCCTTTTATTTATTATCCAGTTTATGTCTATGCTCTAGACCATTCATACCTAACTTTTTTTAAGGTTCACGAAGATCTATTTATACTCGCAATTATCCAGCTATTTATTATATTATAAGAGTTATCACATTTCAAAACTACTTTTAATGATATTTCTGGAATTATGAACACTTTTACAAAACTTTGTCAAGATCTGGCCTGTTGCTGCATGCTAACCTTATTATATCATCCAGATGGGAGTCCCCGAGTTTGTTTCTATACACATTCTTTACGTATTTTGCTTCTTTGAACAGGGACAATACCCAAACATTTTTCCTAGATATTAGAACTTTCTTGTAATTTCCACATTTAAATCCACTTTCAGGCATTGTGAAGTTAGTCTTGATAGTAATCGGTAACTGTTAATATTAAAAAATGGTGCAAGAATTTTGGACTGCTTCTGGAACAATTGTAAACTCCTGCAGCAGTCTACCTATAAGTTCCAGTAAAAACTATCTAAATTAAGTATTTTAATGCCAATTTGAATTTTGTAGCTGTAGTGTATAATATAGTCATTAGGTGTCAATATAAAATGGTTTTTAAGGAGTTTGGTAGTAGGGATATATTGTTTTATGTTGTGTGTTCATATAATTGACAACCAATCTGAATGTGACGCCACTACCATTGAGCAGTAATGTAGTTTTACTGCCTAATTGTTTCCTAGGTGTGGAAATCCTCCTGATACCCATCAATTTTTAATATGGACGTGTTTTCATTTGTTCACTAATATAATGATTGAACTGTCGGATATCTCGAATATTACAAGCCATATCTTAAATAATGATGTGATATTTTTTTATTTAAACGTTCCATTTTTAACCAAACTTTTTTTGTTTTGCAAACTTCTCAAGTTATGTTTTTATTGATCAAATTTTGGCTGCACTGTATACTCAAAAACAAAACTAATGTTTAAAAGGAGAGTTATGGGTTTATTAAGACTTAATATAAAACGTTCATACTTATGGAAATTTAGATGAACAAATGATATCACGTTTATTTCACCAACAATCTAAAGGCAATGATTGAAGTACAAGTAATTCCGATGTAGACTTCAAGTACTGGAATCCTAGAGATATTTGTCACCGAAAAAACATAATTAAAATAAAATCGTTAATTCGTGAAGTGATGAATGTAGTAGAAGTGTAATACAATATGCCGTTTGTAATACTAACAGAAGAATTCAAAATAACACAAAATTGTAGAATATTCATTTGGGAAGATTTTTAATTGGAAAAATGATTAGAAAATCTTTTGTTTGATAAAAAATACAACATAAAACTAAGTAAAGTATACCGAGTATGTGTAATAAATTCAAAATTCATGTTACATTCATTAAAATAAAAGTATAGTAATATTATTTAAGATTTACAGTGTATTTACTCGGACACTTATTCGCTAAGTAACCTGGAATTAGTGTAACCAAAAATCAGTGTAAAAACTAATTATACTATATTCAGATTTCATTTACGCCCGATAGAAACAAAAGTACGTGAATTGACCAAGACAATTTGCTGCAAACGATGCAATAACGGCGGAGACTGGCGAAAACAAAATTCAACCCTGATATAAAGGGTTATAAACGATTATTTTCTTATCCACCAATAATCACGCAAAACTTCTAACGCTATAGCTGTTGTCAGGTTGGGTATTGATTTGACAGGGCGTTAATGAAATTTGGGTAATAGAGTATAGCTGAAATGATTTTTTATTGTATCTAAATATTTACTGATGGCAAAATATTCATATTTGGTCCAGGGATTTTTTATGATGTGCATTTAAACATCACATCCGTGTGCCGTGTACATGGTCGTCGTTAACTAACACTGCTGAATAAAGTATGTCACTATAATTTATTTTGATAAGTTCAGCATGTCAAAAATTGTGATTTATGCAATAGATATGAATAAAAATGAAAAGTACATCACAAATAATCTATAACAGCTGATTTTTTTGGTTGAAAACTGAAAGATTTTCTAGTCGTGTTTCCGTTTAAAAACTAGATACTGACTTAGACTGTAATATGGATGAATATCTGATTACTCTCTAAAAAAACTGCCGGAATTGGTATTCCTTGGGCGTAGCTGGAGCTGCAGCTAGCGCCTCGCCAGTGAATAGAAGATAACTGGCGAAGACTGCCATTGTGATTTACTTACTAATTGAGATCTTATACATATTAAAATATGGCGTGTGCTTTAAAGGTAGAGCTGTGAAAGTTTTACGATTACTCTTGATTTTGGGTAACTAGAAAACTTTTCGAAACTCTTGAAAAAATATTCTATGTCTGATATTGTGTACCTTCTTAAAACTTAGATTTAGTGTTTATTTAAATAGAAAAAAAAGTATATAACTAAAAATCTTAGGTTAAGTTGCTCAGCATTGAAAAACATATTTAAAGTAATACATATTTGAAATTATTTATATAGTGGCCAGTTAGGCTATCAAAAATAGTAACAATTAAGTAAATGTTTGTATGCCCTCGACAAAAAATGAATTTATTTGAAAAACATCACCAAATACTGTCACTTTTTGATCATCAATTAGAACTGTAACTTTAGACTTCTTTTTTACTTAAATTTAGTGTATGTTTTTCACTTAAAACGTAAAAAAAAACAAGGGTGTACTAATTGTAAACATTTACCAAACATATTATATTGACTGTACATCAAAATGCATTTAAATTTTTGAACAAATTGTATTGAATAAATTTCACTAATTTTTAAAAATAAAACCTAAAATTGAAAAGTTTCTGTTCTGACAATACATGTTTTAACTTGAAAATAATAAACGTTTCAGATAATTTTTTTTCTTGGCGATAAATTTTAGGTTTTATTTTTATTGATTTAACAAAAATGGATTTTATTCTAATATAACTGGTAAATAAATGTAGCTGTGCGACAATATAAGGAACAATTATATTGTTATACCTACCTGAAACATAGTAATTTTGTATCAACGAAACGGTGTAACATTGATTTTTTTGTACAACCAATATTATATAGAATACGTAAAATGTGACACCCAAAAGCCAATTTTCAAAAAAGGAAAATACAAAAAATATGTAGAAATAATAGTTATGATTTAGGTTTACAGTATTTGTGATCTAAGTGCCACTTGCGTTTTCAAGTATGTTTAATCATTCGCCACTGAACTATATATTATATCGTATAAATATATATTATATATTTAAAAATATAACAAATATGGTAAATAGTTGGCATATCTGCCTTAGCATAGGGTAACTTGGTGTTCGGTAGATTTAAGATCATTTTGAGCTTATATTTCTTGTCATGTTGGAACAACATACGGATGAAACTTCTATTACTATTTTTTTGTTAAGGCATCATTTCTACCAATATTTTTGTAATCTAGTGTAAACATCTACTTTATTTCAATGGTATCATATCATTTGGTCATCCAGATAAATCGGTACGTAATGAAGTTGGCAAATGTTTTCATTTAAATTATTCCAAGTATTTGGATTGTTATCGACAGATTTTTAGAGCTTAAGTGTGTCTTTATCGTGGTTGTAATTTATAAGAAAAGTAGAACTGATTTGATAATAATTAAAAACAAAATAGTATAGGACAATAATTCAGATATTTGGGGAAATTACATTAGGCATAATCTCACCCTTCATCATTTCTGTTTTGTCCTGCATAATCTTTCAATTTTACATCTTTGAAACTCAAGTTGACTCTCGTAGGACTTTTGCCAATCATTCATATTTGGAAATTCTTAATCAGATCAACAAATTTTTTCCCATGGTCGGTAATTTTGTCTTCTATACGGTTTGACCTATATTTTAAGCCATGACTCTGTTACTTTCACCCTCCTGATAAATAGACCTACTTCATGTTTGCATAAGTTTTCCGAACTTCAAGGGGCGAGTTTAGGTGTGTCCAATCATCTCAATTTTCCATGTTATATGAAAAAAATCTTGCTTCTAATTTGATTCAACCAAACTATACTTATAGACATTGTCGAGTTTCCAATTTGATGGTGTTCAGCATTTTTGGTATACACCTAGAATCTAACCCGATGTTAACTAATATTTCACAATACCACTTCCAAAAGCTTTAACTGATTATACAGTACGAGAAAGGAACAAAACAGACAATGTGAAGCGCCTGTAATTTATGCGCTTCTAGATGAACGATATATTCCCTAGTGCTCATCAAAACTTTTCTTTTACAAATCAATTCATTTCTCATGCAATTGTAGTTGAACATTAATCAGACATAAGAAAACTTGAGGCACATGGCGTTATCAATGTGTTAAAGAGAGATGGATAATTTAAAGTTTTAGTTTTATGTATCTGTATGTATCAACAACCATAATCATAGTAAAATGTGGTAAACGCCTTGATATTTCTAGTTCATTATTCGTTCTCGTAATCTACTCCGCATATTATGTTCGTAAGCGGTCGTATACTCGTATCCCTACCAAATATACTTATTTCATTGTCGCTTATGGCACATGTTGAACTTTCATGTTACCAGAATTCCTTCCTCGTTATGTATATTTGGTCAATTGAAAAGTTATACATTTTTCCGGTTAATTAGCCGACTATCTCAAGACAACAAGAATTTTTGTATGAAAACATTTGATTCCTTCATTTCGTTTTGATATTTTAAAATCTCATTTCTGTAATATAGCAATAATAATGTTAATTTATTATAACTTTCTTTAACCCTAATGTGTAGGTGTATAATTTTCTGAAAAAGGGGTGGATATCATAGTAATAATTTCTTAAATGTAAGACATGCTTAATACTTGTTAGATTAGTAGATGCAATGTTCACCATATTTTATAATACCAAATGATGTGCCTCTTTAAAAAAATTGTTAAATATGACAATGATAATTCTTGAAAAATAAAATGACGTGATCTGCTTGGTCTCAAAATCCCATACAATGTCATACAGACCTAAGCTATTTGAAAAACTTATAGTTCAGTATTAAAGAAAAATTAAGTTGTTTATTTAATAAAAAAAAATAACATTTGACGACAAGATGCCTTAGTAAAATAAATTTTTGAATAATCCAAAATATTTTTCACGTATTTTTATAGAGCAATTAGGTGAAAAGAAAAAAGTAACGTGAACAGAACTATGCTACACAAAAAAAAATCTTAATATTTATTGTGTCACTATAATCGGTTGATGGGATATTAAATTGTAATTTTTTGATATACTTAATATTGTTACTTAATATTTCTAGCAGCATTTAGTTTCTAAGTAGTATTACATACGATTGTGTGATACCTTTTTCGCAATACTTTTCTTCTGCCTTTCAAGTATTAATTTACTGATTTACACATTATCTTTCAGGTTGTGTAACCGCTTCAAAAACAAATCGGATTTTTCCAAAATGATTTTTTCCATATTTATCCGGGGCTTCGCCAAACTGGGCTAGGCCGGCGGCACAAGCAACCTTGCCGCCGACATAAAAGTCAGCGTCTTGTCGCAGCCTGCAGCGACTTTGCCACGGAAATAACTTTAACTACACCGTTGCTGACTGGCTATTATCGAGAATGTTTGACGACGATGACGTTCTATTAGGGTATTTGTTCCTGAAATTTTTTATCGATAATATAAAGCATAAAATACGCGGAAGTGAACTGTTATTGGTATCCACTGGAGCCAAAAAAACAAAAATCACAAACGTAGAGCATACTCCTTAACTAATTTGAATAAAAATGTGTCGGTATATTTGCTACCCGCTACTTCTTTGATCATTACCGACTTTTGGCCACTGGCGAAAACAGGCCTGCGGCCGGGATAGATATTTTTATTTTAAATTTATCAGCGGCAAAAGTTGAGTTTAGTGAAGCCCCAGCTTTATAAATAGTTTTTACCAGTTTCAATTACTTTGAACAAGCTTTCAAAATATGCATACAAATTTATTTTGATCTTATGAAAAAAGCAAAAAATTGAAATGATGAAACTCAAAATTCAGAAAAGCTTTTTAATAAATCTTGAAAAATTATCAAAGTGATTTAAAGATAAGGGGTCATCCATAAATTACGTTAAAGGGGGGGAGGGTATCACTGGAATGTGACATTGTGTGACAAGGGAACAGGGGTGGTTGTCAAAAGCTTTGTGA
This sequence comes from Lochmaea crataegi, assembly GCA_947563755.1. Classification (NCBI taxonomy): domain Eukaryota; kingdom Metazoa; phylum Arthropoda; class Insecta; order Coleoptera; family Chrysomelidae; genus Lochmaea; species Lochmaea crataegi. Next base: position 14,863,997 of record OX387425.1, read on the forward strand.
CGTCACATGTTGAAATAAATTTAAAATACTAAAATGCGAAATTTATATGTGAATTTGTTTTCTCTGTTATCTAAAATCTTTGACTGTGACTTTTTTCTTTTGATTTATTTTTAATTACATGCATAAAATTGAAAAATGTGTGACACATATCAGGGGGGAGGGGTTATAATGTCCTAAAATTCGTGTGACGTAATTTATGGATGGCCCCTAATTGGAACTCCATCGACTGTTTTCTGAGTTCATTTGGCAACTGTAATTTTTTAATTTAAACATTTTTTGAATTTTCAGTTGTATAAAATAAATTGTTCAAATTGAAAAGTCTATAGATTTTGCAGAGCTGTTGATAAAATCACAGGAACAACTTACCGCAGCATCTAAAACATTCGATGGAACTTATATAAATCAATTAAATTTAAATAATTTGAAGTGGTTGCATGAAAGCCGGAGATTCCTTGTAAACAGAACACTGGTCTTGCCATTTTGAATACACATTTTTCTTTACAAAATACCAAAGAAGTTTATGTGTCATATTTGTTTTAAAAATTTTAAAGATTTTGGGCATACATCGTTTCAGCTTGAACCCACCATCCATTAGTTACTATTATAGTTTTTTAGCTTTACTAGTAACTGATTTGATTAACTAAATGGTAATTTTTTCTGTTGGACAATCTGCCCTTTTCAATTTTCTGCCAAAATCTTCCATCAGAGGTTGTGATAGTCTTAAAATAGTGTTGTAACGCTTTTTATATTCCATTGTTACTAATTTTATTTCAACGGAATGTTAGTATACATTTATTAATTTAACAAACATATATTGGAGTTTTAGCTAAACTGTGGCTGGGACGATGTGTTTGTTGAAGAAATATTTGAACTACTTGGTCAAGTCTCTGAAATGAATCCAGTGTTATTAAATTTAAATAGTGCTACATTCCCGACAGGATTATTTGTTAAAAATATATATTTAAAGATTATAAAATGTTCCGATAATAAATCTGGAAGTTATAACTGGTAGTTGTTTTAAGAGACTAGATCTAATTTTCAGAGTATTAAAAAGACTAAACTCATTTCTCAATATACATTTAATTTATTTATCACATGACACAAAGTTAGCTCTTAATTTTATTTTTATTTTTTGAGATATGAGATTAAAAGTTGTTCTTACTAAAGTCAAGCAATTAGTTGTTGTAAACGCTGTGATTTTTGTTTTCTGGTATTTATTTGCAATGTTTAACCAAATTACTGTGCATATAGCACATGTTTTATATAAGTGCCTATAAATGTGCAATTTAATAATATAGGGCCTGACTCTAAAGACAGGGTTTTAAAATTTTAAGTGATTTTTGAATGTATTTCTATCAAAAACTTAAGGTTTTTACCTCACTATGTATAAACCCACCGATAGTAAAATTAGATAATGAAAAATAGTTGTAGAGAATGAAGATTTTTAAATGATGTGTTTTGTCTGAGATCAATACATTCTATACTCCCAATATTCTCATACAAAATTAGACCAAGCAAGAAAGGAAAAGTTCTTGAATTTGCCTGGTCTACATTCTGATACCTTTTTGTGTTAGTTGGCGATGTTGTTCATAAGAAGAGTAATACTTATGTGTAGTGGGGTGACTAGGTTAAATGTAGAGGTATCGATATTTTTGATCTCAGTATCAATGAGATTAAATAGCTAGCTGGGAACTGCCAATTAAATTGTAAAAAGATAATGTACGTCTATGTAAAAATAAAGGAATACGTAGGTTTAATGTAGACATTGAAGTTGATCTAAGTATTGAGAGGTATACATCTTTGATCCGGTATTTGTTACGAGGCAAAACCATTCCATATATTCGGCTATTGACACTACTCATTGTAAATAAAGTTGGTTATAACGAAACTTTACTACCTTAATTCAGGCAACGAGGACTCGAATTATTCCAGAGTTAACAATAGGATTTACATCAGTTAATATCCATAACGTCTATGAATGAGCCAGCATATATTTTTATATTGCTGCTACTATAAAGGTGGAATCCCCATTATAAAAGCTTTAATAATATTGTTTTCTAACTCAAACTTATTACACCTATTTGATTTCCCTTAATTTTCCTAGTTAGACATTACTAGTCATGTCCATTCTTCAATTGAATGACTTCTCTCCTCAATTTAATGACTTCTCTCCTAATATTATTCATGAATTCGACTAGGTTCTAGGTAGTCAGGCACGTCACTTCATCATTATCCAATTTCATGCGGGCATGAACTACGAGAAAGACAAAATTGTGTAGTTTCTTTTATTTTTGGATTTTTCTTTAAATTTGTTTAGGATAGTATACAAAGTTCAACTACTCACAAGTCCGGATGATAGTGTAGTTATGTTAGGCCCTCTCTTTCTCAGGTTTAGGATTATTACTGTTATTTAAGTAAATCTGCTACGATTTTCTAATAGTAGCAGATATAAAATCGCGTGATTAAGTCAAAATAGTCAACAGGTGAAATTAACATTCCTTATTTAAAAATGAGAACAGAACTATGTACATAGTTGTATATTTAAACGTGATCGTCTATATATTTTTAGAAATAGTCATTGTGAAATTGAAAATATCCTTGTTTAGACCATATTTATCCGCAAAAGTTGTAAAAACTAAAATTAAAATGAAAAAACTCACTGTTGTGAAAAATTATTGTAGTGATCTGTCTAAACTAAATGCTATCTTGATTATTACATTTAAACTTTTGACAGTGAGAGTAACTCGTGACACATTTCCCAAACATAATTTTATATTTAGCTTGCGAATTTTTTTTTAGGATTGAAACTAATTAATGGAAATACTTCAAAGGGGCAGGTTTTATTAGAATCATTCCCCCAAGGATCTCTCTAAACAGCTTGTTCTTTTCAGTTTTCCTTTTGGCAAATTAAATAAAACCAAGTGAATTTATAAAACCCAAATTTCAAAATGTATCATCATAAAACTTTCAAATAAGTCCAATTACAAAGACTGTTTAAAGACAAAGTGATCAAATAACTCGACTACCCAGTGTATTATAATCCACATACGAAACTTAAGACTTGCACAGAACTTTAGCTTGGGCAAAACAAAATGGTCCATTCGAAGGTGCTCTCAAAGAATCTAATGTTTGTATTTCTTTCATTCATTTCGATAACTGATCTTAGGAAAAAAAATCAAATTTCAATGTACTAGATCAATTTTCTACTAGTTAACGTCTAGTATCCCCATTCAAATCAAAGGTAGGTTATTGAATCTTTTGGTGTAAAAATGTCAGTATTTGTTCGCTATCAAAGATATGATTATTATTATTATTAACAGTATTTTTTAGGCAGTACAAATTTTTGTCAGGATTTCGAATTTTAACCAGTGAAACAAACGTCTGTTGTTCTAAAATGCAAAAAAGTTGAATGTAATTGTGTTCGGGTATTGAACGAATGTAGAAAATTTGATCTGGTAGGAGAGTGAGTTAAGAGGACTATTCTCATTCTTCGAAATGTGCCAAAATTTTTGCTTAGAAAATTTTTGCTCACAGCGATTTGGTGTTTGAAATCATCGAATCGCATACGCTTATAAGCTGTGTATATTAACTTATAATGCAATATATATTAACATGTATGTATATTGGCTGAATTTGTACAATTGTTATAATTTCATATAGTATATCTAAATAGGAAAATAATATTTTTCAAGAGTTAGGTAGGCTAGGAAATGTGTTATTATTAGTGTAAGGTGTAGTTATAATGATTAAAAAAAAAGTAGCACTGTTCACGTTACGAGCGGGTTTTAATATATATCATTTCAGTTTTCAAAAAAAAAATGAAGGTAGCATACTCCCATAATGGAAATTTGAAATTATGTTGAGTGTACATTTTTTTATAACATATTCTGTTGATTTATACTGAATATTTCAGGTTATGCTTAAAAGTATTATACATAAGAATTTTTTTCCAAAAGCATTATATTTTTGGTATGTTTAGATTCGTGCTCTTACATATTGTGATGCAAATTTTGTTTTCAAATATTTACTACTGTTGTAAACTATTTATATCATTCCCTCTATATACATAAGCATTGTTAATTTTAATAACTTGAAGGGGTGATTTAACTTCCCCTTTAAAGTGATGAGTTATTGATGTAGGTATTCGACAAATTTTAAGGTATATAAGTTTTATTGTTGTAATCGTAGATATAGAAAGTTTACAACATTTAAATTACGCTTTTTAATATTAAAAGTGTCAATTTTTCAAATAATGTTTCCATTAACTAATTTGGGACCTGACATATTATGGTATATTGAAATTGGCTGCTTTAATAAATGGAAAATTGGTTTTCATTTGAGATCTTTAAATATATAAAGCATGTTAACCAATTATGAGTTGTTTCAATATACTAGCGTAAATAATTGATATTCTGTTGAAGGTATATTATGTAATTTATTAAAATCGATTGCATCACGTGTATAGTTTTGTTTTCCTCTTGTATAAAACGTACATGGCCTAAACAAGTTCCCTCCTATAACTTCTAGTCCAACTTTGCCTGATTACTGTTATTCCATAATATAGCATTTTTTTATTTATGTGTTGAGTTTATTGTTAATAAAAAATAATTGTGAGGTATTTTAATCATCCTTAAGTAATATTTATTAAATAATTCTCTAAAGACTTTCACAATAAAATTGAACTAATGCTGTTCGTTTTCAGTTGACTGAATCTGTGTTGTACACCCTACTGTTACCATTACTTTGTTTTTATCAGGTATATCATCTTGTTTTGATAAAATAGAAATTGTTTTCCGTAATACTAAACACTATGTCAATGTCAAAGAGGAGGAATATGCATGTAAAACTGACTAAGTATTAATAGAAGATTGTAAGAGTATGTAGTAGATAGACAGGCATCATTGTAAAATCCATACAAACAATAGAAAACAATTTCTATATCCTGATACTTTGAATTAAGTGCTAAATTTAGACATAATAAGTTAAAACTCGACATTTTTAAATATTCCAAGGTATAAGTACATCCTGAATACAATACATTATGTGCCATCCAAATGCCTTTATAATAGAATTTGATAACCAGGTAATAAAAAAGTTTATTTATTGTTGATATTTTGCAATAATTGAATTACTTTTTTACTTCAACTTCGATCGAGTTGAAGATTTTTAAGTTTTACCATGTCCATATATTTGTGTATATCTGGCTTCAAATTTTGTAAATAGTTCTTAGGTCAGGATTTCAATATCGCTTTACCTTGACGAAATGAAAATGTTTATTATGACTTGCCAAAAATAACAAACAGTTTTTCTATCCAACACATAATGAAATTTCAGTACAAAAAGATAACGGAATTAATTTTACATACAAAGAAATCTGTTTGTTTTATTAAATTTGGTATATTTTTTAGTTGGTCTGGTACTTTTATCACAGTGATAAAAATTGTTAATTAGTGATTTATCATATTTATTTAAAAAATGATTAGGTTTTGTACGAATTCGGTACCTGCTTTGTGGTTAAATTACCAAAAGTACCTGACCACAGGAATTCAGTAATTTTAGTTTGTGTTGACAGATTCAGATGTGATAACTTGACAATTTAAATTCCCTTCACTAACATCTGTAGGACTAAGAGTGAGCAAATATCTTATGAAGTTGGTTGTACTATTTAACCTAAAAATAGTACGATGTTTAGTTAAATTGACAAATCATTACACATTGAGTTCATTTGAAAAGGACCCACCCTTAATATCCCAGAAATGCGACATATTAGAAAGAAAAGCCGAAACACGTCAACTGGAGATACCCCTTGATTTTTTTCAAATGGCGTTAGGTATCAAGTCATACCTAATTTAAAAGGTCTGGTAAATATCTATTCAATCATTTTGTTTTGCCTTTGATACCAGCCTTCCATTGTTATTTAATCGTTGTTTAAAATTGGCTCTCTTTCAACTTTTTGTATGCCATTTGAAAAAATTTAAGGGTTATCTCCAGTAGGGAGAGGGTGAATCTGTCGTTTATGACATTAACGCTAAAAAGTGTCTCACTCAAGTTAAAAGTTGACGTGTTTCGGCATTTCTTTCTAATATGTCGCATTTCTGAAATATTAAGGGTGGGTCATTTTCAAATGAACACAGTGTGTATCATTTTCAATGTTAAATTGATACCACGAATTCAGAAATCTGCGCTTTCAAATTCCTTGCTCACACAAAACAAAATAAAACCATCTCTCCGAATCCCATTTCGTCCGTATGTTACAATTCTTGTATTGTGCGGAGAATCATGTAAGTTAGGTCCGTGCGCCTTTTTTTAGGTTAAAATAGACAGCCTGAATAAACCACCTAATCTAAATTGAAATATTATTTTGTTCACTGATAGTTTTTCACTAATAGAAATAGAGAAGTGACGAATATTATTAGTTAATCCAATATCAAATGATTTTTGTGATTTTTTTTACAATAATAAAATCCTTCAGAATGTCAGATTATAATAATTTTTTAAATAAAAGTTAGTTGATGCTGGTGTAAAACTTCTCTATTGGCTTTTTATGGTTATAATGTAAATACCTTTGAAGATGAAAATATTTTTGTATAACAATAAGTAGACTTGAATACAATAATGCCAATCATTGAAGTAATTTTGATTTGTGTATGTAATTTATGAATATTTTGCATTGTATTTAGTTTTAAAATGTATAAATCAGTTCTTTTATAGTTAACAAGTGTAAACCCTATTTCTAAGCACTATTTTATTAGGTCTACTTGAATGTTTAAATATTAATTATAACCTGAAAAAGTTTTTATTCATAATGGGATCTGAATTTCAAATAATCCGACTATAAGATGCAATAAATTTATTTTGTTAATTTGTAGTCAATTACTAAGTGTTATGCGTAAATCTAAAAAGATTTGAGAATATAGTCGAATTATAGAATTTGGACTCTGTTAATCTGTATGGCTACCTCTTAAATATCATGTTGTTTAGGTTCCTGTTATAATCCAAAAAAAAAAAATAGAAAACGAATCAAGCTAGGTCGTATCCTGTTGTATAAAAATGTGAATCTCTTTTTAAAATGAAAAAAAAAGATTTGGGAGGGTTAACTTAGGGACCAGGCCGCGATATCACGGTAATATCAAACATTTCAAAATTCTGTAAATCAAATCTTCGACATCTTTCAAATAATGTGTAAAGATACATTTCACAAATATTTACCTATCTAAGACTTCATTGATATAAATATATAAATATAGAAAAATATAAGTAAAGTATATATCGTAAAAATAGAAAAAAAAATCTGCACTATTATGTAATCGTTTTGATGTTTGCTCACCTCATCGTAATTCGAAACCAGTCGGTTAAGTATTAATGTGGTTCTAGTACACAACAACTTAAGTATTTATTTCTACTTTGAAATACCTACCTCAATTACTTATGCAAACAGTAACGGAGAAACTTACAGTATAGAATTCACTTACCTTTGTTTCCTTAAATGAGTTTGTCGAGATGGGCTGAGCAAATATTTACAGTATTTTACACCTAAAAGTCTGCACAATTTTTAACTATGGGTTTAAAATGACCATAGTTATAGTTACACAAAGCTAATTTATTTACACAAGACGTATTTTTAAAATATTTTTACTAGTTTTGTTCTCCAATAAAGCAGAGTTTTAGGTATAGACTCTGTATTTTTTAATAATGGATATTAATAAACAAAGTACCATTGCAGTCGGTGCAGATGATCACCTAGGATAAGTTAGGTTATGTAAGTGCTTTTAAGTAACGGAAGTTGTTATGCTCTGTACTTGTAACCCAATGACCAGTATGCATTCAGTAATAAAGGTTGTCTTAAATGTCATTCAAAAGCTATTACATAATGTTACGTTGTCTCGTTAAGGCACCGTAAAATTATTTTATATAGTGAGTGTTTTTATTTTAATTTTATAGGTCCATTGCTGAGTATCGGATGAGAGGTATACCTGCAAATCTTTAACATTGTTTAAATAGGTTTTTCTACCGCTTTGCATCAGGTAATCTGAAAGAAAATTAAAAACCGTTTTCATCCGATACCTGGCAAGATCGTTTAGTGTTAACGTTTTTCTTTGTTTTGTAATGGTAAAATGACTCGACAAAACATGTTTCCGTTCTCGTTTCCCGTTATTGTAGCATTGATCGCCTTGAAACGTAATCTGCTTTAGGTGCAGACAATTTTGGTAGTACTCACATGGTCCCAAATACACTGCACATACTCTATACACACATCCACACATACACTTAAAGTAACACACGTACATTCAAATGAACTGCATTTGACCACACATGCAACATACTTTCACATACTCAGGCAAAACACTTTTACAAATACGCTACACATACATACGCAACACTGATACTCTTGCAGGCAACACACATTCGCTACACTCATAACACTTATACTCTTGCCATCAGAACACATACTATATGCAAATACACACAACAAAGATTTTTGAGAACAATGCACAGAAAAACGTTCGCGCTACACGATTCTCGCCAGGCATCGATTAAAAACTGTTCTTTAAAAAGATTGTCCGATGCAATCGGGTTTATGCTAAGGCTCGCATTTATAAACAAGACTCGAGGCTGAACTCGGCCTTGAGCATTCGTTTTTGACACTTCCGAAAACTAATGCTCAAGACCGTGCTCGGACAAATACGGGCATAAATAAAAAAGAAAAGAAGCGCCCATTAAAACAGTGTTGAATAAAAGGTAATATATCCGATGCTGGGCTAACCCAGTTGTCCTTTTCCTTATTTCTTTGCATTCAAAAAAAAGTACAAACCGCTTTACAACAAAATCATTTAATAACGTAAAACAAATAATCACAATTTCGTTTTATCATAGTTTTCCAAAGACCATTGCTGTCTTGGTACGCTGGAGTCGCACCTCTCCATTATAAGTTTATTTTTAGCTTCGTTTATGGTCAAGCATTTGTCACTGCTTCCATGTCGAAGTAGTTTCAGTTCTTCATCGTAATCCCAATATTGGTTACCTTTATTACCATGGCACGGATAAAGAATTACGTCTTGACCACTGTAATCTATACAGGATTCATCTCTTCTTATTTCTCCCACTTTACTGTACATCCAGAACTAAAACAACAAACCATATGATTATCTGATACATAAATAAAACTAATTTAATTTTATAGCATTCCGTAAAACATCCACAGCTGAATTCAACGACAGATTTCTATGCTTTGCAGAATAAACATCTTTTCTTTCAACATCTCTTCGCACTTCTCACTTACGCCCGATTTCACCAACCATTTCCTAGATAGGTAATAAATACCTAAATCGGATTTACGAATTCCTAAATTCAATTTACGTTTCACCACGCGCTAAGTAATACCTAAGAGTGATAGGAAAACCCTAATATTATCACTTAGGAATTCTTAAATCCGATTTTAGATATTACCTAACTTTAGGAAATTGTTGGTGAACTCGAGCAATAAAGCCAAGTCACAGTTCCAACCGTATAGAACTGAACATACGATTACGATTTATAAACTCTGTTGTTCGCGATTCCCGCTGTTCGAATATAAAACATTTACATACATGCGTTTATAAACCGTTGTTGTCGTGTTGTTCGTCGTTGCTCTCAAATAACCAAATTTTATGTTATTCGCGAATCGCAGTTCCACCCATGAAAACTGAAGTTAGTGCCACGTGACTTCATATATGCCAATCGTGTCAAACAATTGGCTTTAAGAGTATTATCTATTGAAGTAAGACGTAAAAGCCCGAAAGTATGTATTAACAAAATAAATGCGGTTTAAGTAAATATTATTTGGTTCTCTTACCTGATTTCCACCTTGCCTATGGCAAGGATACAAACCAGCAGGTTTGTGTAAGTCTGAACGTCTAGCAGGCGAGTCCAAACATGTTTTTCCACCCATTCCCAAGTTTCTTATCTACAAAGAAAAATTAAGATATAAGAAAGGTAAGTAACTATTTTATATACTTTAAATAGATTTTAAACAACACCGATTTTAGTATGGTTTGTATCTCTTAAACCCTTAAAAGTCTGGTTATGGTTACAATAAAAGTGGACGAAAACCAGGATTTGATCAGTATTATTTATGACAACGATCAAAACGTATTTTTTTAAGGTGCGCAGTAAAATATATCAAACTAAACATTGTAAGAAGATGGGAAACAAAATTGTAGGTAAATATGGCTAGTCATTTTAGTGAGATTCAAAAGGCTTAAATCAATGAAAATGGAAGAAGGATGGTCAGTTCGTAATTAAGCAATTGACGCTCGACGAAAATTACACAGAATACTTATTTAAACCTTCTCAATGTGATAAAATCCAATGTATTACCTCTCCTCTAGCTACAGCTTCTCCTGGAATGAATAATTCGGGATAAATGTTATCCAGATACCATTTAAAACTTTTACATTCTAAATTTGATCTTAGTTCTTTCCTTCTACTGATATCTCCGTAGTCTCCTTTATCGTCTCCTATTCTATCATAATAATATTTGGCAAACTCGTCTAACCAAACTTCTGCAAGTCGAACGGAGTTCCTACGAAGTACATTCACACCTGTCCTCCACTTGTAAGGAGATCGTTTCCTAAAAAATGACAGTGTTAATATTAATAAGATAGTACTGTGAACTCCAGTTTATGCTCCAAAGCTATTGTCCCCTCTATCGATTGGTGAAGAGTAGAACGTTCTATATTTCCTATTTGTCGAGTTATGAGTATTTTTTGTTTTGAAAAGTGGATTTTCGAAAATTTCATGACTCTATTTGAAGGCGAAATAATGATTTTATCACAAAACTGATTGTGCCAGTCAATTTTTCGGCCCAAAAAACCCCTCTACGAATTTTTATAATTTTTTTGTCGAAAATTCAGAACAAAGGGGTAGGTATGGAAATATTTTGCGATACAAATTGATTTTTTCTAACTCCCTTAATCCTCGGAAATATGGACTAAAAATTCACTAAAATATGTAAAATTGTCCCCTCTATCGATTGGTGAAGAGTAGAACGTTCTATATTTCCTATTTGTCGAGTTATGAGTATTTTTTGTTTTGAAAAGTGGATTTTCGAAAATTTCATGACTATTTGAAGGCGAAATAATGATTTTATCACAAAACTGATTGTGTCAGTCGATTTTCCGGCCCAAAAAACCCCTCTTTACGAATTTTTAGCATTTTTTATAATTTTTTTGTCGAAAATTTAGAACAAAGGGGTAGGTATGGAAATATTTTGCGATACAAATTGATTTTTTCTAACTCCCTTAATCCTCGGAAATATGGACTCAAAATTCACTTAAATATGTAAAATTGTCCCCTCTATCGATTGGTGAAGACTAGAACGTTCTATCTTTCCTATTAGTCGAGTTATGAGTAATTTTTGTTTTGAAAAGTGGATTTTCGAAAATTTCATGACTCTATTTGAAGGCGAAATATTGATTTTATCAAAAAACTGATTATGCCAGTCGATTTTCCGGCCCAAAAAACCCCTCTACGAATTTTAAGCATTTTTTATTTTTTTTTTGTCGAAAATTTAGATCAAAGGGGTAGGTATGGAAATATTTTGCGAAACAAATTGCTTTTTTCTTACTCCCTTAATCCTTGGCAATATCGACTCAAAATTATCAAAAAACAATCGATTATCGATTATATAAAATAATCGATTATTTTCGATTAATCGACTAATCGATTAATTGATTAATCGAAAAAAATCGATTAATCGAAAAAAAAAAGATTAATCGAAAATAATCGATTAATCGAAAATAATCGATTAATCTAAAATAATCGATTAATCGAAAATAATCAATTTTCGATGATTCGAAAATTTATTATTTTTCATTATTCTTGATAACGGCAGCTGGACCGCTACCGAAACTTTAAAAATAGAGTTTCAACAAACATCGTGATCAAGAACTATTATATTTAACTAATTTTTTCCCTAACTCACGCCTTTAAAAAGATTGACAATTTGGAACTTACGAAAATATTTTGAAGTTTAAGATTTGCCAGTCGATTTTCCGGCCCAAAAAACCCCTCTTTACGAATTTTAAGCATTTTTTATTTTTTTTTGTCGAAAATTTAGAACAAAGGGGTAGGTATGGAAATATTTTGCGAAACAAATTGCTTTTTTCTAACTCGCTTAATCCTTGGCAATATGGACTCAAAATTCACTAAAATATGTAAAATTGTCCCCTCTATCGATTGGTGAAGACTAGAACGTTCTATCTTTCCGATTTGTCGAGTTATGAGTATTTTTTGTTTTGAAAAGTGGATTTTCGAATATTTCATGACTCTATTTGAAGGCGAAATAATGATTTTATCACAAAACTGATTGCGCCAGTCGATTTTTCGGCCCAAAAAACCCCCCTTTACGAATTTTTAGCATTTTTTTATAATTTTTTTGTCGAAAATTTAGAACAAAGGGGTATGTATGGAAATATTTTGCGATATAAATTGAATTTTTCTAACTCCCTTAATCCTTGGAAATATGGACTCAAAATTCACTAAAATATGTAAAATTGTCCCCTCTATCGATTGGTGTAGACTATAACGTTCTATCTTTCCTATTTGTCGAGTTATGAGTATTTTTTGTTTTGAAAAGTGGATTTTCGAATATTTCATGACTCTATTTGAAGGCGAAATAATGATTTTATCACAAAACTGATTGTGCCAGTCGATTTTTCGGCCCAAAAAACCCCCCTTTACGAATTTTTAGCATTTTTTATAATTTTTTTGTCGAAAATTTAGAACAAAGGGGTATGTATGGAAATATTTTGCGAATCAAATTGCTTTTTTCTAACTCCCTTAATCCTCGGAAATATGGACTCAAAATTCACTAAAATATGTAAAATTGTCCCCTCTATCGATTGGTGTAGACTAGAACGTTCTAACTTTCCTATTTGTCGAGTTATGAGTATTTTTTGTTTTGAAAAATGGATTTTCGAATATTTCATGACTCTATTTGAAGGCGAAATAATGATTTTATCAAAAAACTGATTGTGCCAGTCGATTTTTCGGCCCAAGAAACCCCTCTTTACGAATTTTTAGCATTTTTTATAATTTTTTTGTCGTAAATTTAGAACAAAGGGGTAGGTATGGAAATATTTTGCGATACAAATTGATTTTTTCTAACTCCCTTAATCCTCGGAAATATGGACTCAAAATTCACTAAAATATGTAAAATTGTCACAAGTGACAGGCTTTAAGCACTGATTTAACTTAGCGTAGAGCAATGACAACCCTGTACTCAAAATGGTTTTATAATTAGTATTGAAAACGGAATATACCGAGTGTACTTTTAACAAACTATATAGCAGTTGTATACCCAGTACCTATTCGTAATAAAATTCAATCAATGGAGAATTAGAAATCGAATTAGCGCAATTAAGAGAAGTAATTGGGAAAATAATATTTCCCTATAACTTACCTAAATATATGCCCAACATGTGAACATGGAATTATTTCGAGAGTACCACCACACATCCATGTTTTGAAAGAAATCTCCAAATTTTCACCACCCCATATATCAAATCCATCATCGTAAGTACCTAATTTCTCAAAGAATTCCTATAAATAAAAAAGCAATTAGTATTATCGAATATGTAAATTTTGTGGAAAATTATATTAAAATGGAAACAATATTTCAATTTTGTTCTGTCCATTAAAGCAGATGTGATCATGCTGTCATATATTCGTGCCATGTCTAGATACTATACATATTTCGTCCAATTAACCAAAAAGTTGGCAAGGTAACTGATGTATATTCAATTGCGAGTATTCTTAACTGGATGGAATATTATTGTAAATTTCACATTATTACAATATAAACTAACAAAAATAACAATAATACCTAAATATTAGAAGTACAAAAGAGAGGAATTGATATTTTTATTTCATGAATACCGAATGAAAACCGATTTTCATCATCCAAAAAATGTCTTACTGTTTTTACGATATTCTCCACTTTGGTTTGCGATTGAATCAATTTTCCACTTCAACAAATAATGCTTCCTCAGGAGTCGAAAAATGTTTACCATGTAGTAGCTTATCCTTGATTTTGTGGCAGATTGATGTAACCGATGTGTAAGAGCTTTGTTGTGTATAATTCAGAATTAATCGTACTGCATGACCACGTTATCTCTTTTTCACGTTGCGTTTGAGCGTGAAAAATATGCAGACTGGAGGAGCACGTGGCTGGTCAGACTGCGTGTTTTCCCGCAGACATGCAGCATTGTCAAGGTCTCCCCCCGTCGCGACGGCTACAAAGCGAACGCGCTTGAGCAGATTTTTGCAGCAGGTTTTCATGTCCATTTAGGTATATTTTGAAATTTGTAAAATGGGTTTTCTTTGGACCTAACCTAGTCTACGTCGAAAGTAAAAAATGATCACACGATAATGGTAATGGTAATCAGGATTTGAGCATAAAAAATAAATACCTTATCAATACTAAATAATCCACCGGCCATAGTTGGGCTCCAGACAGGTTCGGCGGTATTTTTGTGTCTCTTCTTTTCGTGTTCCGGTACCGCATGCCAATTGAATTGAAGGTTCCAATCGAAACCACCCACATTAACTCCACTGCTGTCGTGAAAATGGTATTCTAAAGTAGTGTCGTCGATCACATCAATAACTGGACACACGACTGTCGTTGAATCTCTAGCTATCCTATCTAGAAGCGGTTCTAACCATCCAATGGTACATTCGCAGTGAGAGTCGAGATAGGTAAGGACTTTTCCCGTGGCACGTGCAGCACCTGGAAAAATGGTTGAAGTATAATACTTTTTAAGTTCAAAGACAATAATTTGTAAGTATGTACTGTACTTTAATAACGGCACTACGCATTCGTCGAGACACCGCGAGTATAGTCTTAGCCTCGCATCGAAAGCAGTTTTTTGAGCCCGAGTCAAAGGAAAACAAAAATGAATGTGCCTCTCGTAACTCTGATTCCCGTGATTGAAGTTTACGGTCGCGTTCATATTGATTGTGAGAGAAGCTTAAGCTGAGAGTGTACTGCGTGAACTCGCCTCACCGATAGTATCAGCAAATGTGTACTGCCGACATAACAAAAATATTCAATTTTTACACTGTATAATGGATTCTCCAACAATATTTACCTAGTAATCTAGCTCTGATAAGTCCTTCTCTCTTCGAAGCTCTAACGATTTTAACTTTTGGTTCATGTTCCCAATAGTCTTCTAATTGTTTTTTGGTATGTTGCATGTCTGAAAAGTCATCTACCAAGATAATCTCATGAATAAGGCTTTCAGGAGATCTGTCCAATACCGAATGGACGGTTCTAAGTAGTACGGACCACGCTTCGTTGTGGAAACATATTATTACAGACGTTGACGGCAGTTTCCTATCTTCCAAAAAACGACCTTCGGCTTTACACCTTGAATTAAATAACAAAGTATTAATATTAATAGTTATTTAACCAAAAAAGAGTATTAATAAAGGCTATTAACAGGCCCTTCTAGTACTGGGTGTCCGAGAAGTTTCTAAAACCCATTTTAACTGAAAAAATCTGGGAACTCAGAAATGATAGCGAGGTGCGGTTTTCGATGAACAATTTCTTTTTATGGCAAGTTTTTTCAGTATAAATGTTTAATTAGTGAAATCTAATATAGGGTATTTTAAAAAAATGGCATTTTTTAAATGAAAATATCGTCTATTTCTTTAATGGAACACCCTATATACTTTTATTCTATCTGAAAGCTGAACTTTTCCCTGTTCCGAAAATGTATAATTTGTTGAAATTTAGAAAAATTAGTAAGTTATTTGGATTTTAATGATGATTGTTTATTAGATAAAGATGTCTGACACATACGCTTTAAATAAAAAACAATTACAAAATTTGCCTGCTAACTAATACCTACGTTTAAAAAAAATTATACCGAATGTTTTCGAAAGAAGCACGACTTAGTTAAAATGGGTCAGAAACTTCTGGGACACCCGGTATACGTATTAGTTCCAAAACTTTCCGTCGACTGTACAGTTAAAAGTTGCTTCAACAGCTATATGAGCTATAATACAAACAAGTTTTAGTGTATGTTTGGTTGCCTATACCAAAATCGTTTATTAATAGAAAATCATTAATTAATAGGAGTCATTAATGAATAATTTTGTGCATGTTTGGTTGCCTATATCAAAATCGTTTATTGATAGAAAATAATTTATTAATAAGGGTTATTAATGAATGATTTTGTGTACATTAATATAGCTTAAAAATGCACGGTCGACGGAAAAATATTAACCAGAATTTCCAAAAACGTTCAAGATTGGGAGCTAAACAATGATGTAATATTTAATAAACATTTTCAATCGGTTTATGTCAACTCTAAATAAAATTGATTATGTGAAGATGGCTTTATTCTTTTATATATAAAAAAAAATTATACTCATTCACTTTTGTAAAAAAGTCAGACTAAGGATCTATCTCCTTGCTTTTCGGACATTGTTTGTCTCAATTAGTAGTGGATCCAAATTTAATCAAAATGTATCTAATAAGTTAAAGGAAACGGAGTGAGGTTCTTTAACGCTCCTAATTTGATGTTGTTATTTGAATTTCTCTTAATTATTTCGTTTGATGTCACGTTGAATAAATAGCCTATGAGCCGGTAAATAAACACTGCTCTACAAAAGTTGGGGAAGCTCACAAATATTGGATTTATGTTGAAAATTATTAACTGTTTTATTCACCAAGGTTTTGTCTGTCATATACTTGGTGTCCCAGAAGTTTCTGACCCATTTTAACTGCAAAAATCTCGGAACTCAGAAACGATAGGGAGGTGCGGTTAGTGACATCTTATATAGGGTGTTTTAAAAAAATGGTATTTTTAAATGCAAATATCGTCTATTTTTTTTAATGAAGCACCCTATATATTTTTATTCTATCTGAAAGCTGAACACTTCCCCGTTCTGAAAATTTATAGTTTGTTGAAAAATGAATAATTTATTTGATTTTCAATGATAAGCAGTTATGAAGTCATCTAGAGACGTATGCTTTGACTTGAAGATTCCAGACTTTTTTATATGGTTTTCTATCAAAGATAAATGTTATAAGCCTATTACAGAGACACTGGAACAACTGTGAGGTAACATTGTCCGAACATTTCAAGAAATTAACCCGGAAATGTTACGCAATTCTTTTGTTCAGGTTGCAAAAATGTATAGATCAAAATGGACAACGCTTGGAACATCTTAAATATTTTAAAAATTAGATAATTTATAATGATAATTTTTATTAAAATTTGATTCACCTTTGTTTAGTTGTTTTAGTTATTTCTAATGTTAAGTCATGCTTTTTCCAAAACATTCAGAATATTTTCTTAAACGTAGGTATTAGTAAAGATTACAAATTTCTTGTAATCTTTGTTATTAGTTAGAGGGCAATTTTTGTAATTGTTTATTATTTAAAACGTCTGTGTCAGACACCTTTATCTAATAAACAATAATCATTAAAAACCAAATAACTTACTCATTTTCATCTAAACTTCAACAAATTATATATATTATATATATTTTCGGAAAGGGGATATAAAAGGGGAGATAAAATAAAAATTTATTTCATTAAAAAAATAGACGATATTTGCATTTAAAATATACCATTTTTTTAAAACACCCTATACACTGTGTCCGTAAAGTATGGAACAAATTAATTTTTAGCTAAACAGACCATTTTAAGAAATAATCCTGAAACACGTCGATTTTTGATTTTAATTTACCGTATTTTAAAATAATAATCTAATATACAGGGTGAATTACTTTCGAGTAATGACGTCACCGTCATTTTTTTTAAATGGAACACCCCCATTTTGTTTCAATTTTCGGATTACTCTAGCTGAGCTGATTCCAAAAATGTATCACATGTTGATTCCAATTGGTACAGGGTGAACAAAAATACAATAGTTTTGTGTGTGCTCATAAAGTAACGCGTAACATTCTTTATTAGTTAAATTAACAATATTATCAAAAATACTTATGAAATACATGACTTTATAAATGTTCGAACTGCAGCCCTTGCTGTATTTGACAGTAACCCAAACGGTGTACAAATTCTTGTTGAACTAATAAAGAATGTTACGCGTTACTTTATGAGCACACACAAAACTATTGTATTTTTGTCCACCCTGTACCAATTGGAATCAACATGTGATACATTTTTGGAATCAGCTCAGCTAGAGTAATCCGAAAATTGAGACAAAATGGGGGTGTTCCATTTAAAAAAAATGACGGTGACGTCATTACTCGAAAGTAATTCACCCTGTATATTAGATTATTATTTTAAAATACGGTAAATTAAAATCAAAAATCGACGTGTTTCAGTGTATAAGATTTCATTGATTAAACATTTATACTGAAAAAACTTTATATAAAAAGAAATTATTCCTAGTTCCGAGATTTTTGCAGTTAAAATGGGTCAGAAACTTCTGGGACACCCAGTATTGAATGTTTACTTGCTTATCTGTTGTTTTCTTTTGTATTTTCAAGAATTTTTTCTATTCTTTGAATGTACCATCTACTTTATCTAGTCTAGTCTAAATAAACATAAATTGCTTTTACAACTTAAGAGTAAACTTATCTATAAAAACACTTATCAGAAGTGCTGCGCTTATGTGGTGATTTTTTGAAATGACTAGAAATTAAGAAATATTCTAAGTAAGTTTAGATAACTGTACAGCTATATATTTTCTATATGCTCTTCATAGTGTTTAAACGTAGAATAAAAACCTGGTTATCAAAGGACCTACGCCAGAGATATATTTTCATCCGACATTTAGGATCAAGTTTTTTTCCCCCAGTGGCGGCTCGTGAACCAGCTACTTCAGTGACAAAATTAATCGTTGCCCAGCAAGAACCAACGTGGAGTTAATATTTTTTTTTGAATTTTTCATATTTTGTTTTTTTATTAATTTTAAGTATTAACTTTTTTTATATATTAACGGAATTCTACGGTCTTTAGTTTGCGAAAAATGATCAATAATATTAGCATAAATTGCATAATTTTGTTTTAAGTGTTCTAAGTGTAAATCTTTTCCAATAGATATTAAACGTATAAACGATTTTGGCCCATTGTATTTCGCAGGTAAGTTTTAATTCGTTTGAGAGTAGAAAATGATCTCTCCACCGATGACGACGTGACAGGAATGGTGACTGTCAAACAAAGTAGTTTATGAAACTGAGGCAAAAGTTGTTGCAAATCATTGTCTATCATATATTTGATCATATCGGCGTGACTGTCGTACTGACTTAAATTATCTTTATCAAAGTATGCAACGCATAATTCATTGTGCAGAGCTATTTTATCAAAAAATTTATATTTTAGAACTAAGTTATCTAAAAGTGTATTGGGAAACTCTTTTGAAAAATATTCGAATAAGCTCGTGTATCACCGCGACCGCTAGAGGCAAGCCTCCTGAGAGTGTTGCCATTTCAGCTATTTTTTACGGTATTAAGCAATTGGACTGGTCGAAAAAACGGCAACTGTGTTGAGCAGCACGTGTTTAGGTATTGAGATGTTTGTAAAATCTAGCCTCAGGGCACTGTTGTCAGATTTAAAAATAACTACTGAAAACGGGGAATTGTAAAATTTAAAAACTAGAAATAAAATGAAGAATTTTCAACAAAATATTTCTGGTGCTACTTGCTGGATAAATTGGTGAGGAGGCTGAGCCTCCTTCGAGGAGCCGCCACTGTTTCCACCATAACACAATAGATCGATACCCTATTAACATCAATAAAACGATTATGTAGTATTTACTGGCTCTTAGACTATAAACACACCTGAGCCATGCACAATACCAGCATTCCAATATGCCACCAATTAAGGTTAGTCTATAATTGGTTAAATACCTCTTTCTATTAATCTGGGAAGTTTTGGACATAAATACGTTCATTGTGACCCAACTAGCATTGTTTAACGGCACAGATTCCACTTCGAGAAACTTTAATTAGATTAGATCATAGACAATAAATACATGTGTACGGTAAAAATAAATTGCGAAGACTACGATAATAATTTTGTCTAGTTTGGTCGAATAATGACAATAAACACTATTATCAATTTTATTTAATACTTGCCCGGAATAATACGTAATTCATCATCACTCCTTTCATATGCAAGACATTCAAAGAATGTTTGCGAAAGCGTGATGTCAAAGACAGACGCTATTATTATGTTAGCGTTTTGGCGCCAAATTCAAATTTTATTTTCAAACTTTAATTTTTTTCATAAATAACATTTATTTTTGATAAAGTATATGCGTGCAACAACCAACCATACCATATCCAGCTAAACTGGGATGAGATGGAAGCATGCAGTCAGGAAGGAACGTTGGTGTGGTACACAGACGGATCTAAAACTGACATAGGATCAGGAGCTCGAGTCCATGGTGCCAGACCCAGGTGCAATCTTCATGCATCGTTGAGGAAGTTGGGAAAGGCAGATATCTACGCTATCGACACGTGTTTGCAAATGAACGTCGAAAGGGAGCATAGAGGCCAAAATATCCTTATACTCTCAGATAGTCAGTCAGCACAGAAATATTTAGCATGTCCCCAGATCAGATCTAGACTGGTCTGGGACTGCCTACAAGAACTTTTAACCCTGGCAGACCATAATAGCGTAAAGCGTGATCTATAGACGTAAAAAAATAATAGTTCAATACTATTAAACGCTTTACAAAATTAGAAAAATTAATATCCAAAGAGCAGACCGTCCACTAAGAAGCAACAACTACTTCAGTCCAGGATTATGCTCTCAGAGCTTCTGGACGAATAGCATCTACCTTGTGCTGATGAGGCGCAAATACGCCGAAACCGGGGCACAAGGGTATTGTAGGCAATGAAAAGGCAGATACCCTAGCAAAGCTAGGGTCTGAAACTGCATTCACTGGTCCTGGACCAGTTTTTGGTGGATTCAAACTAAACATCAGACGTACTGGAGTCACGCGCCAAAACAGGAACACAGCAAACTCCTGGTCGAAAAACCGGAGTCGCTCACTAACGAAATATTCATCCTCAGCAGGAGCAAGATAAGGAAAGTGATGGGATTTCTCACTAGTCACTGTACCCTAATGAAGCACATTCATACAATTGGCATATATAGGGAGGAACCTATCAGTCTGATGTGCATGGAAGAGGAGGAAACAGCCTCTCACATTATCTTCGAATGTGTAGAGTGGATATATAGACTCCTAGGACTAGAGATTCCAAGGAAGGATTTCTCCAAGAAGGACCTGTTAAGCCTGATAAGGGCTCACTGGTCTCTTCTCATAAACGGTATAACCAAGAGCACAAAAAGTCCGAGGTGCCGAGGTCTCTAAGTCTACTTTCATCAATTTTTATATGAAATAATAAATAATAGTCATGTAATCTGTAGTTTAGTCACTGGACACACAGTATATTTCCTGTAGTGACTAATTAATATACAAAGGAACCTTTTGTTGAGACACTACGTGTGAAGTACTGCATTGTACGACAGTAAAATATGAACATTTCAAATACTAACGAGGTGTTCGAAATGTGGTGTTATAAACGAGCGTACGTCACTATTTTTAAAAGGGATTAATTCATTTGAACAAAGTTCCATTGACATTGGGCGTACGATAGCATTTTTAAAAGGGGGTCATTTATTTGTGTTTTCACTTCTGTCGGTAGACAGACATGGCTGACTATTTCTTTTTTAATGAAAATAGTAAGTGTGGAATTTGCATTGTTTGTATATTTACAAATTGGATTCGGTAAAATTAATACTTGAAATATTGAATAATAAATAACTATACACCAATAAAATTCGAAATATGCTTCTATTAAATATATCACTTGAAACTTACCATTCGTCCCTTGGATCAGGCAAACTTCTGTGTACGCTAATGAGATCACTAGCATACTGATTAAAGGCGTTGTTCATCCATCCTTCATCCACTAATTTTTTTACATCGGCTGAAACAATAAAAGGAGTTCATTTTTTATTCGGTAGGTTATCAAATCCCACCTTTGGAGAAACAGTGACATAATTGCAAAAATTTTCAAATATGAGTTGATGATGTCAAATTATTCCTAAAGCTCAACTCTATCCGGTACAACAAAGACAAAATTGTAACTCGTCCCATATGCGCTTGGTGGCGGATATATATTTTGGCATGGTCGCTAACAGCTTGATATTTACCGTGATGTCAAGAAAAATAAAATTTGGCCACTCGTTCAATAAAGAAAAAAAAACCAACAACTGAAGCGTACACTTCCAAATTTCCTATTTCTGGGAGAAAAAAAAGACCTACTCAAGTTAATTTACACTAATATTTTTCCAAAATATAAAGAACCCTTTTATAATACTGTTACGTCGTAGAGGTCCATGAAGAAAAAGAAGAAAACATACATCTAGAATCATTCTAGAACTGGTTTAGGCCAGTCATAATTTCTACATCTGCTTGTATACGTCTCTCAGGTCACGTATTTCCTTCTCTTCTTCTTCCTCCTTTCTGCGAATTTCCTTCTCTTCTTCTTCCTCCTTTCTACGTCTTTCCTTCTCTTCTTCCATATTCAAAAAAATATGCTGGGGGTCCGGAAGTATCCATGTCTTTGTCGTATATGGTGAATCTAGTATTTACCCACCGCTGCCACCAATGTTACTCCTTTTAATTTCTTAGACTTTCTTTATTTCTACAACTTTAACTTTCACTATTGAATACAAATAACGTCTCACTATCAGAACTCAAATTTCTAATACTTCAAAACTAATTAACTAATGTCAATTGTCCTGCTTTTTATACTTTTCACCTGTTCCAGACAGTTCTCGACTTTTCGATGACATTTCTAGACTTTTCGATGACAGTTCTAGATGATTCTAAATGTATGTCTTCTTCTTTTTCTTCATGGACCTCTACATATCCTCAGTACCGGTCCGACGTAAGAATACTTTGTTTCAAAATTTTAGGTCATTATGAATTTCTTTTGAGATTATTTTCCATGAAGTACAAATTCGATCATAAATTTGTCTTTTAATGTCCTTTTTCTAATTCAGGAAAATGTTAGAGAAACAATGACACATTTGTAACCTTTTCCAAACTTTCATGGATTTAAGAAAGGTTATTTAGCAAGAAAAACAAAAATATCAATTTTTCATATAATATACACATCAACTAACAATTTGCACAATTTTTAATGTAACTTTTTATAACAGTTTTCCTATTTACTGCCTAAAACCAAAAATAAATTTAAAAAACTTCAAATGCGTTTGTTGAACAATTAATGAATTTGCATTTGTGTCAGTGTTTATCCAAAGGTGCGAAGTATTAATTTGCAACAACAGTCAGTGGCGCACCGAGACTTTTTCTTTTCTTTGTTCATTTGTATCGCTGATACATTCACAAACCCAGACAAAGAATTTTGTACAGAAGTTAAGGGGGCGTCCATTAATTACGTGAGGTATTCAAGGGGGGGGAGGGGGTCAAGTAAAATCTTTTCAAATCTCACTTGGGGGAGAGGGGGGGGGGGGTTCAATAGACAACCATGTAAAATTGCGTGAAAATAAAGTTAAATTAAAGTAAAACAATTTTCTAGAGTAAAAATATGGCGAAATTTAATTTTATCACATTGATTTTAAACTACGGCAATATTTTCAAATCACAACTAGTCTTAAATTAAAGTAATAGAACAAATTGTTTTTTTTTGTATTTTTTTTTAAATTCAACGGGTTTACAGCCAAAACACATTTTAAAAAATCTCACGTGAGATTTGGAGAGGGGAGAGGGAGTAAAGGAAAATCTTACGAAATCTCACCAGAGGGGGCGGGGGAGTCGAAAAATCCTAAAAAATGTCTCACGTAATTTATGGACGCCCCCTAACGTTTCAGAAACGAAGTTTCAGTCGTACTAAATTTATAAACTTCGAATTATTCGATAATCAGGTCACTTATTACTATGCAGGGTTTTCAAAATTTCAAATAATAAAATGAGAAATTTTAGGTGAAGTGAATATAAATACATACTCTTAAATATAATAGCGTTGATTGAGAAAACTTCTCAATCAACGATAATAGACAACATTTTAATCAAAATCCATGTACTGTACTTATAATAAAATATCCAAACGGCGAGGCTTTAGAGCCAACTGGTTTAACACCTCTTCTTCGTTTATTGGAGTGTCCGGGCCCTGGTCCGGGTCCTGGGCGGGACATTTAAATACCCATAACCCCCCCTCGGTGCGACACTGATAACAGTACCCATAAAGCACGGTGGACAACTCGAAGGTTATATTGCAAACGTCCCATGATAGTTTCTTAAAATTCCGTATTTCAGTCATTTTCAACATACACTCCCCGAATTATTCCTAATTTAGAGTCATCCTAATCTAAATGTTATTTTTTAAAAAAATTTTTGGGTCGATCACTTTTTGGTCAAATAACAATGAAAATGCAAGCTGCTTCTAGGGCAACAAACCTTCACATTCTTTTTGGAAAATATCTCATAGTTTTTGAATTTAATGTGTAATTTGTCAAAAAACTGATACACAAAAAATTTTACCAAATTTACCCGTGCCCCCCCCACGTTAAACGCTTGTGATGTCAATAAAAAGACGAAGGTTTTTGTAGTGTGCACACTGTACCAAATTTGAAGTTTGTAAAAAGGGTGCCAGCCATCATCTGACAGGAGAGTTTCTGGACACCCTGTATATTACTGTTGACAATAAGTTCGTTCCAACTGGTGACAGAACCGTTCTAGGTATCGTTCGCGCAAGTGCTGTATTTCTTCCGCGTTCAAACTGATTATAGGTTCGTTCCAACAAGGTCTAGAATCAGTCCAGAACTTGGCGGAGCACGCGCAAATGAAAATGTTCGTTCCAACATAACGGAATTGGTTCGGAACTAAAGTGGTTCATTCATTCAAATTTACCCGTGCCCCCCCCCACGTTAAACGCTTGTGATGTCAATAAAAAGACGAAGGTTTTTGTAGTGTGCACACTGTACCAAATTTGAAGTTTGTAAAAAGGGTGCCAGCCATCATCTGACAGGAGAGTTTCTGGACACCCTGTATATTACTGTTGACAATAAGTTCGTTCCAACTGGTGACAGAACCGTTCTAGGTATCGTTCGCGCAAGTGCTGTATTTCTTCCGCGTTCAAACTGATTATAGGTTCGTTCCAACAAGGTCTAGAATCAGTCCAGAACTTGGCGGAGCACGCGCAAATGAAAATGTTCGTTCCAACATAACGGAATTGGTTCGGAACTAAAGTGGTTCATTCATTCAAATTTACCCGTGCCCCCCCCCACGTTAAACGCTTGTGATGTCAATAAAAAGACGAAGGTTTGTAGTGTGCACACTGTACCAATTTGAAGTTTGTAAAAAGGGCGCCATCATTTGACAGGAGAGTTTCTGGACACCCTGTATATTACTGTTGACAATAGGTTCGTTCCAACTGGCGACAGAACCGTTCTAGGTATCGTTCGCGCAAGTGCTGTATTTCTTCCGCGTTCAAACTGATTATAGGTTCGTTCCAACAAGGTCTAGAATCAGTCCAGAACTTGGCGGAGCACGCGGAAATGAAAATGTTCGTCCCAACATAACGGAATCGGTTCGGAACTAAATTGGTTCATTGCTCCAACGTAACGTGAACTGTTCTGGAACTAGTTCAAGGATGGTGAAAACGGTTCGCGGTCCGAAGCAAGAATTGTTGAATCGATTTGCTAGAGGCATGCGCAGTGATGTTTAATTTGATGTAGATTTGGTTTTTCAGAAGTTGGGGTTGAGTTTTCTATGATATTATTTCATTTTCATCAGATACTCACCTTGCAGTACATTCATTTTTGTTAATTTTAATTTGAAGCTGAATTAGTAATGACCATAGATAAAGGATGCGTTGGGTTAGGTGGATGTAATGACAGGGTCGTTCAGTTCAGTGTTCCAACCTGAAATTAGGAACCGTTCCTATAATGCGCTTTACTGAAACATGCGCACAAATTAATTCGAAATCAGTTCAAGAACTGTCCTCGAAATGGTTGTTGGAACGAACCTTATAGTATCGTTCTTGGGACGGTACAAACACTACCTTCTGGAAGGGGTAATAAAGTTGATGTGACCATCCCTAATTCGAGCTTGCGCACTATACAGTACTCGATACGATTCCAGAACGGTTCCTAAATGACAGATGGAACAAACCTAATAGCTCACGATGTACCCTTTGAACAAAAAATAACTTAAAATGCGTACTTCCCTGTATCGTGGTTAAATACCACAACATAAGTTTCCATCCGTTTTAATTGTACGCCGTCCATTAGGAAATGAAGTTATTTGCGAAAAACTAATCACTTATTCACCTTTAATACGTGAGTTGTGATGTCACGTCGCAAAGTGAGGGAGAAACAGTTAAGAAATTGAAGAATGGTCTCGAAGGATGTAAAGGATATTTTGAAATATTATTTTAATAAAGGAGAATATAAACGACACGTGGAAAAAATATTGCTCTTGGAAACGTGAGCGAGAAGATAGTCGATGATTTATACACCCAGTTTGACAAAACGTGTGAAAACTTTCAACCATTGAGATGTACGAGTTAGGATTTAAACTATTTACGTGTTTATCATTATTATTTTATAAAGGAGAGTGAAACAAGGTTGAATATATTTAGAGTTAACGCAAATAGAGAACAGTACAGGAGCGCTATTCTTGACCGTTCGTACCTGTCTAGGTCTACCAGACAGGCAGATCTACGGCACTGCACTGACGGAGTATGCGCCTTTTTGGATATAGAAGGAGCTTTTGACAATACTCCTCATGAGGCTGTCAAAATAGCATTAAATAGAAGAGGTATGGATGTCGGAACTGCTCACCACTAGAGTAGCAGAGACGAGGACGAGCAAAGACATTGTCTCTATCTGTACAACCAGAGGTGACATCGTACAGAAGGCTCTGAACTATACAAATAGCTGGTGTAGACAAGTGGGACTTAACATCAACCCCACCAAAACCATTTTAATAGCCTTCACTAAGAAATGAAACCTCAACCTCAAAACCATTAAACTGTAATATATGCGTCGTCGATGGATACTTGGTTAGATTATAGGTGTGGAAGGGCCTCTGAATAGGTGGTGTTGCAGGTCACATGGAGGTTCATTTTAAGAGAATGAAACAACTACTTCTTGCACTGGGATATGTTTGTTTATTTACTAAATACATTAAACTACTTACTAAACTAATGCTATGTATAAGTACCTAGCCGTATAGCATACTTATGCGTAATGGTTACTGATTACTACTAGCTGACTATTCAACTATATAGAATGGTCTTTCTTCCAGTATTCTACATCGACTTCTCCTATGATAAATACTAAATGTATATTCATATAACCCAGTCAAGTTCGAGTAAACCAAGTAAACATATAATTGTTTAGCGTTGCTTCACGCTTGAACTTGACAATAACCTTCTTAATTTATATTTATATGATAATGAAATGTTCGAACGTTTTGTTGAAATAAGATCAAGGGAATTTAATTCTTATTTTAAATATTTATTATTATATTATTATATTGGGCCAAAAGGCATCACAAAGCTTGATGGGAGCGAGGTTGAATGGAGACAAGAAGTCAAGTATCTAGGTTTGACTCAAAGCAAAAATGGCTCTAATGGTGTGCAGGAATCTGGCAGGAAGAAATTGGGGTTGTAACCCAAAAATCCTGAGCTGGATGTACACTGTCATAGTGAGACCAATTATCACTCATGGAGCCATTACGTGGAGTAGTAGAACTAGCCTGTTGACGACGAGAGAAAACCTCTCTAAAATCCAAAGACTAGCATGTATGTGCATTACAGGAGCAACGGCAGCCATGGAAGTGATTCTCAACTTCACACCACTGCATATGGTGGTGAAAAGTGTTGCAGAAAGAACAAGATACAGCTAAGTAGGGAGGGAATCATTAAAAAAAAACCACCTCCTTACTTCTTAGAAATCAGAAAACCTGAGACATGCCACAAGATGGTATGATGAAAAAGTATAACTTTTCAAAGTAATTCGTTACGGAATTAAGCAACAAGAAGGAATGGGATCCAAATACCATTACTTGGAAAAAATGCCATTCAATGGTACACTGACGGTTCAAAAGCAAAGGAACTGGGATAGGAGTGTACGGGCCATGAACCGAACACTCTGAAAGCTTTGGAAAAACCCCAAGTATCTTTCAAGCGGAAATTCACGACATAAGAAAGTGTGCCCAGTTCAATATTGATAAAGGATATAGAAGACAAAGGATTGTCATAATGTCGGATAGTCAAGCAGCCATTAAAGCACTGAGCTCTTGTGTTATCAGTTCCAAAATGGTGTGGGAATGCCTAGGTAAACTTAGTGAAATAGGCGAGAACAATATAGTCACCTTACTATTCCAGGACACACTGGGAAGGAAATGAAATAGCAGATGAACTAGCAAAGAGGGGGACCGAAACAGACTTTTGGGGGCCGGAACCATTTGGCGATATCAGCTCCAATGTAATATTGGAAGAAATAGGCAAAGCCGCAAAAAGAGAATATCTGACCATTGGAAAGATCTAGTAGGACTTAGACAATCAAAATTCTTCTAGGTGACTACAATCTGTTCCAGATCAAATGAATGCATAAGTCACAGTAAAACTGCACTAGAGTTTTAACAGGTTTCCTAATGGGACATTGTCGCCTGAATGGGCTCCTGAAAAAGCTCAAAATAGTGGAGGAAGAAGAATGTAGATTGTATGGCATGGACCATTCACATACTTGCGAATTGCACATCAATTCAGAATCCTGGGGCACAACACCTTGGAGATGACTGGATAGAAG
This sequence comes from Lochmaea crataegi, assembly GCA_947563755.1. Classification (NCBI taxonomy): domain Eukaryota; kingdom Metazoa; phylum Arthropoda; class Insecta; order Coleoptera; family Chrysomelidae; genus Lochmaea; species Lochmaea crataegi. The sequence continues at coordinate 14,892,813 of OX387425.1, forward strand.
AGGGACATTTACCTAAGTTAAGGCCTGCAGATATCCTAAAATTCCTCCAGGAAATAGGACTAAAGGAGCTACTAGTCTCTGAGACTTTCCTCAGGAACTAAGTAGAAGTAAGGGGGCACAATAGATCTTTTAGGTCTCAGTGAATGTCACCCCAAGTCACATACATGCATACCTGTCAAAGTCGTGCGCATCTCATAGTTTTGCGAATGTCATTTGCATTTGGTATTCTTGACCATTCGCAAGATCAGCTATCATGCGTATCTTACAACGAGTGGTATTTGTTGATAGCAAACGCTTTGCGTATGCGTTTTACAGAATTTATAGGTTATATTTAGGTATCTAATCAAAATCTCTGTTATCAAATTTTTTTACGAAATGGATGATTTGTCATATATTGCAAATTTAGAAAATCTTGGAGATAAAAACCAATTAATCGTTTCATTCCTATTGACCCTTTTGATATTTTGAGTGATTATCAATTTGTGCAAACTTTTAGAATTTCATAAGAGTTGTGCAGGTTTTTAATGAGGGGATTCATCTGAGATGGATTCATCATACAAAAACAGTGGAAAATGGAAACTTATCCTAGATTAAGATCTAACCATAATTTTATAACAGAACTAGTAAATAATCTAGAAATTGTGATGTCAAATTCATTTCACCACCCGAATAAAAATGTTTGCAAATCTCTACCAAGAGAGGTCAAGAACACCACCTTGTTGAGTGACAGGTTGTTCTTACGAATGAAGAGGTTTTATGTGTTATTCTACGTTTAATAATTTTGTAATAAGATAGTTATAGTTCGACTTCTAGGTGAATATCTTAAGTATCAGAGAATTTTCTGAAAACGAAATCTTAGTGGCTGCTAAGAAACTTAAGCCCAAACAGACAAATGGACCCGATTTAGTTCCGGCTTTCTTAGTCAAGGACTGTGCGTATACTTTGTGCAAACCTCTCTATAGAATTTTTAATCTCATTCTCAATCTTAGGAAGTTTCCCGATTGTTGGAAGGTTTCTAGGATTTGCCCCATATTTAAAAAAGGCTTAAAGAATGACATAAGTAACTATCGTCCAGTAGCTATTCTAAACAATTTCGCCAAAGTGTTCGAAATAGTCGTCCATAATCACCTTGCGTTTCATGTGAGTAATATCATCATACCTAAACAACATGGTTTCATATCTGGTAGGTCCACAGTTACGAATCTATTTTGCGTAACCCAATTCATTTGTGAAGTGCTGGAGAAGAAAAGTCAAGTTGATACTATCTACACTGACTTTTCTAAAGCTTTTGACAAAATTGACCATGGCATACTTTTACATAAACTTAATTTATTTGGTGTAGATGACATGTTAATTGCTATACTTAGTTCTTATCTTCATGATCGCACTCAATATGTTCAAACTTTAGGATACAAATCTCAACCTTTTCTTCAAACTTCCGGTGTCCCACAGGGCTCTATATTGGGTCCCTTACTTTTCAACATTTTTATAAATGACATTACCGAAGATCTGGATGTTGACATTGATAAAGACATACATGCTGATGATATGAAACTATACTGTGAAATAAACTCCGTTAATGACTGCTTAAAACTACAGAGAAACCTTAATTTGGTCAATAATTGGTGTATCAGAAACAAGCTCCCTATGAACCCAAATAAATGTAACGTAATGTGCTTTTGTCGAAAAGAAACAACTATCCAATTTGATTACACCTTGTGCAACATTGTCCTCGACAGACCAGATGTCCTTAAAGATCTGGGTGTTTATTTTGATCAAAGGTTGTCTTTTGTTCCACATATACAAAAAACGGTCTCTGCAGCATATCGGTCGCTGGGTTTCATCGTTAGAAATGCGAAATGTTTCAAAAATATTAACACATTGAATATTTTGTTCTCGGCATTTGTAAGATCGCAACTGGAGTATGCATGTGTTATTTGGAGCCCGAATTATAATATTCATATTTCCGCTTTGGAACGAGTACAAAGAAGATACTTTAAGTCGGCTTCTTATATTTTGGACGGTCTTTATCCTGTTAGAGGCACACCTCAAGAACACTTTTATTCTCGTTTTAATAGCAGTAGTTTACTTCGTCGTCGCTCAATGCATTCAGTTATATTTTTATATAAAATTGTTAATTATATTTTTAAATGTGATAATATTGTATCGTTACTGAACTTCAGAGTTCCTAGAACAAATTCTAGAACCAATAGCCTTTTCTATGAATTACCACATAGGACAAACGTTTACAAATTTTCACCATTAAACCAGCTTATCATTGAGTACTCCTCGATTGAGTCAAACATAGATATTTTCTGCACAAATAATAGACAAATAAAACGAATCTTTCTCCGGGGTAATTCATAGGAAAGACTTCACTTTGCATATAATGCTTGTGTAAGTTTCTTTTTTGTGAATGCCAGTGGGCATTCATGAATAGCTTTATTGCAAATACTGCATTGTATTATTTTTTTTTCTCTTCTGTCTTTATTGTCCTGTGTTTGTCCTTATCCTGTAATTGGGCTTGCCCGAGGATATTGTAATTAAATAAATAAAAATAAATAAATAAAATAAATAAAACTCTAACAATTTTCTCTTTCGTGATGAGGTTAATTTCAATTTACAATTTACGTTTGAGAAGGAATCAAAAAAATAAAATTTCATCACTTTTTTTTTCGATGTAACCCCAACTATTGAATAAGAGTATATCCACAAATAGCCAGACTGTTCCACAATAAAAAACATTTTTACTAAAAAAAAATACACGCCTGAATCGACCCCGGATGGTAGAAAACGATACTAGATGCTGTATATAAAATTTAAAATTTGTTACTTCAACTTCCGACATCGACATCTGTTCAAATATTGATATTGGACATTTCTCCTTGCTTAAGATCGATACTAAATTTATATTCATAAACTCAGCACAAATAGAAGTGCTTTTATTAGAAATTGAGGGCGTCGCAACAAATTTCAATATTCCGACAATCACCGTAAATATCATCTTCACTTTGTGCTCGTTGCTTTTGAAAAAAAAATTTAACGGAAATCCACCTAACCTAAAAACTTTAAATACATAATTTAATAATTCGTTAGGTAATGCTGACAATAATATTCTAAACCTTAATATTACTATTATTACCGTTTTACATTCCAACGCTTCTATGAGACTCGACGTTGGTTTCAATTTAAGTTGACAATTCTGATTCTTTCTATATATGGCTTTTTAAAATCTTTATATTATCTTTGACATGTTTGTGTGTTACGGAATAATTCAAAATAATTTTTAAAACAATTGCAGACGTTGGATTTTTTAGAAATTTGTCAAACCAATGATAATAAAATTTTATCTTCTATCTATATACACTGTGTTCATTTGAAAAGGACCCACCCTTAATATTTCAAAAATGGGACATATTAGAAGGAAATGCCGAAACACGTCAACTTTTAACTTGAGGGGGACACCTTTTGGCGCTAATGTCATAAACTTCAGATTCACCCCCTCCCTACTGGAGACCCCCCTTACATTTTTTCAAATGGCATTAGGTATCAAGTCACACCTCATTTAAAAGGTCTGGTAAATCTCTATTCAATCATTTTGTTTTGCCTTTGATACCAGCCTTCCATTGTTATTTAATCGTTGTTTAAAATTGGCTCTTTTTCAACTTTTATTGCCTGAATGTTAACGGTGGTCACTTTGCACACATGATTAAATAGAAGTTTTTTCTTGTTAACAGTTGTCTTTTTACTATTTGTAAATTTTGTATTCTTTAAAGAGTCTTTCTATCATAACACAATACGGGGGCATACGAAAAATTGAAAGAGAGCCAGTTTTAAACAACGAAAACAACCAAAATTGATATTTTTCTTCGATATTAAGCACTGAAAATTCTAAATTGATTATTTTTATTTAAGGAGAAACTTCTTTTGGAGCAAAAATTCCAAGAGGTGACACTAAAATATGACGCATAAAATTCTTAATTTTTTTTTTCACAAGGACGTCTAAATAATATTTGATTTTTTTTGACATAAAATTGATGACAACTATTTTGTGCGATATATTTATGTATGGTCAAGTGGAATTTTTACTGTGAATGATGGTAGGTTTGTACCCGAAGCAAGTTCCTAACTAACTGTTATGGACATATTGAGTCTACGCAGTATAAAATAAGCGTTCCAGCAGAGCAGAGTGTTTGAAATAATCAAAATTTATTTTTCGATTTCCAAAAACGTCAATCTTCGCCAGGAGGTTAAGCAGTTGACACCCGCGAATAATAGGAAATCGAAGTCAAGTGTATGGAAGCAGTTTACAAACTTTCTACTGATTTTAGTAGCTCAAAAGTGCCATTTTAGGACCTAAAATATTATATTTTTTCATTTTATAGTTACTTGTGTTGTGAGTGGCTTATGCCATTCAGTAAAAGGCCATCTTCTTCCCTTTTCGTAGAGTTGACGTTTAATGTTGACATGCGACAGAGTTACTGTTAATGAAACTACTAATAAAGTGCTACACAATAATCTTTCAATTATTATTTGATCTAACCATCATAAAGTATATAACATGGCGCAGTCAGTAGTTCTGAACCTGTAGTTTAAAAAAAAGCCGCCACAGATGGTAATGAAAGGAGACCTAGGAGTGAACTGGAAGAGGTTGAAGACAAATTTTCAAACATACATAATAGCCACAGGATGCACTGAGAAACCTAAAAAAGTAAGAGCAGCTGTCCTGTTAGATTGCATTGGTGAAGAAGCCAATGAAGTTGTTGAGAACCTTGAAGTGACATCTCAGGAAAAAGAGGATTCAGATACAATAATCACAAAACTGGATGAATACTTTGTACCAAAAACCAACATAAATTTAACTGTAGAAATCAGTTAGCAGGCGAGACATTCAATGAATACTACAAGGAACTTCAGAAAATATCATCGAACTGTGAGTTTGGTACATTCAAAGAGAGATTATTAAAAGACAGAATAGTAAGTGGAATAAGAGATCAAAGACTAAAAGATAGATTGTTGAGTGAGAAAACTTTAGATTTGACGAGGGCTATTGAGATATGCAAGGCTACAGAACGAACAGAACAACATTTACGTGATATTGCTGAAGGTAAAACCAGAAGGGTAGAAATAGAAGAAATAAAAAATGATAATTCGAGAAGCTTGCAAAGCAGAGGATTTTAAGAGAAAAAGTTGGAAATCTAAAATCCACGGGCAACTACAGTTCAAGGAACTTGCAATCATCAGGAAATTATAGCAAGTGCCTGCAGGAAGAAGCTTGGTGTTCCCGCAAGACAATAACTTGTTCAAAACGAGATCGTTACTGGTTCTCTTGGTTCCAAAATAAAAAGAGAACTTTTAATGTCGCGCATGCGTTTTCATATAAAATTACTCTTCATCTTTTTGTAATTTTGCTTTTTAATAACTTTGCTTTTTGGTTATGTTATATTTGTTTGATATTGATTTTTGTGAACGTATATGTTATGTTATCAAAATGGATGCTTTTTTTATTGAGAGTGAATCAGAAGTTGAATTTTCGGATATGTCCGAAGATGATAGTGAGTTTTCAGAATTTGAAGAGGAATAATTATTACAAGATCGACAGCGCCCAGAAAATGAGAACTATATTGAAGAAACGATACAGCAATATAATGACACTGAATTTGTTGAACATTAAAGAATTCGCAAAAAATCATTTCAAGACAGTTTGAAGATCGATTGATCTTCTTTTCTTTCGTATCAAAATATTCAGCCAATATTACTCTTCAGAACTGTTCCAGCACACATTTTTTTTGGAACCTACTTGGTATATTATTCTAGACACGCATGCGCATAAGATAATGCGAATAATATGTTTGGAACTGGTTTCGGGAACAAACCTAGTAATTGTCAACTTTTTATGAACAATTGTAGTCGTCGTAGTTGTAGAGTAGAGTCTTAGTAGCCGCCAACTTTGACTATGAATAAGGCTGTAAATGTTTAAATTTTTTAAACGGGGATCTTTTTTAAGACCTCTGAAGAATAGATTCAGGAAGTGAAAAAAATCTCAGTTTGATGGTTTTTATGTAAATTTTAATTTTGTAACAACTACTAGAAACCCTGCGGGAAACATTTTTATACAGTTTTCTCGAGTACGCCTAAAATGAACTGTTACGCCTCTTTCACATTGCACGGTTTTAATCGTGCGGTTAAAAACCGTACCGCTGTTGAAATTGAGAAAGGCAAGGGGTCTTTCACATTATATGGCTACGGTTAAATGCCGGTGCCGTGTCGTGGAACTGCCGTGCCTAGTTGAAAGCCGCACGGGCGTTATTTTAAGTGGAATTAAGAATGGATGATTTTGATGCTGAAGTTTTAATAACTGGTCGAAGCAAGACCTGCCTCTCTCCTCTGATTAATGGAGTGCACCCAAAAAATGCGATATCGTCGGCGACGATGAAGCAACCACAAGACACAAAGTTTTTTTCGATTCATATTGTCGTACTAAACAAATGAAATGAAAATATTGCGGTAAAAATCCGTGCCAATGTGAAAACAATAATGTTCGCCGCAAAAACTCGCGATATTTAACCGCACGATTAAAATCGTGTAATGTGAAAGAGGCGTACAGGTGCTGATCAACGCGGTTTCCGTAACGAATCAATGTATTTATACAGGGCCGTTCCTACCATTTTAGGGGCGATTATGATCTGAACTAGCTGTCTTTTCGTCAAGAATAATGAGATTTTCGAATCCCCAAAGTTCGCGTCTTTCGCAAAAAGGGGTCATCAATACGGCTCTAGCAGTTATGTGCCAAATTTTTAAATTATTTTGTAAACGTTTCGGAAAAAAACATAATATCATCTATAGGTAACAAAGAATAAGTAAAGAATAGCGAATTCTAACGGCTCCCTCAGTAGATGCACTAAAAGGTCCCCGTTGTACGAAGTGAAAATGTTAACAAAAGCATACCTAGTTGAGAAATTGCCACACAACATTTTTCTCAACGGATTATTGTTAATTGAAGTATCTAAATAGTAAAGTTTGTCAAAAATCAATTGCAGAAGTTAAAGCACTTGTTCGTCTCCCTTATCGACTTTTTCCTTTGATTAGGCATATATGCAGATCAAAGGAGACAGTCGACAAGGAAGAGGAACTCGAGCTTAAACTTTTGCAATTGATTGGGGTAAACCGAGGAGCACTCTGAACTTTTTTCTTCCCTAATATTCAAATTCAATTGGTTGAAACAAATTATAAACATTGTAGGTGGAGTTTCCAGAAAAAAAATATGATTTTTGAAAATTTCCTCCTATCTCAGAATTTTTTTATTGCTTTCGGATATTTGCGCTAATTTTCGAAATATTCGAGAAGACCAAAGGCCCTTTTTTATTTTTACTAAATTGTTTATGACTTCTGTAATTTTTTCGAGCTGATCTTCTATTTTCTCAAAAAATTTCTAGATGCCATTCCTAATCGAATGACACGTTGATCAAAATTTTCGATTTTCCAAAATCAACTAGACCAGCGTTTCTGAACCTTTTTCAGTACGCGAAACCTTAGAAAATCAAGCAGAATTTCTTCTCTTCTTGAACTACTTTTCGGGTAATATGCCCCGACAGTCATTGAATTACACTTCTAAGTTAAACGGGGTTGGTATATCCGCAATATATAACCAACCATTCTGGTTTGTAATTAGAAGGGACAATATGACTTGTAGACCGGTTTCGGCGTATTTGCGCCTCATCAGTACAAGGTAGATGTCATCCGTCCAGAAGCCCTGAGAGCATAATCCTGGACTGGAGACAACGCTGAAACCACATCAATACATTAACATCAGTAAAGGAAATGCTAAGAATGCGATAACAGCACATCCCCACATCTAACACCGTTCAACTTAGAAGTGTAATTCAATGCCTGTCGGGGCATATAGCCCGAGAAGTAGTTGTTGCTTCTTAGTGAACGGTTTCTGTTTTTTGAAAAATATTTTTTAAAAACTTTGTAAGACGTTATAATAGTATTAAACTATTATCTTTGACATGTATTGATAACACGCTTTACTAAAATATGATAATTTTTACAGGAAACTGTAATTAAGTAAATAACTACAAAACCCAGATAGTTTTTTGCTAATATAGAATTTTGGTTTGTGATTAGATATCGCTGTTATCGCATTATTAGCATTTCCTTTGCTGAGGTTAATGTATTGATGTGGTTTCAGCGTTGTCTCCAGTCCAGGATTATGCTCTCAGGGCTTCTGGACGGATGACATCTACCTTGTACTGATGAGGCGCAAATACGCCGAAACCGGTCCACAAGTGATGTTATTCCTTCTAATCGCAAACCAGAATGGTTGGTTCTATCTTAACAGATGTACCAACCCCGTTTACTTTAGAAGTGTAATTCAATGTCTGTCGGGGCATATAGTCCGAGAAGTAGTTGTTGCTTTTTAGTGAACGGTCTCTGTGTTTTGAATACTTTATAAGGCGTTATAATAGTATTAAACTATTATCTTTGATATCTAATATTTGGGTTGATGTTTGCTGGCATTTATTTATTAATTCAAATGTCCATAGATGAGACGGAGTATACATACTCGCGGACCACAGGTTAAGAAACACTAAACTAGACTATGAGGTTTTTCCTCAAAAACAAAAAAAAATTCATTTGTTCGAATTTTATCATTAATCAATGGCCGAATGTAAAGTATTGACCAAACACTCATACTTCCACTAATTAAATCCACAAATAAAATATTACTCGACAACATGTGGTAAACTTCATTCACTTTTGATAATTTCCCATAGCCAAAGTGGGCGGTTGATAATTTCCTCGGTGTAAAATTCTCTTATCGAATATCCGGAGTATAAAATATAATTGCAGAAATTTTCGCACTTTGGATTTAAGTTGCAATAAATCACTTTAAACATATAATAAAGTCAGAAATGCGAGTAGATACCACATGGTTGTGTTCGATAAATGAAGCAGAATATAAAGTTGTTTTACAAGAAATATAGAATGAGCTATAATGAAAAACGATGCATTTAAAAGCGAATTCAAACAAGAGTGCATTTTTTTTAAGAAAATACCTTATCCAAATTTACCCGTTGCCTTTCCCACGCCGAACGCTTGTGATGGCAATAAAAAACGCTGGTTTGTATAGTTAACAATTTATCACCGCAGGGTTAAACAATGTATAACCTAGTTTGTAGTATACCTAGTTTGAAGTTTGCAGGTAGCGGTTTTTTGAGATATGCTTAACTTAACAGCGTCATCTTCAAAGGGCGTTGTTAGATGTATAGTATAGATCTATGAAATTTGTTATATGTAAAAATACGACAATTGTAAGTATGGTTAATGTCAAATTGAAAGATGAATTGATAATTTTTTTCTACAAACGTCAAAAAATGACATGGTTTGAGCATTGACAACAATATGCGAAGTGACACTTTTTTTCGGATTCTTACGTTACCATGACAGGTTGCGAAGTATTTCGCACACTGCATGTAAATTAATAAGACTTTTGCATTTCAATCTTAGAAAAAATTAAGCAAAACTCCAAATTATTATTTATTTTTAAATGAATAACAATTAAATAATGATAGAATTTTACAATAACTTTAGTTATTATTTACAATATTAACATTAATCCATAGTAACAGTGAAAATTTGATTAGGAAAGACATTTTAAGCCAGCTCAACAGCTCAAAAAATATTGTTTGCATCTCGTGCGCGAACTACTTTGGTGGTCTCAAATAATTTAAAAAAAATTCAATTCTCGATCACCAAAGTAGCATTTCGCGCACTAGATACAAAAATAACTATGAAAGCAATTTTGAAAAACAAGCTATCAATATGAATTGAATGTGGGTGGTGATGATAACGATTATGAGATTTTTGGAAAATATTTTTGAGATAGATTTTGACAGGAGAAAAAAATAGAATTAAAATTAAAATAACCCATTGAATACTTTAAAATATATTTAACTGGAAAATAGAAAATCAATCAAATCATATAAAAATTGGAGATATAAATTATATCACAAAAGACGTATTTGGCGGTGATACTAAATTGAAGAATTGATAGTATTCAGAAGAGAGAAATAATATTCCAATTATTTCAATAATAAGTAAATTTGAATAAATAATAGAATTGGCATTTGGAAATATAAAGAATAGAAAAAATTTCAAGACCGAAGAAACATAAAAATTCACAATAAATTTTAGACCATTAGACATTTTGATATGTGATATTAATCAGAAAGTTAATTAAATAAGAATTGACAGTATTCAGAATAGAGAAGTATAGTTTGGCAAACATAACTGAAGCTGTGAAAGGAATGCGGTCGAAAACATTCGATATTGCCACGTTTAACTATGAAAAAGCTAAAGTGCTAAGTATGTAGTGATAATAATTAGAAAATGGACTTTTTATTATTAACAATATGTCAATAATGATTAAACGTTAGTTCTTTAATGTGCTTGTTTCATTGGATTTTGTCTATTAACATTATTTTTTCAATTTCTGAATATTAAAAGATGAACACTTTTCCAAATATGTTATGGGTTTCCTTCAAGCCGGCAACGTCGTGCGAAAATCCATCCTAAGTAACCACCTGACTTCCTATTGGCAAGCGCGTGCGTGTGTTCTTCCCTCTCACTTCGACAATTGACTGATATTGATTATCCAGTGGCGTTTATATTGTCAGTGTTTACCTTCGTATTTTCAGTTTTACTTGGTATCTTATTTCGTATCCATATCGAATTCAAGTACGATTTTTAGCATTATTTGTTTTTAACAAATATCGTGTTTTGAGAAATACCTTACCTTTAAAGCAAAGCATAAATCAGTTTCTATATAGATATAATTATTATATAATAATAATAATTATTTTTAATACTTTTATAAAATAGGTACCGTACGCCATTGGTACGTTTATGACAGATATCGGTCATGTTTGCTCGCCCCTTACCGATGCCGCGTAGCTTCAGATAGACTTGACAAACTATAACTAATATTCCAATTATTTCAATAATAAGTAAATTTGAATCAATAATAGAATTGGCATTTGTCTGATAAATAAGGATATTTGATTTAAAAATAATTCAGTATTGAACCCAACCCTGAGAAGAGAATTTTTGAAATAAATTAACAATTAAAATTAAATAAAAAAAATTTGAAGATTATTATAACACTTAAAAATATCTAACATCAAAGAAAGCAATTATCGAAATCAATATAAAATGGCGCCCAACGTGTGGCATAGAAGAATTTAGATTTATTTAAGAATTAATTTTATTTATATAATGTATGTAAAATTTGGAAATAGTGAAATAATTATAAAAATAATATCTACAAAAGGAGGTAATTATTATTATTAACTGATAGGTTAAATATATAGGGTGTCAATTTGAAAACCAACGGCATTTAATATTGCCTACACTAATGACATTATCAAAATTTGGCGAAACACGTCAATTTACATATCAAGGGGGACAACTGTTGAGGCGTTTGTTGTCGTATTACTTTCAACCCCCTGACCCCCAGGGCACCTACCCCTAAAATTTTAAATGGCAACCCCTATTTCTTTTGCCATTTTTGAGTTCCTTATGTAATTCTTAGAGTAATTTCACAATTTTTTTTATATTGAAGTACTTGACCTCACGAATGTGTGGAATGTATTTCAGTTTTAGGAATACTAGTAAAAATAAAATAAAATTTCAAATTATTATTTATTTAAATCTCAGCCCAACCCTGTTAAGACCCATGAAATTTATTTCTTATTCGAATAAAACCACTGATAATAGTTTTGAATTATTAATTTCTTTTATCAGTCATATTGTTTAGGTCTACTTATACAGTTCTTTATTTTCTGACTCCTTGTATCTATTTCTTAAAATGGTTTACACTATTGCTGAACGCGTAGAAATGATTTATATTTATGGAACCGAACGTTGCTTTACAAGAACGGGAAGACATTGGGGAAAATGTTGGACACAAATACATCGGAGAGTTAGTAGCTAAATTTGAAGAAACTGGATCTATTGGCAATAATAAGAGGGCTGGGCCAAGATTGCTCAATGAGGCGGCTCAGATTGAGATTCTTGGTCAAGTTGCCATAGCTCCTACTTCATCACTTCGTGAAGTTGCGCAACAAACTGGACTGTCGCATGAATCAGTCAGGAAAGTATTGAAGCTTCACAAATTTCACCCAGACAAACTACAAATTACCCAAGAATTAGGGGATGATGACCCGGACAGACATATTGAGTTTTGCGGAATTATGACCAACAGGATTATTGCTCAGCCCCTGTTAATAAAAAATATCTGTTTCAGTGATGAATGCACTTTTTACATAAATGGCAATGTCAATAAACAAAACTGCCGCTGTTGGAATATTATTGGAGAGGGGCATACACAATATCCTCAAAAATTAAATGTTTGGGCAGGTATATTAGGCAATACTATCCCCTCTTCATAGATGGAAATCTAAATGGTGAAATTTATGCCGAAATGTTAGACAGAGATATAGAGCCTCTTATGATTTATGAGCTGGAAAATCAAAGGGACGCCAATGGTAATCTTGCTCTAGATGAACATTTACTGCTCTTCCAGCAGGACGGAGCACCTCCTCATTATGTACGCCCAGTAAGAGAGTGGTTGAATAATCATTATCCGGAGCATTGGATTGGTAGAAGAGGACCCATTGAATGGTCACCTAGGTCACCAGATCTGACACCGATCGATTTCTACCTATGGGGTCACCTGAAATCCGTTGTATTCAAAACTCAACTGAACAACTGCAACAAAGAATTGTACAGGAATGTAGGGCTATTTCACCCGAGACTTTTCAAAAGGTCCGCGAACAGTTTGAATATCGACTGTACTTGTGTTTAGAAAACAATGGAACCCATTTTGAACAATTCATAAAGTAATTATAAATTTCAAAGTTGCATTATTTCAATTTAAAATTTAAATACATTCCACACATTCGAGAGGTCAAGTACCTCAATTAAAAAAAAATTATGAAATTTATCTAAGAATTACAAAAGGAACTCAAAAATTGCAAAAGAAATATGGGTTGCCATTTAAAATTTCAGGGGTAGGTGCCCTGGGGGTCAGGGGGTTGAAAGTAATACGTCAACAAATGCCTCAACAGTTGTCCTCCTTGATATGTAAATTGACGTGTTTCGCCAAATTTTGATAATGTCATTATTTTAGGCAATATTAAATGCTGTTCGTTTTCAAATTGACACCCTGTATAACAGAATGAATAGCAAGAGTAAATGTATAAAATCACATCTAATATCTGTAGTTTGCATTTGGCAGGAAAGTTTCTGGACAACCTGTATTTATTTAAACGTGATTGTGTACCTAAAAGCTATTTTAATATAATCGTATTGTGAACACGTTTATTATATCGGTTTAAAGTAATTTATCTGATTAATATAAATTAGTTGTAATCGTAACAGGTTGAAATATAATTAATAAAAAAGTTTTGATCAGATTAGATAAAAGTATCCTTCCTGTCGGTATAAAGAATTAATTTGGTATGAAATGGAAAGGCAAAAACCTGGATTACTGTAATCACGCGACGTTGCACACAAATTTGTTTGGTACTTACTCGGTACATTGTTCTGGTCACGCATGCGTATCAGATAATGTTATTAACATGTTTGAAGCTGGCTTCGGGAACCAATCTATTATAGACATGTAGAAATGTTTAGACAGAAGCGTTCTACAAAATAAGGACTGTTCTAATGCTACATACTAAATTTGCAAAAACAAAACTTAGACCGTTTATATAATTTGACCAAATGTTGGAAGAAACCGTTTGATCTTTTACCGCCTTAATTTGTTAGCTGAATTGAAAACATTGTGCTTTTATTGAGAATATCGTCAAAGATTACAAAATAAATATAAGATAGTTCACTTGAAGGCGGTCTGATTCTTCTTAGTGTTTTAAACGATCGCCGCACTCATAAATCATATTAACGGCTCCCTTTTGTTGTAAATAACGACACCGCTAGGTACCAGGGCATTAGAAAAGTATATTTTATTCCAAGCTATACAGGGGTAACTTGAGAAATATATATTCAAAGTAATAGGATGATATATTAAAGGTTTTTTTTATATAATGTTTTTAAATGTTAATTATTTCGAAAAATGTTCAGGATATGAATTTGAAAAGGAAAGTTTAGGTATAAGTAAAAAATACATCAACATTTTTAAAATGAATCAATTGACAGATTTTATTCAACATTTTAGTAATAAATGATCTAGCGGTTATTTATACAGAATATCACAAATTCAATTATATATACTCACTGGCCACCAGAATAATAGGACCACTAAAACAATTTTGATCTTTAAATTGGACACCCCGTATTTTTTGGATTCACAAGGTTAAAACATATTATGCAGCTGCAGGATATATTTATTAATAAATTAGATATGTTAATTTTCAAATTTCTATGAATACCCAGTACCTATAAGTACTAAATAACTAACTAATTTTTTATTATCAAATATCTTTGTTACAATAGTTTAAAAAAGTTGAATTCCGTATTTGATAATAACTAATTTAATACCCACCTCTCAACGTCTTTGGGACAACGATAAAAGGATATTTCTGGTTTTCCCACCTTGCTGGAACAACCGATCACAGCACAACACACAGGCATTTTAAAACCATAATTATAATATTATTAATGTTACTTTTGGAAGACAGGAGTTAAAATAATGCGAACAAGAAATTTTACTTCCGGAACGTTTCCCGAAAAACTAAATGAAATACTTCTACAAAGTTTCTAGAGATTGTAGGCACATTTCTGGCCCTTAATTGCTTCTCTATATTTTTATCATTGTTTACATTATAAGTACTTAAAATCAAGACTGCATTCAGAATTCGTGGGAAAGTGATAAACTACCATTTATTATGTATACAACTAAGACTATTAACAAATATCACAAAATATTTATTTTATAAGTTTTGCTATTGAAGAGGAAAATATGAATATTATTTTTTCCTTATTGCAATAATTAATTAATAAATTTAAAATATCTATTGAACATAAACATAAAACACGAACAACGAATTCTAAAATACCAGCGCTCGATAGGCGACGACCCGTATAATATGCAAAATTAAATGCAAGTAAGGATTAAGCGACATACTGTAGCATGGCGCCAACCGCTAAGTCACCAGACAGTAACAAGCGGTATGAATCCTTTGATCAATAGAATTCGTACGAGTGAACAATCTTATATATTTTTTGTAATCTTTGATATCGTCTTTCGCTACAATCACTAGTTCATAAAATATTCTGTACCTACAAATCATACTCATACAAGTGATCGTTTTTATTTGAGGAAATTGGACGGCACGCAACCTGTTGTTTTTGATTTGTGACAATATAAAAAAAAATCAACTTATTTTGTTGTTTGGATTTACATGTGTGATAAATTACACCTCATGAATTATGCTTTTTTTAAATAACCTTAAGTAAAATGTTTTTTTTCCAAAATTATAATAAAGATAATCAAAATATAATTAATACTCGTATATACATATTTATATAATTTTCATTTGGCGCGATCCAAACATACTGCCCCTTCCGCTTTCATAAACTGGGTTTGATATTTGGAGAGAAGGGAGTAGAGAGTGAGGGAAAATTCGTTACAACAGAAAATCATATTTCTTAAAACTTTTTTACTATGTTAGTTTTAAGTAAATTTGAGGTTATGTTTAATCCAAATCTAGCAATAATATTTAATTATATTTTACTAAGGGTGTCCCAGGACTTCGTCCAAAAAAATTGGGAGATGATAGAGAGACTAAAAATAATTATAGTACTTCATATAAAATGTTTTCCTTGAGCCCTTCGTTAACGAACCATAGGGCTCTAAAGTTGGGAATTAAAAATGGTCTTTTATTTATAATTATTAAGTGGCTTATTGGAAATTTTTAAAATTTTGACCGTTTATAAAGACCATAATTGCAAACTTTTTGGCGTCATAAACAAGTCTACAATAAACTTGTGAACTCAGGTACGGACTAAGTTCAATGGTTTATGCGGCAATTTTTGGGTTAAGTATAACTTAATTTAATTATAAATGCATCAATTAACTTTTCTAAACATTTTTAAAGACAAAAGTCCTCTAGTGAGATCTCGATAAAGTTAACGGTTTAAGAGATTCGGGCAATTTTATGTCGCACTGCACACCTATTGACGCATATTAAACATTTGTTGTAATTTTTTTGAACCTGTTTAACTTTTAACTTTTCGTTGTTATTTTTACTTTTGTAAAATTAAATGTTTTCTATACATAAACAATGAAAAAGGTTATTTTTATAAATGTAAACTGCACCGATTTATTAATAATTTACTAATAATGCAGGATGCTTCCTGTAATTGTACATTAAAAAAAATATGATTGCGCCAATTGGTCTGTTGTGCGACATAAAATTGACCGTCCCTCTTAAACCGTTAATTTGATCGAGATGCCATAAAGGAACTTTTTGATGTGTAACTTCTTTCCGCTCAGTTCCCTTCAATTTGTGGCAGTGATTTCATGAAATGGGACGGAAGTGTGTAACAGGAAACCAGTGAAGCGCGCGCTATTTGATTTGACCAATGAGCGCGAGCCGTCAGATGGTAGCAACGAATTTACCGAGAGGTCGGTATTGTCAGCCAACAGTGTAAGCAACAGTGTTGTGTATAAAGTTTGTTGTTATATGCACTAATTTATATGCGTAAACTATCTTAATAATTTTATTTACTGTTGTTAATAAGTGTTTGAAAAAAGTGCAGATCATTCATAAAAATGCAAGAGAGTGAATGAATAATTAATAATTATTCGAATAAATATTTCATTATTTAGCTTTATTAAATTTTGAGGTTAATTTCTGTCACTGTTTATTGGAGAAGATTCCGTATTTTTTTAAATGATGAACTCAAGCTCGAAATGAACACGGATCGAAATGTTTCAACAACTAACAGTGGTACTGTTATTGACGGAGTTTTTCAACGTTTTTTTAAATATTTTGAAATTACAAGTATTATATGTCTCTTATTTAGTTACCATAAGTCTATTGTCTCTGCTCTCCCCCCAAAAGGAACAAAAATAAAAAATGTAGTTAATAAAAAATTGTATTCCACCTAGTTTTAATCAAATAGAATACAATTTTCATTAAAAAATGATTCTTCGTTACCAAAACTTTCAAATAATACCTCAATAATTTTTCCAATAAGCTCTTTAATAATTATAAATAAAAACCTATTTTTAATTCACAACTTTAGAGCCCTATGGTTCGTTAACGAAGGGCGTAAGGAAAACATTTAATATGAAGCACTATAAAAATATTTTTTCACTACTAGCCTCTAAACCTACTTTATTGATTTTTGTTGAGGTAAAAAAGTTGTTCTTTTTTCACTACTAGCTTCTAAACCTAGCTTTATTGACTTTTGTTGAGGTAGTAAAGTTGTTCATTATTAACCAAGGTAGAAAAATACAGAGCCTACTTGATTATAGCTAAATCTCAATCCATTTGACAGAATGTGAAGTTAACTTGTGCACAGCTGTCATGTCATGTAGTACGGGAGTCGTCAAACTAATATTTAAAAAAATAAAATGCCAGTAGTGAAGTAGTGAAAAAAATGCTATATGAGCCACGGTAGAAAAGTGTATTAATGTCTCGGATCCTCGAAGCTTCGCTTTTCGGTCTTTAATGGACCTCGACAATAATACCTCACTTTTCTACATTGGCGCATAATTACTATTATTAACCAAGGTAGAAAAATACAGAGCCTACTTGATTAGAACTAAATCTCAATCCATTTGACAGAATGTGAGTTAGTTAACTGATGCAAATACAAAATGAAAAAATATTTTTTTTTACTTATTTAATGGTCATATCCACCTACCGATTCAAAAATGAAAATCAATTTATTGGATAAATGTGTTATCGGTTGCCTTCGTTGTGCACAGCTGTCATGTCATGTGAAACGGGAGTGACTGGTGACCCGTCCAAAATCCGACCGACATTATAAGAAAATAAAATGCCCAGTAGTGAAGTAGTGAAAAAAATGCTATATGAGACACGGTATAAATTGTTATTTATTAAACTAGTTTGTTAATGAAGGCGATTAATAAACGAAATTATTTATTATTTATTTATTATTTTATTATTTATTATTTTAATAGTTGAGTTTATTAATCGCCCATTAACAAATGAGTTGATTATAATATTTTTTCGTTGACCGTAAACTCTTTTTTTGGGACAAAATTCACTTTTCCACAAAGACTATCAGGAGATAATAATGTCAACTCCATACCAATGACGTAGAATGTCAAAATGATATTGGTATATTGTCTATATCAAAATGTCATCAAAACGTCAAAATCACAAAAAGAGTGCGTTAATGACGTCCATTAACTTATCCTTTTTCAAATAAAATAATTCATTAATATCGAAATTGATAAACGGTCAACGAAAAAGTATATTAATGTCTCGGATCTATTAAAGACCTCGAAGCTTCGCTTCTTGGTCCTCGAAAATAATACCTCACTTTTCTATCTTGGCACATAATTACTATTTTAGCCTCTCTACCATCTCCCCAATTTTTTGTACGAAGGTAGGATAAACAATTCATGTTCTCTTGTGTTTATGGAAGAAACAAGATTTTATTTTGAAATACATTTGAATAGGAAATTTATCTGTGAGCAGCTGTGTGAATTCAAAGAGAGAAAAATCGTTATCAATGTATACTTCCAGAGACCACTAGTTTGTCTGGGTGTTTTTTATTTTGTATTTTGAAGAATAGTTAACGTAGTTAATAAAGTAGTAACATATTTTAGCAATTCACGTTGATAAAATATTAAATTTTATTTACACGTGTAATATGATTCATAGTAAGTATGGTCTGTTCCAATCGCAATCAGAAACGATAAGAGAATAGTCGACCATTGCAATCAGTGATAGGATTTACGTGAAAGTAAACTCGTTGTTTGCTATGAGTAGTTATTCTCTGATCGTCTCTGACAGTTTCTGACTGCGGTTGGAACAGACATAATGTCAACGTGTCCAATTATTAAAAATACAAAATGTTTAATAATTCAAAGACCTACCTGATAAATTAGATGGCAAAATAACAGGTTTTCCCATTTCTCCGGCTACGTTATCCGGCGGCACAAGTACACCGCCATAGTCCACGTTAATATTTTTATTTTCAGTTTTCACTGATGTCCTACTCGGTTCTTTAAACGGCACCACTCTTTCAGGCACAATTTCATTGTTTCTTATTAAGTCATCACTTTCTAAAGGTAGCGCTAACTCTTCTGATCGTGATGAAGAGTTATCCGTATATAATAAAAACGCTATTGTGAACCACGCCGTAGTCACTATCACTGCCAACTTTAATAGTAGCGATCTCTTTCTCCACAATACTCCCATTTTAAAGATAATTTACTTAACTATGCGATATAAATGTTGACTAGATGACACGGTACCCGAAGTGAGTTTTATCTGTATTTGAATGTAAACATTTTTTTGATAATATTGCGCTATAATCAGATAACGTTCTGTGGATTATCACATTGATATGGACATTCTTGATATGTCTACATTGGTATTGCTGATGATGTATTTGTTGAAAATGATGATTGACCCTTCCAGTTTTTCTTCGATATGCTTGCTCATGCCTGTAACAAAAAGATTGTGTTAATAATATTTTTTCGTATAAAATAATCTTATAGTTGGAAGAAAAACCCCAAGTCCTTTTTTTCTATATCTATCATATATTATATTTAATTTTAAGGTAAAAGTCTAGTTTAGTGAACCAACGCGGATTTTGATGAAATATTTTTTTTAAATTAATTCGAGGTCGCTGAACACGAAAATGAAAAAAGAAATCGGCGCTCTCTTACCAAAAACGAGTTATGAATTTTTGAAGATGAGTTCAGATCAGCACTGCACTGGTTTTATTGTCATATTATAACTGCTTTAAAATGATCCAATATAACTTCTACACAATGTTAAATACACTATAATTGCTTTTTACGATATTCATTTCTTGTAAATTATTTTTTTAATTCCACAATTATTATATCTTTTGACATTTTCATGTAACATGACTGACATATAAGTTTTGGTCTGTTTCCTCTTAGTCGCACAACTTGTACCTAATAGCATATTCAGCCATTAGATATTTAGCCACTTGAATTAGTTGTTGAATATTTTCGATTTCATGATTGTGACATAAAAGATATAAACAAGATGAACATCATGATCATACACCTATTTTTCCGATAGCTGGCGCTGTATTTGGCTCAACTTTCGTTTAACTGAAATCAGTTATGGAAACATTGAATGAACAGCCATCAACATACTGTGAAAAAGGCGCGCCGGATCGACGTTTCGCAATTCGCGCGCGCGAATTGCGAAACGTCGATCCGGCGCGCTCGCTTCGCTCGCGATAATCAATCTACTTCATTATTTCAAACGGAAATCCAATCTAATAAATGTATCAAGATGATAAGAAGCGATTGCGATTCCACTTTGATCTGTGTTAGTTGGTCGGGAAGCGATATTAGTAGAATTTTCAAATTTTATAAAAAGGGGAAACAGCTTTTGATAACCAAAGTCTTATAATATTAGCAGTATGTTCAAAATTTGATTTGGAATTACACCTGCAGCAACTATTTTCGTTGTCAGCAGTGTTTTTAGAGGCCGAACAACTGAGGAGGTGATTTTTTTAAAGAATTAATTGATGAGTGCAATTCAGAGAACAAAAATCGTTCAGCATCCTCAATGATCAAATTGAATGGTTCATTATCCTTCAAATAAATGATAAATATCAACCAAACTTATCTCAAAACTAACAATCTTCCTAAAATCAACATCTCTTAAAATTTGAAAAAAAAATGTTTCAGCTGTAATACGGCGCTAGCTCTCGGAAAAATAGGTGTATGTTCATGATGTTCATCTTGTTTATATCTTCTATGTCACGATATGGTCACGATCATGAAATCGAAAATATTCAGCAACTAATTCAAGTGGCTAAATATCTCTAATGGCTGAATATGCTATTAGGTACAAGTTGTACGAGTAAGAAGAAACAGACCAAAACTTATATGTCAGTCATGTTACATGAAAATGTCAAAAGATATAATAATTGTGGAATTAAAAAAATAATTTACAAGAAATGAATATCGTAAAAAGCAATTATAGTGTATTTAACATTTTGTAGAAGTTATATTGGATCATTTTAAACCAGTTATAATATGACATTAAAACCAGTGCAGTGCTGATCTGACCTCATCTTCAAAAATTCATAACTCGTTTTTGGTAAGAGAGCGTCGATTTCTTTTTTCATTTTCGTGTTCAGCGACCTCGAATTAATAAAAAAAAAATATTTCATCAAAATCCGCGTTGGTTCACTAAACTAGATTTTTTCCAGTGTATTAGCTTTGATCTAGCTTAATAAGTTGTCAGTGTCATTATTGAATAATATAAGTCACACAATTTTTTGCCTTAACTTTCGTCTTTTTATTATAAATCCCACAAGTTTTACAATAGGTTATGGGGCCCAGGCATCCCAGACGCTTCTGAAGACTCTGAGAATCAT
Organism: Lochmaea crataegi; assembly: GCA_947563755.1. Taxonomy (NCBI): domain Eukaryota; kingdom Metazoa; phylum Arthropoda; class Insecta; order Coleoptera; family Chrysomelidae; genus Lochmaea; species Lochmaea crataegi. Next base: position 14,914,416 of record OX387425.1, read on the forward strand.
TTTGGGTATTTTTGAGTAGTGCCAGAGGTACCGGTTTGAACGAACTGTAATTTTTTCTTCGCTGCACGATGTCAGGATATCAGCTGCCGATAGAAAAGCTTCAAGGAAGAGAAAACTACGAGACTTGGAAGTTCGCAGTTCAAACATACCTGGAGCATGAAGAGTTATGGGATTCGGTAACAGGTACTGCAGTAGATGCAAAGAAAGACGTAAAGGCACGGTCCAAAATTATTCTTTTGGTTGATCCGTTGAACTACGTTCATGTTCAGTCCACCAAAACTGCAAAGGAAGCATGGGAAAACCTTGCTAGTGCTTTCCAGGACAGTGGTTTAACCAGACGTGTCGGACTTTTGCGTATCTTAATCACAACTTCGCTAGAGAACAGTGATTCAGTAGAAGATTACGTTAACACGATTATTACCACTGCTCATAAGCTATCAAGCATTGGTCTGAAAGTAAGCGACGAATGGATAGGTACCATATTGTTGGCAGGCCTTCCAGAAAGCTACAAACCGATGATTATGGGAATAGAAAGCTCAGGTACCCCAGTGACCCCTGATTCAATAAAGGTGTTCGTTGTTATCGGTGCAACAAATATGGACATTTTGCTAATAACTGCGACAAGAAAAAAGACAGCAGTAACTCCGCTATTTTTTCCGCGTTCTCAGTACAAGCGCGGGACAGTAAACCGTGGTTTTTGGATTCAGCTTGTTCCGCACACATGACAAGCATCCCAAACGTTCTACAAGGTGAGAAGAAGACCTCCAAGTTGACCATCACCACAGCGAATAACGAAGAGTTGACGCAAGTCTTTCCTTGTCCGTGAACAAAAACCAAGAAGACGTAACTGTAAATAACGTTTATTTTGTACCTCAGCTTAAGGTCAATTTACTGTCAGTTGTCCAGATTGTTAAGAAAGGGAATTCTGTAAGTGCCTTCCGCTAAAAATGGCACAGCAATGCTCGGTGTATCTACGGAAAATAAATTTGACTTGTGGCATAAACGCTTGGCTCATGTGAACTTAGCTAGTGTCAGTAAGCTGAAAAATGGACTTGTCTATGTTATTGATTTTCCTGACCGTTCAAACAAAGATTTTGCCTGTGAGGTTTGTTTATTGGGAAAAAGTCACCGTTTACCTTTTAAAGACAGTTGTTCACGTTCATCAAGAGTACTATACTATATCCATCGAACAAACAGAGCGACCCAAACAACGTTAGATGCGTGATCACCATGCGCCTTTGCATCTATTGGCGAAAACAAATATGCCTCCATGCGCTGGCCAATAGGATTTAACTGCAATCGGGCGGCGGAATTCATTGTCCATACAGAGTTGGAGAGATCACGTGCACTATGCATGATACTATTTTGGAACACTCCGTTGCTTGGATGGACAGAGTATAGAGCTGGTGCATTTAGATTTGTGTGGCCCGATGCAAGAAAATTCGTTATCTGGTTCACGATACGTACTCACTTTCCTTGATGATTACAGCCACAAAACGTTCGTTTATTTTTTGGAATCTAAAAGTAAAGTTTTGGAACATTTTAAAATTTTCAAAAATTTAGTTGAAACCGAAACTGGTCAGAAAATTAAATCCTTCAGAACCGACAACGGCGGAGAATACTGTGGAACCGAAATTTCCAATTTATTCAAGTCTGCAGGTATCCAGCATCAGACTTCCGTCCCGTACTGCTCCGAACAAAACGGTAAAGCAGAGCGCCTCAACCGAACTATTATGGAAAAAACTCGATTTTTGTTAATCGACTCCGGATTAACTAATAGATTTTGGGCCGAAGCTGTATAAACGTCAGTATACATCCTTAACCGTTTACCCAGCAGATGTGTCGAAAAAAACCCAGAAGAAATGTGGAGTGGAGAGAAGCCAACCTTAAACCACGCAAGAATTTTTGGTTGCAAAGGATATGCACACATACCAGATGAGAAGAGAAGAAAACTTGACAGAAAAGCATCGCCCTGTATTTTCTTAGGCTATAGTTTGGAATCAAAAGCCTACCGACTGTATGATTTTGCGAAAAACAGAGTGTTTGTATCCCGAGATGTACAATTTATCGAAAATGAGAGAGGTGTATCATTTTTGAAAGAATTTCGAAGAAAAGAAGAAACCGATTTTTACTATTTTCCTGAAGACATTGTTGAAGAAGAAGAACATACAGAACCCAATTTAGAAGAAAGTTTCAGTGAAGAAAATGAAAAACCTGGAGATAGCAGTGAACTTTCGTCATTCGATGAAGCCGAAGCTGTTACCGTACCACCAGAAGTTCCATCAGAAGAAAAAGAAGCTCCGATTCTAAGACTTCAGCGACAAAGAAAATTACCAGCCAAATTGAACGATTATGTTACTTACTCAACAACCGTGGAAACTACTGAAGATCCCTGTACCATCCAGCAAGCCCTTAGTCGACCCGAAAAGGATTTTTGGATTCAAGCCATGGAAAATGAATATCAGGCTCAGATGGAGAACGGTACTTGGGAACTTGTAGATTTGCCTCCAGGAAGAAGACCGCTGGATTGTAAATGGGTGTTCAAGACAAAAAGAAAAGATGACAACACTGTACTGTACAAAGCTCGTTTAGTATTAATAGGTTGCGTTTAACGAAAGGGTATAGATTTTGAAGAAACTTACTCTCCGGTCGTCCGCTACAGTTCAATCCGATACTTACTTGCCCTTGCAGCAGAACATGATCTTGATATTTGTCAACTTGATGCTGTCACCGCTTTTTTACAAGGAGATTTGAACGAAGAAATTTACATGGTACAGCCTGAATTTTTTGCACAAAAGAATAATAAAGTTTGTCGCCTGAAGAAGTCTCTTTATGGACTTAAGCAAGCTAGTCGAGTTTGGAACCAGAAGCTTGATACCTTTTTGAAGAAAACTGGTCTAAAGCCATCTCAAACCGATTCCTGCATTTATTTCCGAATAACCGGCAGTGAAATTTTGATTTTGGCGATTTATGTAGACGACATGATTCTTCTGTCAAACAACAAACGTGCAAGAGATGATTTTAAACAGGACCTGATGAAGAACTTCAAAATGAAAGATATTGGAGAAGCCAAATCAGTTTTAGGGTTTAGAATCACCAGAGACAGACCGAACAAGAAAATTTGGATAGATCGGCATGCCTACATTGAACAGATTTTGAAGAAGTTAAATATGGATAAGTCAAAACTCGTTGACACGCCTTTGATTTCGGGGGAGAGATTATCCAAAGATCAATGTCCGACTGATCCAGAAGAAATCCGTAAAATGCAATCCGTACCTGATCAGGAAGCAGTTGGAAATTTGCTGTTTGCTTCACAGATTTCCCGACCTGATATCTGTTACGCTGTGAGTTGTGTAAGTCGGTTCAATCACAATCCTGGACCTACACATTGGGCAGCCGTAAAGCACATCTTCAGATACTTGCGAGGAACCATGGATTGGCTCAAGAAGCTCTATGGCTACGAGGATTGAGCCAAGAACTGTCATTAAGCTCGGATCCAGTCCTCATGAATGTTGACAACCATGGAGCTCAACACCTAGCGATGAATGGAGCATACCAGGCGCGAACCAAACATATTGACGTTCGTCATCATTTTTTGAAGGAAAAAATTAGTTTGGGACTTTTGCGGCTGAAATACGTTCCTACACAGTCTATGGTAGCGGACTCTTTTACAAAGACTTTGAATAGAGTAAAGTTTTTGAATCGTATCAAAAGTCAGGGACTTAATTCAAATAGGGAGGGTGTTGTAAATAATTTGGAATAAGTGTATTAGCTTTGATCTAGTTTAATAAGTTGTCAGAGTCATTATTGAATAATATATGTCACACAGATTTTTGCCTTAACTTTCGACTTTTTATTATAAATCCCACAAGTTTTACAATACAATTATAATAATAATTATTATTTTCTATCCCTACAATAGTTATTATTTTAATTTTAATTTTTAAAAATGTCCAAAATAATATTAAGTTCTGAGAATTTATAATTCTACAATATCATAATATGAATTGTCGCGGAATCAAATAATTTGAGATTAATTTTAAATTTCAATTAATTAAAGTTTATTTCCCTCATTTTTCTTTCTCTCTCTACAATTTTAACTCTTCATACCATGAAGCTCCTTGTCAATTGATGCGTTAACATTATAAATTTGACTTTATCTTATTTTTTAAATAATTGAACAAAAACTTCATTATCCGTCTTATCTAATAGATCAATTGCATACAGGTATTTATTTTTATAGTGACACATTTATATATAAAAGAAAACTTTTAGTCTAAATTTTCATATCTATACAATACACATATAAAATGTATAAAACAAAAAGTTACTAGATTTGGACACGTCGTATATTGGGAACTTGACTAAAATTTTAATTAGCAGAATTGTGCTATAAATCATAAGAATACATTGCATGAAAACGACTGGCACGAAAAACTATTTTTTTTGTCACAAACAACCACCATAACGAATTTAAAATACCGAAAAATTAAAATTATTTGAAGCATTTGTAAACGCATTGCTATTGTTTGTGACGTAGAAAAGTATAATGCGGTATTGCGCGTGCGTCCATGCGACAAGGAACGAACGTCTATTGATTAATCCAGTGATTATTGCTTTGCTTACTGTGTTGTTTAGTGTTTCCACGTGTTTTTTTTTGTATTTTCGGTTCATTCTTATTTATTACTTTGTGAAATTTTGTTTGTGTCCATAATATTTTTAACATGACTGAAGTTAGAGTCTTGAAATTTTCAACATAATTCAGAATTGGATAACAATAAACGAAAATATGGAAAGAATTTGAAAAATCATTGTGTGGTTTTATGAAATCACGATGCAAGTGAAACTTTTTTTCGGGTTTGTAATATATTGACCATAATATGACAAGTATACAGATACATTCAAACAAAAACGGAACATAGGGATTTTAAGCATTGTATCAGAACTACTTTTGAACTAGTCGACCAACATCCAGCTTCAACAGATTAAAAACACGATTATTACAATCGTTTATTTGGACACCTATAACATATCGTACAATTCCCACCACTCCGTATTCTCAACTGTGGGCGGTCCTAATTAGCGTTAAACAGTCAGTAAACAGCAGTCGGTAGGTAGAGTAAAATTTAAAGAATCTTAATTTACGAATTTATTATTATTTTGAAAGCCGTTATTGCTAGAAGAAATCAAAACATATCATCTTAACGCGAAACATTAATTGTTAAAGAGAATTTGACAATTAATTTTCGATTTTAACAACTTAAAACGTAAGCATATTGTTCCAATATGTAGCGACGTTTACTGCCCCCATCAAATAATTATTCAATAGTAAATCGCAGTTCGCACCAGAGGTTCGCACATAACTATCAAATTTTGGAAGGAGAATGGGCGAGGTTTCATACATTGGTTCTGAATCCAGCTGTCCAGATCAATACTTGTTATTCATTGAAGTGAATTTATAGAAATGTTTTGTTGGCGGACTATTTAGATCGGACAATACATTAAATCCCCATGTTCCGTTTTTGTTTGAATGTATCTGTATATCGCATAAAGTTAATATTCTAGGAATTAAATAATTACTAGATTTCTCATTTTATGAAAACATTTTACAGGTTTAGTCATTATTATATTATTATTATTTCTAAATATCTCAAAGAACTAACAGCAGAAAAACAAAAACACAGCAGGTATATGCTGACCAAAGGAAAAAGTCGAACACTTACTTAAGCTTTTGCGATTTATTTTGGATAAAATTTACCGACTTTTATTTTTCAAAACAATACGTTTGTAATAGGTATGGAAATTAGGAAATTAGATTAAAATATGTTAATTATCCGGTCGATGTGAAAAATTTTAAAATTGGCGAAAAGAGAAAACGTGGTTCGCCAAGCAAAGCGAAAAACCACTAATAATACAATGACCGCAAAAAATTGAAACTAATGGTTAATTTAAATAACTTTCATTTATAAACTGAGTGCTTGTTTTAATTTAAAATGCACTTCATTGTTTTAATATTTAAAAATTGGTTTGGCTATAAAATGTTAATATATTTACTTAATTACAGTTACCTGTAAGAAATTGTCATATCTTAGTTATCAATAGATGTCGAAGATTATAACGCCTTACGAAGTTTTTGAAAAATATTTTCCAAAAAACAGACCGTTCACTAAGAAGCAACAACTACTTCTCGGGCTATATGCTCCGACAGACATTGAATTACACTTCTAAGTTAAACGGGGCTGGTATATCTGCAAGATATTACCAACCATTCTGGTTTGTAATTAGAAGGGACAACATCACTTGTATACCGGTTTCGGCGTATTTGCGCCTCATCAGTACAAGGTAGATGCTATCCGTCCTGAAGTAAACCTGGACTGGGGACAACGCTGAAACCACAACAATACATTAACCTCGGTGAAGAAAATGTTAATAATGCGATAACAGCGACATCCCCACATCTAACCACAAACCAAAATTCTATATTCAATACTTTGTAAGGCCTTATAATAGTATTAAACTATTACCTTAGACATCTGTTAATATATAAGAGACATTTGAAGAAAATTACCGACCTGTACAAAATGGGAAAAGTCAGTGACCCTATGAGCATAAAATGAAACTAAGGGATGAAACACTTACTCATAATATACTCTGCTTCTGTGAGAACTTACAAGGTCTCAGGACAGAAGCAATTTGGAGAGGAAATAATACAATTATTAGAGCTACCCAAAATTCTCCCAGTTGAACTAGTGGTCTATATAGAGGACACAAAGCTTCTGGAATGGAAGTAGAAAAAATTGGAAATGATACAAAGACTTAACACAAGTATCCAGGCACTTGAGCACAACATAAACGAATGTATGAATGATTTAATACATCATATTGACATTTCCTTTTGTCAATTGCACTGCGAATTTAAAAAATGCAAGTAGCGATGAAGATAAGCAAAGATTATTGAATAAAAGAGTAGGTACTCTCGTTTCAAAGATGGGTGTGAATCGAAGGGTATTCCTAAAATTTCTGAAAACGTTGTTTTGGTATATTTCGAAGGGAAGTCTAAAAGCAGACATTTTCCGTTAATTATTTTGTGTCTGTTTTTTTTATGTGTCCCTAGCCGCTCAACTGAACAGAGAGTTTGACGTTAAAAACTGTCATAAATATCCAAGTACATCTGTATTGTTTATCTAATTTAGCATATTGTATTTAACAAACTTTTTTGTTAAAATGCCTTCAACTGAGAATTGAAATTTTAATGATGATTGGTGGCGATAGGCGATAGGGTGCGGACTCATCTAGAGGAATGCACATTATTTCATTAAATGCACCCATATCGTGAACGCATCTCTCAATCTACTGCAAGCAGAGAGAAAGGAAATACATAGAATTCGGACACATTAGGGATGTATTGAAATAAAGTAGACCTACACTTGATGCAAATATTCAACGAGATGTAATTTTGCCGGCAGTAGATTATCCACACTGTACAGTATAAAAATAATGAAACGCATAACAATAACTGAATACCCTAATTGGGTAATTCCAAATCGGACTATCTATAAGGTATCCAGACCCACTGCAAAATATTGCAATTGCAATTTCAACAAAAGTAGGTGATTATCCCATGGTACCTCTTCGCGCACATAAAGTGCAAACAAAGGACTTGTTTTCTACAAAGTTTCAACGCTATAACTTGAAAAACGACGAAGATATGAATTTTTTTCGCTCCTAATTATACAATCACTTCGCTGAAAAATGTATTGTATTCGTAATATTGTACGCGACACACTCGGAAAGTGTATTTACAGGGCTCACATGCTTTCAAGGATCCGCCTTCGGCGTCGCCCTGAAAATTGAAAGCTCGCCCTGTAGAGTATCACTTTCCGAGCTTGACACGTAAATAAATATTACATGATGGCACAGTCCGTTTTCTACTAGGATTTTGGTAAAAGTCTAGTTTAGTGAACCAACGCGGATTTTGACGAAATATTTTTTTTTAAATTAATTCGAGGTCGCTGAACACGAAAATGAAAAAAGAAATCGGCGCTCTCTTACCAAAAACGAGTTATGAATTTTTGAGATGAGTTCAGATCAGCACTGCACTGGTTTTATTGTCATATAACAACTGATTTAAATGATGCATTATAAAGTCTACACAATGTTAATTACACTATAATTACTTTTTACGATATTCCTCTCACACACACATTTAAAAAACACTGATATTGATATTCATTTCTTGCAAATTCGTTTTTTAATTCCACAATTATTATATCTTTTGACATTTTCATGTAACATGACTGACATATAAGTTTTGGTCTGTTTCCGCTCAGTCGCACAACTTGTACCTAATAGCAAATCCAGCCATTAGATATTTAGGCACTTGAATTAGTTGCTGAATATTTTCGATTTCATGATCGTGACATAGAAGATATAAACAAGATGAACATCATGAACATACACCTATTTTTCCGATAGCTGGCGCTGTATTTGGCTCAACTTTCGTTTAACTGAAATCGGTTATGGAAAAATTATATGAACAGCCATCTACATACTGTGAGAAAGGCGCGCCGGATCGACGTTTCGCAATTCGCGCGCGCGAATTGCGAAACGTCGATCCGGCGCGCTCGCTTCGCTCGCGATAATCAATCTACTTCATTATTTCAAACGGAAATCCAATCTAATAAATGTATCAAGATGATAAGAAGCGATTGCGATTTCACTTTGATCGGTGTTAGTTGGTCGGGAAGCGATATTAGTAGAATTTTCAAATTTTCTAAAAAGGGGAAACAGCTTCTGATAACCAAAGTCTTATAATATTAGCAGTATGTTAAAAATTTGATTTGGAATTACACCTGCAGCAACTATTTTCGTTGTCAGCAGTGTTTATAGAGGCCGAACAACTGAGGAGGTGATTTTTTTAAAGAATTAATTGATGAGTGCAATTCAGAGAAAAAAAATTGTTCAGCATCCTCAATGATCAAATTGAATGGTTCATTATCCTTCAAATAAATGATAAATATCAACCAAACTTATCTCAAAACTAACCATCTTCCTAAAATCAACATCTCTCAAAATTTGAAAAAAAATGTTTCAGCTGTAATACGGCGCTAGCTATCGGAAAAATAGGCGTATGTTCATGATGTTCATCTTGTTTATATCTTCTATGTCGCGATATGGTCACGATCATGAAAACGAATATACTCAGCAACTAATTCAAGTGGCTAAATATCTTTTATGGCTGAATATGCTATTAGGTACAAGTTGTACGACTAAGAAGAAACAGACCAAAACTTATATGTCAGTCATGTTACATGAAAATGTCAAAATATATAATAATTGAGGAATTAAAAAAAGAATTTACAAGAAATGAATATCAATATCAGTGTTTTTTAAATGTGTGTGTGAGAGGAATATCGTAAAAAGTAATTATAGTGTAATTAACATTGTGTAGACTTTATAATGCATCATTTAAATCAGTTGTTATATGACAATAAAACCAGTGCAGTGCTGATCTGAACTCATCTTCAAAAATTCATAACTCGTTTTTGGTAAGAGAGCGCCGATTTCTTTTTTCATTTTCGTGTTCAGCGACCTCGAATTAATTAAAAAAAAATATTTCATCAAAATCCGCGTTGGTTCACTAAACTAGATTTTTTCCAGGATTTTTGTCAAAAACTCACTATTTTAATGCTCTTTTGCTTAGCCTTTAAATAAAAAAAATATGCAGCGTTGGAGCTTTCTATAAGTAATGTGAAGTTAGCTTGTTTTAATAATTTGACTTTAATATCGATAAGTACTCACTTATAATTTAGTACTCACGTTTTGGATATACCAACAAAATTATATCTAAATTCGCACCAACAAAATTATATCTAAATTCGCACCAACAAAATTATGTATAAATTCGCACCAACCAATTTGCTTTTTGACGTTTTAACATAAATATGACAAACGTTAAGCTGGGTACTCACAGGCGAGCTGCTGCATGTAACGTAGACGTTACCATAACCAAACTTTTTTGTGTGGACGCATCACAAACTTATGTGGCAATTCTTATAGGTTCAGTCGTAAAATTTCTATAAATTCGTAAATCTATAGCTTACGATGATCTGTTGTGATTATGGAATGGAATTATAGAAAATGTTTTCTGTAAACGTTCAATTTACAGTGACACAAATGAACTACTACAAACTTTACTTCTGAAAAAAACTAAAGAAATACTAAATTACAAAACCATCACATGTACTGGTAATATTTCTAATAATATTTCAATGATAATATCTTTAGGAGAAAATACAACAATTTCTTTTAAAACAGAAAGCAATGTAAGTAAAAAATTGTTAAATGTAAAAACAAAAATATCCCTATTGAAAAAGTCTCGGATATATAAACTTAAATGTCTAGAATGTAATGCTGTCTATATTGGTCAGACCAGTAGAAATTTTGAAAGTAGACCCAATGAACACTTAAGAGCATACAGATAAATCCCATTACGCAAAATATCTACTTGACACCAAACATTCATTAACACCTAACACAGAACTAGAAGTACCTACTACATATTTGTGATAAGAAACAAGAAATAGATTTCCTTGAAGAACTAGAAATTAGAAGACGCTTAAGAGATCCATTGGTGTGGTATCAACGCAGTCTCTAGTCCAGGATTACGCTCTCAGAGCTTCTGGACGAATGAAATCTACCTTGTGCTGATGAGGCGCAAAACGCCGAAACCGGTCCACAAGTGATGTTATTCCTTCTAATCGCAAACCAGAATGGTTGGTTCTATCTTAACAGATGTATCAACCTCGTTTACTTTAGAAGTGTAATTCAATGTCTGTCGGGGCATATAGCCCGAGAAGTAGTTGTTGCTTCTTAGTGGACGGTCTGCTCTTTGGAAATTAATTTTTTTAATTTTCCAAAGTGTTTAATAGTATTGTAACGTTCATTCTAATTTATATTTACAATTAATTTATATTTACAGATTTATATGTAATTCAGTCCTTATTTAATAATTTATGTAATACACTAAACACACTAATTATAATTTATATGAGAGTCACTTAATAAACACTTTATCGATGCGCGATTACTTTCCTTCGGTATCAACACTGACTGATTGACTAATTTGCCTGCAGCGATGCTCGTGGCCTTTAATTCTAGTCTCTCGACGTTCTGGCGGATGCACTGGGTATTCTCGATGTTTCGTATGGATGGTTCTCGAAAATTGGGCGGAGGAGCCATAGTCGTCTCATACGGGGATTTCACTGGGGGTACTAAGTGAGCATATTAGTGCAGTAGCTCGCGTAACAGTATTGAACTATTATTTTTTGACGTCTATAGATCACGCTTTACTAATATGACAATTATTTAAAGGTAACTATAATTAAGTAAATAACTTCACTCCTATTTTCATACGACAGGGCATAACCTAACATAACGAATCTTTGATTGTCTTGTTAGGGAAGAAAGTGTATACTTTCTATGGAGGTAGGAGGAAAAATATTGTTTATTATTTCCGAATAACAAAACCGGGATTGTTTACAATTTCCAGTTCTATCCACTATTTATATTCATTAATGAGTAGTCCTGTATATCAAGCTTATAAAATTACAATTCCAAATTAAGTTCTTTGATGCCTTTTATCTGGGAAATTAGTCAAGTGTGCAATGAGGCGGACAATTTATTCCATCGGATAAAATTTCCAGAAGTTCTTTGTTGCAGAAAGAAATATGCTAATATTTTCGAAGAAAGTCTGAAGATTCCACTTTAACCCAAATTACATGTATATCCGAATATTTAAGATTTATTATTCATGTAGATATGTTAAATTCTGAAAAGTAATAATTTGTGAGATTACGTAAAGTTTAAACCATTACACGGAAAGTGAGTTCGTTTTATTACAAGCATGAAATTATATTCATATACAACGTTTTTTATTTAAAAACCTCGCTACCAAAATATTACAATAAGAATTCAATTTAAATATTATTTCAAAACAACAATTATGGTATGCAGTTGAAAATAGGAAGAAGCTTCATTTAATAAGAAATTAATAGTTTTGTAACGCTGAGCGTTGGAAGTTGATACCTACCAAAGTAAGAGAACAACCTATTGTTGATTTTTAAGAATCTGTCTCATTTGCTGCATTTAAACGATTTTGCAGAAAATTTTATACCAGTTAATTTTAGCCAATCAGATGCCTGCACTTTGACATGTTGCTATGACAATAAGCTAATTTCTTCGGGAATTTCCCTGCGTAGAGGGAAATTAATAAGTGGAAATTTCCCTCTGGTTTGACAGCTGTCATAAATAATAATAATATGTCATCTAAGTATGTCACCAATTTAATTTCTATTTAAAAAAAGTTTTGGTATAAAATTTTCTTACCGAATCTCCCGCGAGCACGAATTATTACCGGAAATTTTCCTCAGTTGCGAATTTTTCAAGAAAATTTCCGGAAATATTTCGTGCTCTAGGTAGATGATTAGTGAAAATTCCACACCTGTAATTTTTTTGACAGATCACCATGGCAACGGATGAATTTTAGCGGACATTTTTTCCTCGTGGGTACCCAACAGCGAATTATACTGGAAATTTTTTTGACGTTTATAATGTCAGAATATTTTTTTGACACTCTGGTTTATATTTGCAAAAAGCAATTGTATACCACTCTAGTTACTCAAAACTTATCTAAAATTAAAGAATATACTGTGTTGTGTCTTGAGATGGTATTTTCGTGCAACTACAACGAGTAGAAATTAACAATTTAAAGGTCTTTTTTACGTCGTGCCGCTTGACAGCTTCAAAACTGAAATAATTTTTAGGTTAAGGGTTTCACTTAGTTGCCATGGTAACTAAATAATCAAGTCCTCTAAACCTCAAACGTCAAAAATTGACCTTGTTGGAAATCGAAAAATAAATTTTAATTATTTGATTTTCAAACACAATTTGTTGGGGAATTTTCTTACCGAATACCACACGAGGTCAAATTAAATCCGGAAATTTTTTCTCGCTCATGAATATTTTTAGAAAATTATTCCTCGTCTTCGACTCAGGATAAACAGTCTTTCAAGCGGAAGTTTTCGCCATTAATTTGTGTTAATTTAAGCGTTGGATGTTTGCTGGAGCACTAGGTCAATACAAATATTTTCTGGCAGCTAGGCTGCAATAGTAGCATTGTGCTCTAGCAGGTGCATTCCAAAACTGGTGTGGAATACTATAATTATTCCTAAACCAACTAGGTGCAATCAATGATGTTGTCTTAGTATGGATCGGAATCCTGGGTAACGAAGTAGTTGACCAACTTGCCAGGAAAGGAACTGGAAACTGGAACTAGAAATATCTTTAAATCTGGCAAAGAGAACTAGATTAGATTTCATGAGGTGGCTAATCGGCCTATTCTGCTGCTACCTTTTCAGATCTATTGTGGTCCTCTTAATCTAGATTACATTTTCCAGCCCGAGACTGAATCTTTCATGTAATTTCTTGCCGGTGGCTTCTCATCGCCTAATACAAGAAACCGCACATTCGCCAGGCAATCGCACTGGCAACTGATGTGCTCTGCAGTGTCCACTTCTTGGTGACAGAATCTGCACATGGCTTCGTCTGTCAACCCCATTAGCTTTGCGTGTCTGTTAAGCTTACAGTTAACTTACCTCCTACGGCCTTGACAGTTTTCCTATCTTTGGTTATTAGGTCTGCCGTAAAAGTTGGTGAATGTCCTCTAATGAACTGTTTCGCCTGTCTCTGTCCTGGTGGGATTACCCACCATTCTAGAGATTTATGCGCCACCCACTTCCTTGTGGCAATATTTATGGTCGACTTTGCGACACCACAAAAGGGTTCCGGTCCAATGAATGGTATTGATGAGCCTTGTCTGGCCGTTTCATCCACCAATTCGTTACCCTTATGACCCTCGTGCCCTGGTACTCAGGCTACCATGACCTTGCAATGGTCTCCAAGTGCGTTTAAGGCACCTATACAATCCCATACTAGCTTAGAATTGACCTCTATGGAATATGGACTAGATCTACCGCAAAGCAAGTGCCTACTGGAATGAGATACTTGTACCAGGCTTAAGGCAAGCCGAGGTCTTTATCGAAGGACCTTCAAAACTCAAAGCAGAAGCGTTACTAAACATGGGGCAGTAAGGAGATCAGGTCTATAAATGGAATCCTCACTGAACACTTCAGGCTAAACTATCATCTGGGCAAAACAGTGCTAGTCGGAAACACCGTGTGTCTTCTCTACCTATTCTGTGTTACTGTGTGGCTGCTGAACGTGTTAGAATATACCCTAGGAACTGCGTTTCTATGCCCTGAAGATGCACATACACAATCACAGATTATCAGGAAGATTGAACCTAAAGGGGTTATCTAATTTGGATTAAGGCAGAATAGAAGATATTGTCACAGTGCACGGTTCCGAAAAGACCACCAACAAAAACCAAACTCCTTGCAAGATTTCTGTCCAACGTGCTTTCTGGATGTTGCTGGTCGACGTACTTACGGTTAAAATGGTTGTCTGTGTAGTTTTGTGTGTTTTCTAAATAAAAAAAAAACGATTTTCATATTACTTAGATAGTTTTCTCCATTTGAAAACTCATGAAAAAAGTATACACTGTGTTCATTTGAAAAGGACCCACCCTTAATATTTCAGAAATGCGACATATTAGAAAGAAATGCCGAAACACGTCAACTTTTAACTTGAGGGGGACACTTTTTAGCACTAATGTCATAATCGTCAGATTCACCCCTTCCCTTCTGGAGCTACCCCTTGAATTTTTTCAAATGGCATTAGGTATCAAGTCATACATCATTTTAAAGGTCTGGTGAATCTCTATTCAATCATTTTGTTTTGCCTTTGATACCAGACTTCCATTGTTATTTAATCGTTGTTTAAAAATGGCTCTCTTTCAACTTTTATTACCTGAATGTTAACGGTGGTCACTTTGACACATGATTAAAAAGCAATTTTTTTCTTATTAACAGTTGTCTTTTTACCATTTGTAATTTTTTATTGTTTAAAGAATGTTTCTGTCATAACATAACACGGGGGGATACGAAAAGTTGAAAGAGAGCCAATTTTAAACAACGATTAAATAACAATGGAAAACTGGAATCAAAGGCAAAACAAAATGATTGAATAGAGATTTACCAGACCTTTTAAATGAGGTATGACTTGATACCTAATGTCATTTGAAAAAATTCAAGGGGTATCTCCTGTAGGGAGGGGGTGAAACTAACGTTTATGACATTAGCGCTAAAAAGTGTCCATCTCAAGTTAAAAGTTGACGTGTTTCGGCATTTCTTTCTAATATGTCCCATTTCTGAAATATTAAGGGTGGGTCCTTTTCAAATGAACACAGTGTATGTATATTCTAAAATGATTGCATTCGATACAACAACACTATATTCATTCTGAGCTCTTTTTCACAATGCGAGAAAAATAACGCAACAAAATTAGGTAGGCTGGAGGTGAAAAATATTTCACAATATTTCGTTGACTCGGCATCTGGCCTAGTAACAAATATTATTTTACCAACCAAACATTTCAGTTGTAAAATAATCATACTATTAGGCATTATCTTTTCGCTTTTCGAAGAAACGAGCACGATACGATACTGTGCTATTGTTATCGGATTAACGACTACCTGCTGTGGGTTTTGGTCATAAATCAATCATGTTGGCATAAGTCAAAACGAAATATCTTGGAAGGAAGTATACACGTAGCTGGCCAGATATGAATGGATATAACAATTTCTTTTGAGGTTTTCTTGAGTTCAAAAATTTCTTGCTTTCCCATGATTGACCATTGACTTTGTTCTAGAAGTATTCTAGAATGTACTTATTTTTGGAAAATTTCAAAAATAATATTGAATATACAAGGAACTTACAGAATATATTGTTGCGAGGTCACCAACTCAAAGCCAGTCCTGTCTCTCGACTTTAATTTTGGCGAATGCGCTTTCGAGAACATTCTAGAATAAGGTTTTGGTTACGCATACGAAGATCGCGGGAAATACTAGAATTTTCGAGAGTTGATAAAGACGCGGGTTTTTGAGTGAGTTAGTGAAACGAAGACAAAGAGTTAGTTCACAGACAGTTTAGAGAAGTTCTTAGTAATCGGAAAGTGAATTAAATAGTGAAGATAAATAGTGTAATATTCAAGTGGTAAAAATAAATTAGAACTAATATACCGAGTGTAAATAAATTAGTAGACATTAAGTAGAGTGTGTATATAAAATAAGTTTAATAAATAAATCAATAGTAATTAGCCATAGTGTGTATAATTTTATCCCACAAGTAGAAACTATTTAAATAAATAAAAAAAACATTACAATATTCTAGAATATGTCTAAAAAAAAACTAGACGAATCGCGTGTTGCATTTAGAATATACATATGAAAATGTCATTTCATGTAGATTTTTTGAATCTAAAAATATTAAATCTCCTCGCTCCCACTTCAACGGCTGTTGACTTTCTTCTAGAAGTATTCTAGAATGTGTCTAGAAAACTTTAGACGAACCTAGTGTTCCAGTTACGTAGGAAAATATCATTTTTTGAGGTTTTTCTGGCTATTTCTGCACAGATTTGTCTGCGAATGTTTCAAATCTGGATTAGCAATGTATAAATGACGTGATGGTTTTTTGAAACAGTTTGAAAGAAATTGAAAGTATCAATAAAATAAATATAGTGTAAAAAATAAATTAGTTTAAACAAAGATTGTTTCAGTATTTTATAGAATTAATCTAAATTGAAAACTTAATTAAAATAAACTTAACAATACGAACAAATTTAACGCGTTTTAAAACCAATCAATTCATCAACTTCAGGTGGACAATATGGGTTTGATAAACCGGTATGTTAAAAAAAACGAATTAAAAAGTAGAACTAAATGCCAAGGATATTCTAAAATATTAATTTGATTACGCTGTGTCATCAACTTGATATTTCTCAAGATTGACACCAAAGGCGTAGAAAGCAGATGGCTAGTAATGAGTGGTTCACATTGAAATTTAATTTATTATATTTAGCATCCTACTTAAACTGTTTATAAAAATAAGAAAAAGATTATCGCTTCGCGTAAATAACGGCCGCTTTCCAATTCACAATTATTTTTGCAAATTGAGTTCAAAACTTAGAAGAATGTATTCGTCAGTCTAAACAATATTTATGTAAATAAATACTATCCACTTAATTATTAAAATTACTACATTACATCGTATACACTGAATACAGTGTGGGAAAGCCAAATGGAATAGACTCATTATTTCGGTTGATGGCCAATTGACTGGCTCTCCTTGTCCAAACCCTCGATTTCCATTCGTCGTGTCAAGATATTGACGAACTACTTGATTATAATGAGCATGAAAATCATTATGCATGAACCATAATTTTACCGTGTCATTAGAGGAACATCGTCCATTGAATCAGGTAAATTATTTTGAAAAAAGTAGAGGTAATCCTGTCCTGGCCAGGTAACTGAACTGGCCTCAGTAGTTGATTGCCTATTACACGTATCTAGGCATTTATGCTAAATATTTTATTTTATATTTTATGGCGTGAGGATTTTCATCAATGTAAGCATGATTATGTGCATTATGTAAATTAAAAATTCCTTTTCGATTCATCGCACCATCTTCAAATATTCATTAACTTCTGGAAATTTTACCAACACAAATTCTATTCTTCTATTATAGTCTGTTTGCTTTAAACTTTGAACTGGGTTAAAAGAGTAGGGATGAAACTTATGTTTTTTTAATACGTTGAATGGATACCATTGGTACACCTAAATCTCTCGCACCACATCGTAATGACGCTTCGAGATAAGCATCATAGTATCCAAGAACATTGATTTCATGATCACTATTATCTACAGCAGGCTTCACTTTCTAAACTTTTGGTTGAATTGTTTAATATTCTCTTCACTGTGTGACGGCTGGGTCGGGGTCGATCTGGATATCTTGTAGCAAATAAAACACATATTCTAGTAACAGCTCCGTCACATTTACCATGTATTAAAAGTAAAGTTAGATAATATTCATTGTTTAATTTCAAACGAGCTATTCTTATTATTGTATGATGCGATTGACTTCAAATACTATTTAATTCTGACAGGTAAATACACAGCTTGCTAAAATAGAAGAATAAATAACACGGCCTACGCCTACACTTAAGATCGGATATAGGGAAGTGAACATAAACTGTCCTTATTTTTTGCATTAGAATTAAGTAAAAGAATAAAAATATGCGTGTTTCATAAAAAAAAAGGTGAGCGGTCGTCGGACCGCCGACAGAAGCTTGCTTATTATGCACAATAGAATGCCCATTTTTCGTGAATTTTTGACCATTTTTCAAAAATTTTGACCATTTTTGACGAATTTTGACAATTACTGACCGACTTTGACAATTATTGACCATTTTTGACAATTCTTCAAAAATTTTAACATATTTGGCAATTATTGACCATTTTTTCAAAATTTTGACAATTTTTGGCAATTTTTTCAAATTCTAATAATTATTGACCATTTTTGACAATTATTGACCAATTTTGACAGTTTTGACAATTATTGATCATTTTTGACAATTTTTCAAAAATTTTGACCATTTTAGACCATTTTTCCAAATTTTAACAATTATAGACCATTTTTGACAATTTTTGAGCATTTTTGACAGGTTCTGACAATTATTGACCATTTTTGACAATTTTTAAAAAATTTTGACAATTTTTAATAATTATCAACCATTTTTGACAGTTTTTTATAATTATTAACCATTTTTTCAAAATTTTGACAATTTTCGACCATTTTTGACAATTTTTGAAAATTATTGACCATTTTTCAAAATTTTTGGCAATTTTTAAACATATTTGGCAATTATTAACCATTTTTTCAAAATTTTGACAGTTTTTGAAAATTTTTACGATTTTTCCAAATTCTTGACAATTTTTGACCATATTTAAAAATATTTGACAATTTTTCAAAAATTTTAACAATTATTGGCCATTTTTGACGAATTTTGACAATTATTGACCGTCTTTGACAATTACTGACCATTTTTGACAATTTTTCAACATATTTGGCAATTATTGACCATTTTTCAAAATTTTGACAATTTTTGACCATTATTAAAAATTTTAACAATTATTGATCCTTTTGGACCATTATTGACGAATTTTGATTGGTTTTGACAATTATTGACCGTCTTTGACAATGATTGACCATTTTTCAAAAATTTTAAACATTTTTCAAAATATTTGGCAATTATTAACCATTTTTTCAGAATTTTGACAGTTTTTGATCATTTTTCCAAATTTTTGGTAATTATTAACCATTTTTTCAAAATTTTTACAATTTTTGACCATAGGTTTGTTCCAACTGGCATTTATGAACCGTACTGGAATCGTTTCGAGTACTGTATAGTGCACAAACTCGAATTTGGGATGGACACATCAACTTTATCACCCCAGGTACAGTTTGTATACCGTCCCAAGCAGTCCCAAGAACGATACTTTAATCAGTTGGAACGTGAAAGAAATACAGCAATTGCGCGAACGATACCAAAAACGGTTCTAACGCCAGCAGGGTTAGCGGCGTTAGCGCTGTGTAACACGGTCAAATTAGCAGCAAACTGAGATTGATCGAATCATCAAACTGGTGAAGTCATTGCGAATTTGATGCCCGACTCTAATTATTATAAAGCGGAACAAAAGTTATATATATATATAGGTATATATCACCCCTACCATTATTTTACAAGATAGAGGAAAAACTACTGGAGCAAACTTACGAGTTTGTAATACAGATTTTTTCTTTAAGCTGTACGATAAAAAGTTTCTGAGATACCTCTATTAATCAGACTCCTGGTACATAAAATTACATAAATAACATCTAGTAACTGTAGTTTGCGTTTGGCTGGAGATTTTCTGTACACCCTGTATAGAAAGGACGTTCCTTATTAGTTAGACACCCGGTTCAGTATAGCTTAATTTGTAGATAAATCAATAGCTTTGGAAGTTAATCGCAAAGTAAGTGAACAACCAGCTTTGGTAAAATTTATGATTCTATCTTATTCGCTACGTTCATACGATTTTGCATGGAATGTTTTACCCATAAATTATATTTCAGTTCAGCCACTTCAGAAGATTTCTAACATCGATGCCTTTTCCATGTTGTCAGATCTGCACCTAGCAATTGTATTAAAATGAAAAAATTAGAAAAAAAGTGCAGATAAGGTTAGTGAAATATGTGCCAATTTCCTGTCATTCTATATCCAAAGCGTAAAACGATCTTTTTTCTCTCCTCCCTATATTGTAACGAACGCATTTTGACACTGTTTTGAAGAACGTAAATAACAATTACCAAAAAGGTATCGACTGCCCTTGACGACGGGTTGTAAGTCAACTTACCACCCTTGGGTGGTAATCATTTATGCAGTATTTGTTTGGTGAGTGATTGAGATGTGAGTATATTTACTAGTTTCGAATTTTATTGCCAGCCCTCGCTGGTTGGTTCTCCACTAGTAAATGCTACTTACATCCCTTTTAGTATAAATAACTATATATTTCAGTGAAACTTAAAAATTAAATTATATTTATAACTTACATAAATGTTTTACAACATAATAGATTTCAACGTTACACTTTTGTTTCTTACAATAATAATGTATGACTGCATAAAACGTTAAAAATAAATTGAAACCTTTTGTTTAAATAATATTCATTGTGTATATTTCGATAAGGGAATCATTAAAAAAATTAATTAAAACCAACTGACCTTAAAACAAGCAGTTAAGTAGAAACAGATAGCAAAAGTTGAGTATTACAATATTTTTCATTATACCTCACCGAAAACGCTATCTTAACATGCCTATTAAGAATACCGAAAATGACCTTTTCCCATGCGGGCGCACGGGAATAGTAATTTACGTTACAAGTTCGGGAAATGGCTTATTAAAGTACAAGTCTAGAGTGGAATTTCTAGACGAGTACTTTAATAACATTTCACGGTCGTGTATCGTACAATATTTTATTTCATACTGTGTAATGAAATTTCAATATTTTATTTTAGGTTACCTCCCTGTATGTAGGTGTTAGCAGTCCGGGAAGTAAAAATTTCCCGGACCGGGTACTGTATTGAGTTACTTCCCGGACTCGAGTCTATTTCCCGAACCGGGTACTGTAATGAGTTATTTCCCGGACTTAAATGAGACCGGAAAATAGCTTATTACAGCACAGTATGAAATAAAAAGTTTTCTCCACGATCGTCACAGAATTTTCCAATTATGAAATCAAATTTGATTACAGAATGCTGGAATTCTCTCTCTTGAGATTGAAGAAATATTCTGCAACACCTCTGCCCCCTATTTACATTCTCTCTCTTGTGATAGAATAATATTCTCACACTGCTGTCACATTTAGTGTTTACCTAATATAATTGTGGTCGAGTTCTGTAATATGAATTATCTTTTGTTCATTTCCATTTAAAATCTTTGATCGTGGAGAAAGTGTAGTCTGCTACTTGGTTAGAATGAAAATTCGTGATGCTCGTGGATCCTCACGCTCACCTTCGGCTCGCGCTCGGAACTTTCCAGTCGCATCGAATTTTCATTCTAACCTTGTTACAGAATATACTATTCCTGTGCGCTAACATGCGTCATTGTTCAGTTCCCTTAGCAACACTAAACAACAATTGTATTATGACATCAGATGTCAGTGTTTTGAATTATAGTATAGTATAGTAAATTCTTACTAGTTTTTCTATTAAGAAAGGTATAATGAAAAGTATAGTTCATTACACATCCATAAATGCTTTTCCCGAGCTTGCACGACTTCCGACTTCGTCACACAAGGATTTTTTTACTAAGAACAAAGTTTGGGCGGATGTTCATAATATTTATTGTTTATTAAGCTGAGATAGTGGCTTGTATCCAAACTTATAATCATCAGTAATATACAGATACATGCAATGAGAAACGGAACATAGGGATTTTAAGCATTGTATCAGAACTGCTTTTGAGCTAGTCGACCAACATCAAGCTTCAACAGATTATTACAATCGTTTATTTGGACACCCACAACATATCGTACAATTCCCATCATCCCGTATTCTCAACTGTTAGCGTCAGACAGTCAGTAAACAACAGTCGATAGCTAAGAGTATTGTTCAAGCCCATAACTATTCAAAATAAAATAAATTCGTAGAGGAATCAAAATGTACACCCTTCAGGAAAAAATTGTTAACTACTACCACCAAAAAATACTTCAAAACTAAATCGCAGTTCGCACATAACCAACAAATTTTGGAAGGAGAAGGGGCGGGGTTTCTTAGAGTGGTTCTGAATCCAGCTGTCCAGCTAAATACTTGATATTCATTGAAGTGAATTTATAGAAATGTTCTGTTGGTAGACTATTTAGATCGGAGAATACATTAAACAGCTATGTTCCGCTTCTCATTGCATGTATCTGTATATTAACATTATATTCAAAATTTGAAATCTCATTTAAAAAAAAATAGTTTCTGCTCTTACAATTGACAAATGGCAAAAATATGAATTTTCAAAAACAATGACTAATTTTTCGGTTTTTCCAAATTTTCTCGGTTCCCAATTATCCGATTAACTCGTAAGACCCCTCATTTTGTTTGTATTTTAATTACCTACGATTCATTCATACATACCATTGAGATTGCTTTAGTATTTTTTACGTTATATGAAAAGAACCGAAAAAGGGTGTTTTTTTCGTTTTAAATGTTTATAACAAATTACTGAAAAACATTTGCGTGTCCAAAACATATCAAAATTATACTACGTGATGTCCTTTATATGATGGCATCATACGTTTTCTACTAGGATTTTTGTCAAAAATTACTATACTTGCATGCTCTATTGCTTGGCCTATTGGAGAATTGGGTAGTGTTGTAACAACATTAAAAAATCACGATCCCGAAGAAAAAATTGCTCGACAAGTTCTTGGTATTTCCTGCAAAAGCAAACTGGAAGATGAAGCTACAGAGAAATATTACATTAAGAATTGGCTTCAAATGGTCTTCCCTAAGGTTTTTTCTTCAGAAACATTGACTTCCCGGAACTTAAAATGCGTCAAATAAGTTCACTTCAATCTGCAAGAACAATCGTCAAGAGAGAAAAATTTTGTTCTGGACCAACATTTCCAAAATGGAAATGGTATTTTTAGCTGCCAAACAAATTTGAAATTCTTTTATTTACATGGACGGCACATTCCAATACTGCACAAAATCTTGTACACAACTATTTACCATACATGATTATATAAAAGGGCAGTGGCGTAGCTAGGTAACCAAAGGCTCTGGGGCAAAAAATAAACTAGGGCCCCAATTAAACTATTTAAAATCGTTTGTTCCGTATTCGTCGTGTTCCGAATTCGTAATCCAGATTCGTCTTAATACAGTAACTGATTTTAATGAACAAATTAAAACTATTTTATGAAAATAAAATATCTACCTGTTACCGTTAAAAAAATACAGTCCTGTGATATAGACACACAGACAGCGGCTGCACGTTAATAAGGTCCCGTTGAGCACCCTTTGAAAGTCAGAGTCCGAGGGGCTCCCTGAGCTTGGGGGCTCCGGGGCACTGCCCCGTCTAGCCCTTCGGTAGCTACGCCACTGTAAATGGGCTCTATGTAGTGTTTAGTTTACTGAAAACTAAATAAGAAATTTATAGACTTTGTTTTGAAAAAATTAAGTTCATTTTTTGTTCTTCCAAAACAACTCAAGTTTCATTCTTGTGAAAGTAGTGTTGATTTTGAAATTGCCATTGATAATGCAGTTCGTAAAGAGCGTCTTAGAGACGTAAAATAAAAAAAATTGGAATAAAAATTCTAAAAACCAAAAATTAAAATTGAAAATGTTGTTTCTTACAAACCGAGAAATTATTAAGTATTATTTATATACCATCGTAGCGTCATTATCACTTTCTAAAAATTTCATAATATCAAACGGGAAACTCCAAGGTTTGATAAAAATATTGACCTCATTTTGCAGGGTACTTAATTCAATTGATATTTAACATGATGATATTATATTAATTTAAAATGTTGACATTTCATTCGGAAAATATATAAAAATAATTTGGCACACGTACCTTACTAGTTATTTCTTCAGTTGTAGAAAAAGAGGTAGACGTACCTGAAAAATAAGAAAAGACTAATCAAAGAGGAGAATTTAAATTAATTCTAAGTTATTTATACACTGTGTTCATTTGAAAAGGACCCACCCTTAATATTTCAGAAATAAGACATATTAGAAATAAATGCCGAAACACGTCAACTTTTAACTTGAGGGGGACACTTTGTAGCGCTAATGTCATAAACGTCAGATTCACTCGCTCCCTCCTGGGCTACGTTCATAAACTTACTCAGAGTAAGGATAGTTTACTCCGAAGCGTTCATAAATTTACTCTACCAGTATAGAGTATGCTTTTATAAACGTTCAGAGACCTACCCGGAGTAAACTCTGCATACTCCGCTTTTTAATGGAGTATTCTATACTCTGACAGTTATGACAGTTTGGATTATACAGTAGTTCAGTTCAGATTACTGCCAGGTTATTTTTATTGATAAATTGATATTATTTGATTTTTAATATTCAACTCATCCATGGTTAATTAATTTCTATTTTCGAAATGAACAATATAACCCCAAATTCATACACAACACAATGACATTTGATTTGCCTTCGGCCGGTGAAGCCTCTGAAGGGTTACTCCGAGTAACCATCAAACATACTTTTCTAATCACGTGATCATACTCTTCTCTACTCACTGGAGTAAGTTTATGAACGCAGCCCTGGAGATAAGTCTGGTATAGTTCATATAATAGCCTTCTTGGTGTGCATCATCGTTTGTGACTTATATCCGGGTTTTGGGCATGTCGATATTTTATTTGATATTTTGACATATAGCTAATCTTTAATTTGATAAATAAAATCATCAGGATCGTGTTCAGCCTAATTCGAAAAGACTATGAAATTAATAATACTTGGGATCTCAAAACACTGCAAAATAAAACAAATGGTATATTCAATTTACATATTAAAATAATTTAATACTAGTAAATATAGTCCTGCATTTGAATAAATAAAATGCTAACAATAAGATCAATATTCACTTTTCATAAATAATAATTGACCGTAAACAACAAAGTACAGACCTGACGAGAACTGTCAGTTGGACATTAGAAAAAGACGTAAGACACATTGCCGCTACGAAAGGAACGTCTGCATCGTATTTTGAACGATTGATCAACCAATCAAATTTTTGTAAATCAAAGATTAGGGTTAACGTTTGTAATACGTTTAAACTGTTCATTATTGTGATATTTTGATTAGGATTAATCACAGACCTGCCTTTTTTTCCATTTCTTTGAACGTAATGTGTTAGAAGGACGCACACCAAGAAGGCTATTATATGAACTTTAAATCTCTACTCAATCATTTTGTTTTGCCTTTGATACCAGCCTTCCATTGTTATTTAATCGTTGTTTAAAATTGGCTCTCTTGGCTGTGTTAATCATGTGTCCAAAGTGACCATCGTTAACTTTCAGGCAATAATAAATTCCATTTTAAAATTCCCGCCAATTTTGGACATTAGCGTAAAAAGTGTCCCCCTGAAGTTGACGTTTACTACAAGTATGTTATTAATAAATTTTAGAAATTCAATCTGATATGTGTTTTTTCTTAAGATTAATGAATTTTGAATTCGCTGAAAATATTAATTGTTTGTATCGTTAATGCATATTCGATAACTGACTTTAGATTTTAAATATCCCCATGAAAACAAGTTAAATGGGGTAAGATCTGGTGATCTAGCGGGCCATTGTTAATATAACAAACAACTTTTGCGTTTTTGTCGGTGAGACAAATCACAAAATATTATTATCGAATAAAAGATTCCATAAAATGAAGTGAACTACCATTATTAATGGAGCTCGGGTTTGAAGGACCAGAAAATATGTTAATCCGGAGTTCTAAGCTGAATTTAAGTCTTTAAAAACAACTCCTGTCTGAACTGATTGGTATAAAGCGTGTGTTAAATGTATTGAAAATGATTAAAGGCATAAAACTGTAATTTTTTTTAAATAATAAATGTTTGTTCAACAGCTTGACAACTGATTTATTAGTTTTTATATTGGCCGTTTCCCTCTTTTTTAATTTTAACAGTTTGTCAAGTTAATGAAAAGTAGGGCGTATTTTTTAATCTTCAGCTCCTTTAAAGGGGCAATGTTTATTTATGATTTGGAATGTTTAGTTTTAAAATGATCGCACTGTATATATGGAGTATAGCAGTAGCATGTCGCTTTGTATGGAACACAATTCTAGGAAAGAGAGTGAGGTCGGTATACTGTTAAAAATTACGCCTTCGGGCATAAACGGAATAAATAATTGGTTCTTCGGATAAATTCGTAGAAAAATTATTTCAAAATTATAATGCGAATCTCATATCGGTATACCTCATACGTGCTGCCATTTAAAAAAGTAAATAAGCAGGTTTTATTAAAAAAAAGCTAGGAAGAAGAAAAGATAAAATTTGAAGTGCTTTGTCTCACTGTGATAGAAGGGGTTTAAGGTGAAAATTGCATAGGCAGACAGAGAATAGCTTCACTTCAA
The DNA here is from genome assembly GCA_947563755.1 of Lochmaea crataegi. Classification (NCBI taxonomy): domain Eukaryota; kingdom Metazoa; phylum Arthropoda; class Insecta; order Coleoptera; family Chrysomelidae; genus Lochmaea; species Lochmaea crataegi. The sequence continues at coordinate 14,941,061 of OX387425.1, forward strand.
GTTCATTTTAGAGAGTCCAACCCAGAGGCCACTATTATGACAGTTCAGCTTAGCTCATGAAATGGTTTAATGTCTTTTTAAACAACCAAATTCTGGACGTGACCAGCCTCTGAGCGTTACTGTGGCTCATTTAACAAGAAAAAGAACACACTGAATTTTAAGCAATAAAAAAGAAACTTGAAAGAGCCCAAACTGAGAAAAAAAAAGATAATTAACAAAATATATTAATTTAGCTCAAGAGAACCAAGAAAAATATGAGAGCCATTAAAAATGAAAAATTGAAAATCCAAATGTATAAGCGTGAAGAATGAAAGAAAATTATGGATGTGACCAGCCTCTGAGCCTTACTGTGGCTCACTTAACAAGAAAATAAAATAAAATTTATTGATTGATAATCAGATATAATCAATCATTCATTAACAAAGTGGTAGTTTTACAAATTCATTACATTCTTTATCCTTTTCCATCTTTGTAAATTCACATAAGCATATCTTTTGAACTCTTAGAAGCTACTCGTAAAGGAAAAGAACCAACCATTCAGGACAGGTTGTGATCAAGGGAAGAGAGTTATAGATTCGTTTTGCTTTTTGGATGCTAAGAGCACATAACGTTAAATTAACGGATTTTTTGTAATTTACAAGAAGTTTAAAAAAGGAAAAGTTTCCAAAATACCTTAGAACTGAAAACTCAACCAGTGGGTTGGATTTATTCCTTTAAAAACAAATTGTAATTACCCCAACTTGTCTTGATTCGCTGAAAGGCCACCCACCATCAACGGTAAGTTTGTCGACCACTCACTTTTATGTGAATATATTCTGAATACTGGCTCAATATCATTCACTTACGTTTATTTCCATTTCAGGCTTTCAACTTTCAACTTCCATTTCAATTTCAATTTCAACTTCATCTTCAACTTCTCCTTCATATCCATTCTTCAGTCTTCTGACTTTATTCTTAATTTGTGATTCGCCTGGTTCTCACATCGCTGAAGTATATTCAAGATCTACCTTCTCATTTGCCACCCCATATCGGCTTGAGGGTGATCGAAACCTTCTAGGAACCAGTGTGGACCTCTGGATCATCATAGAACGATTGTTACCCCGATCTACACGTGCGAGGACTATACTTTTGGTATTCAACCCCTACACGTCCCAACCTTTAGCAAGTGGTTATCCCAGGTAACATAGGTTTAAGTATATTCCTAGGACTTCTCTCCGACAACTTCGTATTCTACCAAGAATACATTTATCAGGATTTTAATTGTACATTCATACCTTTTTAATATTTATCTTTGTATATATACGATATATTAATTCTAAGTAAATCATAAATACTGTGAGTCCTAGGTATGCATACTTTGGGTGATTTTCAATAAATTTCTATATATTATAATTATATTAATCTAAACTTTTCTCAAATTTGCACGAGGTTATAATTTTAGACATAAGTCAACGCCAAATTTGATATTTGAAGTTTCATTATACCAGTGGTTCTCACCATAGATAAACCACGTTCTCACTAGCTTCATTTCACATTGTTGTAAGAGCCCCTTTTTGTGAGTACCATTCATATACATACTTGTAATCTGTATGGCCTACCACCTGTTAGGTCAATTAATAGTAGTTATTGATCATATATCTACTTAACGCGATAGTTTTATTTGTCCCCTTAAGAACCCCCTTCCTTAACCCTGAGATATTCAAAGGGTGTTTAATATCTTTATTTGTACCCTTTTACTTCATTTAACATCCTTTATAACAGGTGTTATAATGGAGGTCCGCATTGTTCACAGTTGAGTCGAGATATGAACGTTTTCTGATAGTCGGCGTGTTCGTGTATGGACTCTTCCTATAGTGCCCAGAAATCGAAGAGCATACGTTTGTTTCATGCTGCTATTGGATCAACTTTCCTCTTTTTAGACCGCATCGTGCAAGAGTGAGAAGAGAAGATGCTTTGGATTTCCATTGTTTCCCGCATTTGTCCACTTCCCCCTCGATCGCCCGACCTCAATTCCATCGAGTATGCTTGGGACCAGCTACAAAGAGCCTTTAATTCCCATGAACCACCCCCACATACACTCCAAGAACTAAAGACCGGGTTAACCCTAACTTTGGAGACAAATCTATTAAGGCTAATTTAACGAGCTTATTGAAAGTATGCAGAGGCGTTGTTTGGCTGTAATTGATAACACCGTTAGTGGTGTTTTTGACAAACATAAAACCTTCTGACATTGTCATATTATATCTAAAATCCTTAAAATAATTAGACATAATAAAATTGTAACATATTAACAGAAAAAAGTTATACTGTTATTTTGGAATAATCCTTTTTTTTGAAAAAGATCAACATAAAGTAAAAGAGCGAGGACTTTAAATGAAGTAAAACCTTGCAAATTTGTTCAAAGACAGATAAACAGAACAGAACATTTCCTAAAAACTTGTGTTGAAACAGGAAGAGCTGATACAAGAAAATTGCTTTAATTACTTTAATACCACTTTTAGCAGCGGTTTAATTAAAGGAAAATTTCATTTCGACTTGTACTATAAACATAAATAAATAGTACCCTTTTACCGCTACGATTTTACGTTTACCGTCTAAATAATAGAATCGTACAAAACATTCGAGTGTCAGAAAATAGTTTATAAGTCGTCAACAACCGTGACGTTTCTATAATGAAATTAACTTTTTTGCCCCGAAGGCAAACCGTCGCCAAGAAAATTTATTTACACGCTTATTTGTGAGCCTCACGAGTTCATGGTAGTGTTAACACGTTAAGCCAGTCAATTTATTTTCAAACGGCTAATTTGATGAAAAAGAAATAAAAAAAATAATAAAACGTTCGACTTGGCAGATGTCAACATCCAGCAGGACAATTCCGGATGGAATTCTGGAACAAAAGAGAAGAAATAAGTAGGATAGGAGCCGGTCAATCGAAAAAACAATTACGAAAGGAGGTATATGTTTATTTTGGGAACCAAATTGTAATTTTTATGTTATAGACACTAAGCATGTGTATTTCAAAATCGATATCGAAGAATAAAAATATATTATTCTAACGCTTACAACAATGTTTTGAAAAATATTTTTCAAAAACAGTGACCTTTCATCGAAGAAGAAACAACTACATGCCCCGACAGACATTGATTTATACTTTTAAGTCAAACGGGGTTGGTAAATCTACAAGATTTAAACCAACCATTCTGGTTTGCAACTAGTAGGGACAACATAACTTGTAGACCGGTTTCGGCGTATTGCGCCTCATCAGTCAGTATTTGTTATCGTCTGAGAGTTAATCCCGAACTGAATTTATCTCTACAATCGCCAACTATACATACCTTCCACTGACAGAAATGTGTTAGTTGCGAAAGTAGCGACACCTTCACCTCCAAGTCACAAACCAAACTTCGAGAGTGACAACAAACCCGTGAGTTTGAAACAAAAATGAATTATTACAGTAATTTAGTAAATACGACAATTTTACAGGAAACTGTAATAATTCATTTTTATTTCAAAATCTTTAAGCGATATTAATGCCCGATTTCACCAACCATTTAGTAAGATTAGGTATTACTTAAATCGGATTTAGGAATTCCTAAATGTAATTTACGTTAGTAATTGAATAGATGAGGCTTTTACTTGATGAAGATCCATACTAAACGATAAAATAAAACAATTTAATTTGTTTAAATCTCCATTTTATTTTGAACTGATGTTCAATTTAAAATTAGTGACGCGTTTCGCTACACAGTAGCTTTATCAAACTAGCGAAGATACAAAGAAAAACTTTTAATTTGTATAGTGCCTTAATACGGAATTCTACGAATATTACAAAGGTATTGAAAAAGTAGCCTGGAAATTTATTCACAACCATCTTTTAGAAGCCCTTGAGATTAACAAAAAACAAAAACAAATATTCAGGTAATCTTCTTAACGACCAAATAGATACTGAACACTGTTTACACTACCACTACACCAACACTAAAACTTTACATTATCTTACGCGCGTTTCGATAACCAAGTTATCTTCTTCAGAGACTGACTGACAGTTTACCTTCAGTCTCTGAAGAAGATAACTTGGCTATCGAAACGCGCGTAAGATAGTGTAAAGTGTTAGTGTTGGTGTAGTGGTAGTGTAAACAGTGTTCAGTGTCAAGTATCGCCAACGGTTCCAGAATTCCCAACTTAGACCAAATAGATATCAATCATTCTCCCTTATTAAACCTTTTTACCTAGAAGATGTGATGGTTGTGAATAAATTTCCAGGTAAACTTCTCCAATTCCTTAGTAATATTCGTAGAATTCCATATTTAGGCACTTTTTGTACTTTATTTCTATTTAAACATATTATAATAATTGTGTCAATATCTTAGAATTCCGTATTAGGGCACTATATAAATTAAAAGTTTTTCATTGTATCTTCACTAGTTTGATAAAGCCACTGTATAGCGAAACGCGTCACTAATTTCAAATTGAACATCAGTTCAGAATAAAATGGAGATTTAAACAAATTAAATTGTTTTATTTCATCGTTTACGATAGTAATACCTAAGAGATAGGAAATACAGTATTCGCCAGCTAACTTGATGTCCTAAATGCTTTCTAGGGAGCTATTGACGCCGCCCATCCGATAACTGTAAACAGTGCCGTGCAAGTTCTGAGGATACGCTTTCTGTTACAAATTAACACAACTTGTACAATTAATAAAGTAAAGTCCGCCCGGAAATATATGATCCTAACTTAATAAATAATATTTATCTGAGTACATAAATAATATTTTAACAATAAGGTACCCATAACAATAGCATGTTATTTATCTAATTGAAGATTATAAAGTTAGAACTTAGATGGACATACAATCACATCTAGTAGGGGAGAGGGGGTGAATGGGGACCAGTGGGGTAATAATAGTCATCAAATATAACAGTTACAGACCTATTATTATTTCACTTTTAATACCTATTACGCCATCTATATCTGTGTCATTCAAACTGTACCTTAGCCACGAAGAAGTTCAGCCGGTAAGCAGAACTTTTTGGCAATATCAGTTTTTGTTGATATTGATGCTTTATTGGCACTTAGTTCAATTTATTTAACTACATACTTGGTACCGAAATGTTGCAATTTTAATGTAGTTTAAGCCTGCAAAACAAATTTTTGTTTTAATTTAAGACATTATTTACTGTGAGTTTATGAACATAATTATGTATTTTGGGGTTATAATGGCCTCGTGTGTGGGGGTAATGTTGGCCGGCCACTATTACCCCATTTTTTTATAAACAATTCAGGGTGTTTCTTCATAAATTCTTATATTTCAGATGCCTCGAGTTTACAAGAGAAAAGCAACAAAGCAGGATGGACTGCTCAACAATTTACTGCAGCAATAAATAATGGCAGAAGCGTCCGTGAAGTCGCAAGAAGTTTTGCTATTCCTAGATCTACACTTCAAATACGAATAAAGCACAATGACACATCAGAGGCTTCTTGAGGTCGAAATTCGGTATTTTCAAAAGAAGAAGAAGAAACGTCCGAAATAGCTGAAATATTTCAAAATGCATATGGCCGCGTAGCCACACCAATTAAAGCCATTAAAGGATTTGAGAATTCAGGAATATTTCCATGGAAACCAGAAAATTTTACCGATGAAGACTTTGCTCCAGGTGAATTATTCATACAAGAAATATATGGAAAAAAACAAGATCAAGAGAAGGAGGTAATCGAACTAGATAAGGAAAAGAATAATAAGGACGTTTCGGAGAGTCCAGAAAATTCGACACCTGATAAAAAGCATGACTTATCGTTTGTTGAAATAAAGCCAATTCCAGGATGCTCGAAGGAGAACTCAGTTGGAAATAAAAGATCCCACCACTATAGCAACATTCAGAAATATTGATATCAACTCCAATGAAGTCAATCTTAGAAGAAAAGCAGCGGAAAAAGGAGGAACAAGTTGATAAAGGAACCAAACTAAAAATAGGTGTCGAAAAGTCAATCCTTGAAAATCCAGTCCTACTCCTCGAATAATACCCACAAGAAAATGCTTAAAAACCCAGAAGATTACAGAAAATACTTCATCTGAGGATGATCGTGACATCGAGGTTAACGAGGATGTTTGTGCAATTTGTGGCGAATTCGGCAAGAATTAATCCAGAACTGTGGATCGAGTGTAGTATTTGTAGTCTTTGGGCACATAAAGACTGTACCAGTTTTGAGGTAAAAATAAATATCTGCAATTTTTGTAATTAAAATGGGAGATAATACTGAGATTGGCCACTATTACCTCTTAACCGTGGGTAATTATGGCCACCCGCAGCTTCTGAAAAAACGGTCGTATTTTTGTAAAATTTTGTTTAATTATTTTTATTAAATACACTTTGAAGTAGTAAGGTTTGAAGTTTTATTTACTGTAATGTTTTAAAAATCTGAGCAGGTGTAACGGTAGAAAAAAAAATGCTTATGCTTATTAGGGGAACCCCCCTTTCCCCTAAGTACCTGTAGTTTGCGTTTGGCGGGAGAGTTTTTGTATGTCCCGTCAGTCAGTATTAGAGCTACGGTGGGTCTACAAAACTTTGTCCACGTGTCTGGTGTACATTTTGAAAGAGCCTCGGACCACAAGTTCCTAACTCGACTCCTATCGGAGTGGACAGAACTTATGTTCTTATAGCAATCGTTCTTTCAAAACCTCTATGACAATTATATTGACAATGAAATGGGGGTAGTCTAGGAATTTTATTTTTTCGTCATTTTACTATCAAAGGTTATGTTGTGGTTGTAATTCCTACGAGACCAGTTTTCATAAGAAAATGTTGGTGGCGTACCCTATCGCTCCGAATGATACGAAAACTTGGTCAAAGCAGGAACTGGTTGATTAACGTAATCATTGGATAATCGGTGGCTTACCCGATCGCTTCGAATGATAAAGCAGTGAGTACATTATCATTGGATACCCCATCTTATCCAATTTAAGGAACTATCTCCTATAACCTGTAAAGTGTGGCTACAAACAATTCACGAGAAAAAATACATTTATTCCTGTGTCCTGAAAATTCTTTTCACGGTTGGATATTAGAATTTCAAATTTAGTTTCCAACTCCAAGACGTAATCGATATAGGATTCTTCTACTATTGAAATTCAGCTGGAAAAAAAAACTTCAATCGTTTAATGATTGAAAAACAATGACAGACACGAATGGGAGTTTCTAAAAATCGGGTTTAAAAGTTAAATGACTTTTTTTGTACCTGGAAACCGGATCTCCGGTAAATCAATGAAACAGGTTAAAATAATGAAACGATTTTCTTGGATACACAAAGAAAACCAGCAGATAATTATTTTCTATTTTCAAACGATTTAAAACTAACACTGTTTTTTTTCACGTAATTGGGTTAACAAAACCCAGTATCTTAGTAAATTTGATTTTATTTTTAAATTTGAACTACTAGAAATAATACAATTAATTAAACAAGGTCTCGCAGTAATTACAATTTATATATAAATTTGATTATACTTTTTTTTTGACAAACAACATCTCATTTTGTTGGGTGATTCAAATAAGTAAAGATAATCTACAGTGGCGTAGCGTAGAGGGACAGCAGGCAATATCAACCCCAAATCGCGCCCACAATGTTATTTGCCCAGTGCCAAGCGAAACCACCCACAAGGGTGCGAAAGAAAGGAGGCGAGATGAAATAATTGTCGCCTGCATTTTATAGTTTTCTTAAATAAAGTAAGAAGTATTTAAGATGAATAGTGTAAATTTTTATTTTTTCCATTAGAAGAAGTTGCACTTAATATTCGGCGACAAATGTGGTATTTGCATGATGGTGCACCTGTTCGTAATACTGCGCCTATACGAGATCATCTCAATACCGAATTCCAAAACAGATGGATCGGAAGAGGAGGCCCAACTGATTGGGCAGCTCGGTCTCCCGATTTAACAAAAGTTGATTTTTTTTTGGTGTTTTATAAAAAATGAGGTTCATAAAACTCTCCTGACTACTGGAGAGGACATGAAAGAGAGAATCAGGGCGGCATTTCGATCTATTCACTTTAATATGCTGACAAATGTTAGTCAAGCATTTAAACTTGGACGGTAGCATTGCAATGATGTTAACGGAGAACACTTTGAACATTCAGTTTATTATTACGGTTAGGATTAAACTTTTGGTCTCTTGTTTTTTTTAGAATAAATAATTTATTGAAATTTATTATTATTTATGATTTTTTGTTACATTCAACGTTTGCTTTCACATGATAAGTTTATAGTGTACGTTGCAACCATGGCAAAAAATATCCAAAGAAGAGCGTGTATTATAAATGAAGTATATATACAAGACCTGCAATTTGGAACGATGCACACCTTAACCACAAGAGCGTCGATAAGAAATAGCGTTACAAGGTGGACCCTATACCCTTATATTATTCTTATCTTTCCTCGTCTTCATCATTAAGAATGCTCTCTAGGCCTGTAACCAACCGTCAACACCCTAAAGTACACCAGATTTGACCCTAAAGTATAATAACATTATCACTTGACAACATGTCGCCTATCACTATCACAGGTATACTCTTTCTAAAGTCAATGTTAAGAGATACTTTGATCCCATTGATAGTTGAAATTAGATACTGATCTACACATATAAACACAACAGAAGTCACAGCGCCATTGGCGGAAATAATTAATATTTTTTGTAAATCATTTTAACGAAACAGTGGACCGCATAAACAGCTAACCGACTTAGTTGGTGCAAAACATTGTAATTGAGACACTTTAGTTCTTCTTTCGTATTATCAGCCAAGTTGCTATGTTACCGGCTTTTCAAAATATCCTCGAATCCTTACTAATAAATTTACATCTAGCTTTCTAAGAACTTCACGAACTAACAGTTTACTGAAGTAAGGACTATAGTTAGCTTAAGGTGTTTTTTTTTTGTTTTTTAAAATTTTTCATGATTGTTTAGTTAATTTGTTGTCGACTTTTTAATTTGGTTTCTTGTATATCCACAATATTAATAAGTTGGACATCCACAACATTAATAGATTTAAACCATTTTGTCCAGTTCAGGGTTCATTAATTTAATTTTCTATTTGTTTTTTAAATTTACAAGATTCATGATTAGTTTATTTGGAATATTTCTGGACTCTTGTGTGTTATTTGTTTTTAAATTATTTTTGGTAACGGGTTCTCATTAGACCCTTAATCTAATTTTTCTGGCTTGAATGAGATTTGAGTAATGGGTTCTCATTAGACCCTAAATCAAATCTTTCTCATTGAGAATGTCTTTCATATTAGTTTTGGGAAATTTCTAGAATACATAATTTAACTATTACTTCTTGAAATAATTTCTTGATATTTAAATAGACTTTATTGTCAAAATGTCTTTTCGTTGCTTAGATTTATTGTTACAAACTTCATTTTAGGAATAATTATTGTGTTTTGGTGTTTCTTGTGACTGTTATGTTAGTTATCTGTTTCGAATGAGATTTGGTAACGGGTTCTCATTAGACCCTTGATCTTTTTCGTTTTTGAATGAGATTTGAGAAATGGGTTCTCATTAAACTCTAAATCAAATCTTTTTCTCAGTTTAAACTATTTTCATGTTAGTTTTGAGAAATTACCAAATTACACTATTTATTGTTTTGAATTGTTCCGTGATAATTACTTGTAGGAATGTTAGTTCTGTGCTCACTTTTGATATCTTTAGTTCTGTGTTCACTAAGATTGTCATTTGTCATAATTCAATTTAGATTGGTTTTTGTCAACTTCAAATTAATGTAATGTCACTTCAATTTCCTTTCTACAAACACGTGTAGTTAGAAACTATAAAGTTAAAAAATGTTCAAAAGTTAACAATATTGAATTTACTGTTTGGACCCTTACTTTGTGGAATCTACTCATATTAATGTTATGAATGAAACTAACTGTTTCTAATTAATTCCACTATTTAATGAAAAAATTATAAAAATTATGAAAGGATATTGATAATTATTTCGATATTGACATATCATCGTCAGAATGACAGAAGTTACATTTTATGTGATACCTACTTGATGTTCAATATTTTGGCTAGACCAAATAGTAAGTGACCTATCTTGTGATTGACTTAATCTTTATGAATAGAAAAAAGAAGATATGATTTTACAAATATTAAAGCTTAGGTATTATTAGCCCTATGGGCTGTGCAATGATATAGGAAACCAAAGAAAACGATATCTGCTGATCTTTACAATTGTTACTTAAGAAGACAATTTATTAGTGGAGAGCTCCCTAGATTTATCTGTTCATTGACAACTTCATATTGTGGGTATCTTAAGTGTCTTCTTATTTCTAGTTCTTCAAGAAAATCTAGTTCTTGCTTCTTATCACAAATATGCAGTACTTCTAGTTTTGTGTTAGGCGTTAATGAATGTTTTGTGTCAAGAAGGTGTTTTGCGTAATGTGATTTATCTGGCTGTTTTAATCTGTATGCTCGTGAGTGTTCATTGTATCTAATTTCAAAATTTCGAATTGTTTGACCAATATAGACAGCGTTACATTCTGGACATTTCAGTTTATATATTCTAGACTTTTTAAATGGGGGTATTTTTGTTTTTACATTTAACAATTTTTTACTCACATTGTTTTCTGTTTTAAAAGAAATTGCTGTATTTGTTGAACAAGATATTATCTTTGAAATATTATTAGAAATATTACCAGCATATGTGATGGTTTTGTAATTTTGTATTTCCCTAGTTTTTTCAGGAAATATTAATTTGTAATGACACTTTTTCCTCTTTTTTATTAATTAATTAATTTATTATATGTAATGGATAACCGTTGGATGTGGCTATTTGTTTAATTATATTAATTTCTCTATCAAAATTATATTTGTTCATAGGAACTGAAAATGCTCTATGTATCATTGAATTATATGCTGCTAATTTATGTGACATGGGATGATTGGAATTATATGGTATAGTCACATCAGTATGTGTTGGTTTTCTGTAAATTGAAAAATCAAGTATATTATTGACTCTTTGAATTTTAATATCAAGAAAATTGATTGAGTTATTTTCTTCAACTTCTAATGTAAATTTAATTTTTGGATGTAAATTATTAATATGATTGAACAATATATCTAATTATCGTTCACTACCTACAAAACAAGCTAATATGTCATCTACATACCTATACCAAAATAATATATTTTTTGAAATGTTACATTCAAAGATTTTTCTTTCTAAACTGTCCATAAAAATGTTTGCTAAAATTGGTGATATATGGCTTCCCATTGGTAAACCTTCATTTTGAATATATACCTTATTATCAAAAGTAAAATAATTCTGATTAATACATACATCAAACAAATTAAGTATATCTGATATTATGCCTGGATTGATATTTTTATCCTCTAGTAATTTTTTAACAAGTGTTATGAAAACTTTATTAAATAGTGAAAAAATATAACGAAATAATGAAATTGATAATGAATTACTAATTACAATTGTTGAACAACCGGCAGTACTATGGGATAAAACGATTAACGACTATAAAAACGGATTCAAGACATTGGAGGGTTGGAAGGATAACTTTGACGAACTAGCTGAAGAAGAACAAAATGTAATGGGTAGGTGAAATTTGAAGTTCTCTTTACTTACTTGACTGTAACCGTAACCATCTCCACTGGAGGAATACAACTTCGCAATATGTGTCCACTTTTTGTAAATTATTCTGCAATTTTGTGCATAACTCATCGAAACTGCCAATAGGCATTCGAAAGTAATTAAAAAATTTATCGAAACAATGTTAGATACAAATTTGCCCTTAATACAAAAACTGAGCGCCGTCTATTACCGTGTACCGTGTGAATACAAACCAAAATACACACGGCACCGTTGCCGTACACGGTCACGTTAAGAAAGCCGTAAGTGTGAAAGAGGGCTTTACGCGATATATTCGTACAAGTGAAATATCTCCATGTTAAAAATCTTGACTGAAAATTATTGGAAACATTTATTTTCAAAGAGAAATACTTTTTTTGCGTGTGTGTAAACATCACCCTCCTTTAATAATGAAAACGGAAATGAAATCAATAACAAAGAATTTAATAAACTTAACACTCACGAATCATGGTATGATTAATATATGCAGGATACGATCTACACGCAATGATAATTTTATTTCCATATCGATTATTGATTAATTTAGAAGATTGAACTATTTGAATTCATGTTGAGAAAATATTTAAAAACTATTTATTTTAAATTGTAATATATTTAAAAGGTATGTTCGGTTAAATTGCAGCCGGTTTACCGTAGAAAGTGTGATAAATTGTATTTGTCGTCAACTGATAATAAAAAAACTCTTATTATAGTATATTGTATCACAAGGGCAGAAAATGACCTTTAGTAGCCCGCGGTTATTAGGTGCACAAGCGTGCGAATCATAATAAGCGATCAAGAAGACTTTTTAAATTCGAGTGCCTCTCAAAAATATATAAATTGAGTTTACTTGTTTAATTGAAATCATGAAATAAAGTTACTTGAAATGTTTAAACCTTGCCATCATCTTATTACTCGTAAAATGGTCCAGGTGCCGTATTTTCGAGATCAGTCGAACTTTTTCGCATGCGATTTAATTCGAATGAAAAAAATCGCACACGATTCGATGATCATATTCTTGAAAATGTATTCGTATGAGATAAATATTTGCATTGGGAATACCGAAAATTCGACCATTCCATTTACAAAAAGCAGAGATCTTTATGACCATTTTTCGACATTTATCACCAACACCTAACCCAACTTTTATTTAAAATAAAATAGAAGAGCTGTTTTGTTAGTATACATCAGATAAATGGTTGTAATAAAGAAGGTTGTCAATTTCTTATGTAAGGAGATTATGTTATATACTAAATAAATGTTTATTTAACTAAACTATGTAGAAAAAAATGTTTTATTGCTTTCCCCGCAGATATCTGTTTTATTAGACTGATGTACATCTTTTATCATAAATGCCCAACTTAAAATCCACTGATCCTATTGCAAGAGTTTAAACATATTGATAATGGTGTAATTCATAAATAAATCAAACACTAGAAAGTTGTAATCTTTCAAAAATTAGTTATGTTTATCTGTTCATTTCAGATAAACAGAAATAAGGTTATAATCAATCGTATACGAAGTTTGATATTCGAATGGTGCATACCACCACATGCGAAACAAATCGTGCACGATGTCTTCGAAAGTGATTGGAAAATACGGCTATACGATTTTCGTACGAAATTAATTCAATTTCGTACACGAATTGTACTCGAGTGATCTCGAAAATAAAGCCCCAGAAGGGGGTCTAGCAAGACTAAAAGATATAGTCTGTCATTGGCAGAATTTTGTTATAAAAATAGTGAGACATTGGAAGGTTCGAGAATTACTTAACAATCAAGTATTATACTGTAGAGGCAGAGCTTTTGTGGCTGCAGACATAGACTAATATCATAACCTAGTTGATATGAAATGCAGATTAAATTTTAAAATAATGAAGAATTAGAACGGCGTTTTTAAATTTCTGTATTATTTTTACAACAAAGTTTCTCATCTGTATAATAAGTGTAATGGTGATTACTTAACTTGATTACATGAACGAAGCACTCAAGTGGAACATCTCTTCGAAGTGAATACCCGAAGATGCTTATCGAAAAATTAATAGCAAAATATATACTGCTGCTAATGAAAACGAAATTTATAGTTAAATACATCATGTTATTACTGCTTGCACAAACCATTATACATATATTTAATGGTTTTAAATTTAAATTTGTATTTTTTAAAAATATTTTCAATACATTGACCTGTGTGTACGACGTATGCAAATAAGAAGAATGTTTTTCTATACATTACGATAAGTTAAGTTCGTGGAGATAGATAATTTTTACACTATTGTTTTTCAAAATATTCTCCACGAAGAGAAATGCATTTTTGCATCCTTTGGAACCAATTCTGGAAGCAGTTATTCCACTCGCTTGTTGGAATATTCAAAATAGAGAGTCGTTATGACTTAGGTCGGGAATGTATGGAGGATGGTCCAGCAATTCGATGTTTCCTTGCTTTAAAAACTCAATTGTTTTTCGAGCTGTGTGGGAACTTGCATTGTCTTGGTGGAGGATCATTCGTCGTTGGGGGTTGTTTTTCGAAACTTAGCGATTACTTCCGGCAAACAAATCGATATGTACCAATCAGCAGTAACAGTTCTTTGATCTTGCAGAGGAATTGTTGCTTCATGACCAACTTTTGAAACAAATGTCTTTTTGGAAACACTTCGAGAACGGATAACTTTCGTCGGTTTTGGTTCATCTTGGAACTGTCGTTTATTTTCGGGTTCATAAGAGTAAATCACCACTGACAATACTGTATATATTTTTTTGTTTCCTACTTTAAACCGGTTTAGAGTTTTCTGACACACCAATTGACTCTAATTGTTTTCTGTTCTTTTTGGACTTTGATATGCCCAATGATGCTCCAATTTCACGATATGTGACATGTCGATTTTCTTGGATCAGTTAACGTACAGCATCGACGTTTTCCTGGGTGACTGCTTTAGAACGTCGCTAAGATTAATCCGTCCACGTTTAAATTCTCCATACCAACAAGAAATTTTCGACTGATGTGGTGCTTCATTGCCAAAAACAGAAACCAACTCGGCAAGGCATTCATGTTGAGACAACTGTCTTCGAAAATTGTAAAAAATTATTTCGCCAAAATTTTCTCGGCTTAATTCCATTTTTCTACTAACTCATTCAACAAAGCCCTGAAAGATACTAATATAAAACGCTGAGGCGTGCTTTAAATATGTGAAATGGGGTACCAATAAATATTTTTTTAAAATTAAATTCAATAAAAACGACAGGTAGTTAGTCTGTGACACATCTTTCTTTCTCATACATATTTTATAGTGGAAATACTTCAAGATTAAACACCTGAGGTTAATCCAAATAAGACTAAACAGAATACCTTCAGAAACTAACCGATATGGATAATGCGAGTATTTCATGAAATTGCGTACGATACTTATAGTAAGAGGATACCAAGAAATTTCTTGTGAGCTTTTTAAAATGTATCTGAGGTATTCAGGTCTTAGATTGTCTTATATTCTCTGTTTATTTAATGATTCCCGTCTAATTTTATGTGCACATCGTATTTACGATTTACCATTTTAGATATTTCAATGCGTAAGTAATTATTTGAATTACATTTTAGTCTTATGCATTCTTATTAAGTCTCGAGGTACCGGTAACTCTCGTCCTCGAAATAAATTATTACAATCGAAAGTTAACTTGTTACACTTAGAAATTTCTGAAAATCTCAATATGTCACTTTATCTGAATTTTAAATGTTTTTTAAATAATACTCTCCCACTCCGTTTAATAACTGGAAGAGGCCCGCACGATCACCAGATTTGTGCTCCTTAGATTTTTTTATATGAAGGTATTGCAAATACAGTATTTATGGTTATGACAACAGGCCTACTATTTTATAAAAATTTTGTGTATCGAATTTTACAAATTATCCAAAACATTACACCTGCAATGTTATCAAATACAGGACAGGGTGTAAAATCGATAAGCTTTCAATTTCTGTTGAAATTCTACTTAAAATTTGCGATCTCACATGGTCACATATAAATTAAAAATTTCATCAATCATTTACCTTTCTTCCAATCAACAAATCCATTCCTACTTCGTACATCCCTGAAATTAGAAAATCTTCTAAGAAATTTTAATGAAGTTCTCTTTGGTTATTTCGATGTTATTCGTATATTTTTATGAATCACTGCCAAAGCGTCGATCAATATTCGCTGATTCGCTCTTTCATTCATTCCTTTCAAATCGAATGCAGTTTGTTCAGATCAATGGATTTAAGTCTGCTGAATATAAGGCCTCGTCAGCCGTTCCGCAAGGTTCTATCTTGGGACCCTTATTGTCTAATATTTTTATAAATGATATTTCTAAAGTCATCAATATAGATTTTCTTTTATATGCAGATGACTTAAAACCATACAATTGTGTGCTATCTATGGAGGACCGTGAAAATATATCTGCGAATCTAAATGCAGTTGTTCAATGGTGTGAACGCAACAAATAATATTTTTTTCGTACAAAGCCTAGTTTTGTAGGACTTTTGAAGGCGAATAAGAAAGTATTAAACTTTTTTTTTGTAAAATCCGATATAAGAGAACAACGTGAAATATCCATAAAATGACAATGGAATTGAGCCACGCGTTGCTGTGGCTCAGTTGTATATGCATTATTGAGGTAAGATTTCACTAGAAGATTGGTGTAAGAAATGTGATCTGTGCAATAGTAGAAATGGAAAAATGGCACAGTATCTTTCCGAAGAGCCTTTTGAAAGACTTTGATATTGATATTCTAGGCCCACTTCCTTTGACAGAAAGAGGAAACAAATACCTAATGTTGTAATGGATTATTTCTCCAAATGGCCCAAAATAGTACCTCTTCCTAATCAAGAAACGACGACAGTAGCAGATGCTTTTGTAACCAATATTATTGCGAAACACGGAGTCCCTCTGGAATTGCATTCTGATCAAGGACGAAATTTTGAATCCGAAATATGGCAGGAGTTGATGAAGACATTAGACATTAAGAAAACTAAGAAAACACGCACTACGCTCCTCCACCCACAGACCGATGGAATGGTAGAAAGACATCATAGAATTATCTTTCAATGTTCGTCTCTGAAAACCAAAAATACTGGGACACTTTAGTTCCTCTATTTCCGCTATCCTATAGATGTTCTGAACACGAATCAACCGGTTATAGTCCATCTATGTTAGTCACTGGCAGAGAAATGAAGCTTCCCCATGATCTTCTTTCTCTTCTTCCTCCTTTCTGCGTCTTTCCTTCTATTCTTCCATCTTTAAAAACCATGCTGGGGGTCCATAAATAGATATGAATATTTCTTAGAATCTAAATGCAGTTGTTCAATGGTGTGAACGCAACAAATAATATTTTTTTCGTACAAAGCCTAGTTTTGTAGGACTTTTGAAGGCGAATAAGAAAGTATTAAACTTTTTTTTTGTAAAATCCGATATAAGAGAACAACGTGAAATATCCATAAAATGACACTTTTAATTGACTGTTAAACAATGTGAGGTTCGATTTGACGCTTCGGAAGCATAATATCGTCTTGTACATCGCTTATAATACCTGTACACAAAAAATCAGCCGTTCGAAAGCGAACAATGCTCATGGCCCTATATTTCCTGGCCTACTTAGCGATACTACTAAAACTAAAACCTAAAAAACATCTGTTTACAAAAAATAGAAAACCACAAAACACTAAAATGTACACTTCCAGCCTCTCGGTAAATGGACCTGAGTGGCGTCATAAATTAAGATAAGGATAAGGGCTTCAACGCTGACACATGTATTGCTGGCCCCAGACTCTTTCTTAGAAATATTCTACAAATTAAATGAACTGTTTTCTATTCGCATACAGGGTGTACTGTACATAAATTACATTAAATAATTAACTGGCTCTTTCAGATGTAGTTCTTGTATATAAGATTATAAATAATATAATTGACTGCCCAAATTTACTAGGGATGTTTAATTTTTGTGTACCTCGAATAAAGTCGAGAAATCCTATTACTTTTCTTTTTATTTAAATGTAAGTCGAACCAACATTCAGAAGAATTATCCGCTTTATTCCATTTGTAATTTAATTAACGCGATCAATTATGAATTCGATCTATTTTCTTGTTTTATGCCATATTTTTTAATGAATGTTTTTTGTTATTAAGTTTCAACATTGTTTTGAATATTTCGTTTTCCCTGTTCTGTAATTTGGTTTTTCCCGTAGAACAGGGTATCTATTAAATAAATAAATAAATTACCGACCGGACTAAAAACCGAGAACCCTTTAAAGCAGTTCTACGTGCTCCGCAAAATTGAACCGCAATTACTTTCCAGTTAAACATGGCTAGGTGAAGAGCGTTTCTTCTAGTTGTCAAGAAAATGCCGCCCTCTCTCCAATCTATTAAGGTGGAATTTACCCACTGCCGAGGCTTTGCCTCCTTAATTAATCCCTGCTGCTGTAAAATCGCCATATTAGTTCCATCTCGAGGTAATGGATGAATATTTCCCTGCCCATCCTTCCCGTGTTCCTCCTATCCAGGAAGAAACTGGATAGCTATATCTTAATTTAAAATGTACTAAATACTATTAGTCCAGTAAATGAAGGATGAAAAGTAGGCAAAGTGTACAAAAATCCTGCCGGTCCATGAATTTTCCGTGAAGGGTAGGGTTTGACTAGTAATTGAACATCCAAAAATTTCACACACCTAATCGCCATTTTGGGGGGGTATTCTCGGCCCCAAAGTTCCAAAAATTGGTTTTCCGCAAATATCTCCTAAAATATGGTATTTAGAGAATTTTTATATAGGGGAAAAATGAAGAGTAGTTCATTATCTACAAAAATGGTCCTCATGATTTTTTTCGCAACATTAATATTTTTCGCAAAAACCGATGTTGAAAAATCCATAATTTTGAGGTTTCATAGATTTCTGAAAAACCACTAAACTCGAAAAAAAAAATGAGGGCACAACCAAAAAGGAGAAATTCCCAGCTTTAAAATGACGTATCTTGGAAGACAATCCGATAAGGTACAAAACTTTTAGACAGTGATTGTTCGCAAAATATTCCCAACCTCGAAAAACCAAAAATTTGGAAATGAAAACAACAACTGAAAAATCAAGGAGCAAGAAAGATGAACAATAAAAATTTCTGAGATCAATAAAGACCTTTAAAGCACCCGTAATAACAAAAAATCGAGAGTAAATGTCTATTATTAAGAAAAATATGAGTAATTTCCCTACACTCGAAAAAAAAGTTATTACAAAATCTTAGACCCATTTTATAAATATGGTGGAAATATAAAAAATGGGCCTTGAATCATCGGATATGATAGCTGTGGATTTCCCCTTTCATCTGAATTTTGAATCGTAAAAAAATATGCATTTTTACCCGAGATATTGAATAATTTGTTCGCCCGGTCATGAGTATGTGCAAAGAACCGGCTCTTTCGACTCCGGATCCCGCTTGAGGGCCATTATCTCGAAAACTATCGAGTTTTCGGCAGAAATCATGAGGACAATTTTTGTAGATAATGACCTGATCTTCATTTTTTCCCTTCATAAAAATTCTGTAAATGCCATATTTTAGGAGATATTGGCGGGAAACCAATTTTTGGAACTTTGGGGCCGGGAATACCCCCCCAAAATGGCGATTAGGTGTGTGAAATTTCTGGATGTTCAATTACTAGTCAAACCCTACCCTTCACAAAAAATTCATGGACCGGCAGAAATAATCGCTTCTGGGACCATTTATTTACTGGACTATATGCATATTGCCAAATTTATTTTATTCTAAATTAAAAAAACGAATTATAAAAAACTTTGCTTTGATGATCAAGACTATTTTTTTGATAAACTTTTCTGAGACACTATACAGGGTTGTCCCAGGACTTCGTACCAAAAACTCGGGAGATGATAGAGTCTTAAAATAATTAGAACTTAATACTCAACGCATCGGTTTCCAATAATTCTAGGAACTTTTGGCAAGTCACCATTTCATTTCTGTGATTCTGTCACTATTTATGTCAGATGTCAGTTTTATTTGTTTTTGTTGATATTCGTTTAATTGTTCATGTATATTTTCCATGAGACTTTTGTAGTAGTTCTAGTTAGTTGTATCTCTTTATTCTTCAGATTACTTTTTCCACTGACATCTGACAGAATGACAGAAGTGAAATGGCGACTTTCCAAAAGCTTTTAGAATGATTGGCCTGCGATGCGTTGAGTATTCAGCAAAAACGTTATTTTAAATTTTTATGATTTACGTTTCGGGGGTGTATTTATTGTTTAAATAAAGCAATATAGATGTTCGCAATGATAAAAAACCTACAAAAATCTTATGTTTTGAATGGTAGTCATTAACTGTCATTTTTGCCATAAAAACCACTTTTTGTTGGTCACACTGACCTTACACTGAAATCCTTTATTGAAATAACTTACTAATCTGAACCGATCACAAAATTCACATTCTGTCAAAAAACGCAGTTTATGTCATTTTAGTACGCACCTAAAACCCAAGCACGCTGTTAAATATTTAAAACGTTTCTAGCGTTAGCATAATGCTTAATACGTCTATGAATAGGTTATTAGGAATTTTTCAGATACTTAGTAGCCACTAACTTTGACTATGAATAAGGCTAAATATCTTTACTATATTCGTGGTTCGAGGGTCGAAACTATTAAAATGACCATAACGTGATTACTTTTTTTTGCGTATACAAATCAAAATCCTTCCTTATACTTTAAATATGTACTTACGGTAATTAAGGCCATATAACGCAATTGTTTGTTAAACTAGTCGGACTCGACTCATCTAATTGGAGTAAAAGTTGAACACTGAAATAATTGCTTTGACCAAATTAATATCACCTTATCTTGTAACTAAACCAAAGAGAATTTATCGGTAAGAGAAGACTCTACATTCAGTGACCTTTATATTGGAGTGGAAACTTGTTACATTCTATAAATATTTTTATTATAATTGGCGATTATCTTTTTAAAATGATTTAAAAAAGCATAGGAATATTAAAAAAATAAAAATAGTGTTCACTACGTGAAATTATTGAATACAATTAATTTAAACCCGACCACGCGTTACTGTGGCTCAGTTGTATATACCATATGCATTATTAAAGTTAGATTTTCATTGCGGCATATTTTTTTACGAAGCAATTGATGGTTTTTCATACCTGCATACTGCGGTGGATCTATTGTGGTGCTATCTAGCGGCACGTGTCGAAAGTACGTATGAGATAGAAAAGTAGGTAACCAGAAAGTGTAATTAGTGTGCAGCCATCTACATTCCACTGCCCGTCGTACTAATACTATAATTTATTAATATAAACATTTATATAGACAGACACTGTATGTTAATTGTTAAATGTAACTAATAATTAGGTGCTGAGTTAGCAACCATCGTATGTAAATATTGAAATCATTTTATAATAACAAGTAATGTATGCGTATGAACAATTGATAAATAGATCAACAAAATATAATAATGAAAGGGTCGAACAGAAGAAGTCGAAGAAGCTCAACTAGTGTTTTACTTTTCACCCCATTATTACCGACCTTTACAATGTCAATGTTGCCATTAATAACCTTCGTGTTAGTGTAGAAAGCAAATGACTTATTCAGTGGTCCCTTGTAGGGCCCCCTTCTTGGACATTTATTTATGGTTATTTCAATGATGTTAATGTTAACATAGACTCAGCCTGTCTCGGGTTTCCACAGGAATAATGAAATATCTAGTTTGGAATTGGAACATGGCAACATTGACATTATCTAGTGAGTGAAACGTAGATGGTGGAACACAAATTACAGTTTCTGGTTACCTAATCTTTTAACTCATGCCTACTTTCGACACGCGCCGATAGATCGCGCCACAATACGATTCACCACAAGATGGAGGTATGTAAAACCATCAATTAACACTTTTGTCGATTCCCTTTATAAATAGAAAAATTACTATCGGCACTAGAAATATTCTATCACATAAAACTTAATCGGCATCGATAATAATATTTATATTCTTTGCTGAACGACAGCATGACCCATTATCATAAAATTACTATAAATTGTAAATTATCGGAAAATTAGTGTTTGTTTTTTAAAAAAATAATGTAGAATCATAGAAACGTCATACGCGTTGCTGTGGCTCAGTAGTATAGGCCATATGCATTATTAAAGTTAAATTTTCTTCGTGGCATATGTTTCCACGAAGCAATTAACACTCTTGTCGATTTCCTTAATAAATGGAAAAATTACTATCGGCACTAGAAAATTTCTATCACATATAACTTAATCGGCATCGATAATAACATTTATATTCTTTGCTGAACGACAGCATGACTACTCATTACCGAAAAGAAAAAAAATGCTCTTCCAATTATCATAGAATTACTGGAATTGTAAATTATTTAAAATTTTGTCAAAAAATAATGTTGACTCAGTTGTATATGCATTATTGAGGTGAGATTTCACTAAAAATCAAAGTTATAGAAGATTGGTGCAAGAAATGTGATCTGTGCAATAGTAGAAAAGGTCCTAAAACAAGCAGACGAGGAAAAATGGCACAGTATCTTTCCGGAGAGCCTTTTGAAAGACTTGCAATTGATATTCTAGGCCCACTTCCTTTGACAGAAAGAGGAAACAAATACCTGATGGTTGTAATGGATTATTTCTCCAAATGACCCAAAATAGCATCTCTTCCTAATCAAGAAACGACGACAGTAGCAGAGGCTTTTGTAACCAATATTATTGCGAAACACGGAGTCCCTCTGGAATTGCATTCTGATTAAGGACAAAATTTTGAATCCGAATGATGGCAGGAGTTGATGAAGACATTAGACATTAGGAAAACTAAGAAAACACGCACTACGCCCCTCCACCCACAGACCGATGGAATAGTAGAAAGACATCATAGAATTATCTTTCAATGTTTGTCTCTGAAAACCAAAAATACTGGGACAATTTAGTTCCTCTATTTCTGCTAGCCTATAGATGTTCTGAACACGAATCAACCGGTTATATTCCATCTATGCTAGTCACTGGCAGATAAATGAAGCTTCCCCATGATCTTCTTTCTCTTCTTCCTCCTTTCTGCGTCTTTCCCTCTCCTCCTCACGCCTTTCCTTCTCTTCTTCTTCCTTTCTGCGTCTTTCCTTCTCCTCCTCGCGTCTTTCCTTCTCTTCTTCCATCTTTAAAAACCATGCTGGGGTTCCGGAAGTATTCATGTGTCTGTAGTATGCGGTGGATCTAGTATTTACCATAAATAGACATGAATATTTCTTAGATCCCACCGCTGTCACCAATGTTACTCATTATCCTTTCTTAAACTTTCTTCTTTTACAACACAATACTATGAATATACACGTCTTTTTTATATCACAGAACTCACCTCAACTCTAATACTTCAAAACTAAACTTGTCCCGCATTTTATACTTTTTATCTATTCCAGACGGTTCTCGACTTTTCGATGACATTTCTCGACTTTTCGATGACATTTCTAGACTTTTCGATGACAGTTCTAGATGTATGTCTTCTTCTTTTTCTTCATGGACCTCTACATCTCCTCAGTACAGGTCCGACGTTATCGAGTCTTATTTAATTTAATCCTTTTTGAATCTTACACAAAATTTAATTTTTTTGTTATTATTGTTTATATGCGTCAATATGTTCGTCTCACATTCAGAATAAAAATCGACAAAAATAAACATCAAAATCGGGTACGAAATTCGTCACCATGGCATTCTGTCGTCCGATTTTGAGACTACCAAATTCGTCACAAAGAAAATTTATGATCTTAAAATTCTTAGATTCAATAAAAACTTTGTTGATGCCACAATTTTGTCACCATGGGCGTTTTAAGGTTTATAAAAAAGTAATATGATTGAGACGTTAGACAAAAGCCTATGGCGGTCATTTAACTTGAAGAATAGTCTTCTCTCTTCTCTTCCCTTATTTTTGTTCTCTCTCTCTTTCTGGATGTCTGTTCTCAGATTCATTGAACACTCAACACTTTCAGAGACTGTTTATGATAAACGTATCGATGCTGTTATAACCTGTTTTCGTACAGCTTATTATTAATAATATAATTTATCTAAATAGCGGTACTTTAATTAATATCACAACGAATCCGTTGCTTACATGAGTACCTTGAACTTAAATAGTAATTTATTATACGTACATGAGCAATTTTTACGATGGGATGTTCGATTACAGTTTTTATATGTGTTCATTTTAAAATCTGCATAAATATGGGGTAAATACTGAAATGAAAATTATGGACTTTATTCTTTTATTCACTTATACACTGTCGTCCGAAATAAAGAAGTACATTTTGTATTTCAAAATTATTTCTTTGTTTTTAGGGCGATTTATTTTCTCATCACAGGAATAATTAACCCTACTTATCCTCCATAAGGCGTCAAAATAAAATGAGATATAGATTTACAGGACCAGACTTCAAAATTTTTTCTTCAGCGGTGCATTTAAGCTCATCTCAGCTAAATTTGAACTGATATGCTTTTTTGGTGGGTAAACCATCCAGAACACTTCAGTAAAAACTGGAGTATCCAACTTTCTCGTATTTGGAAAATAATATATTTTAATTGAAATATAAACATTTAAAAAACATAACTTTAAATAATTTATAATTTAAAGCAAAATATTATGAATGTGGCCACCGTAATTTTTTACCACTTCTTCTATTCGCCTGCGCGATAAATTGATAGCCCCTAGCCCCATTTATTGAACTCTGTCCAAAAATTGTTCCAAACAAACTGCAATATTTCTTTGAGTTGCTCGATGGATTCAAATTGTTGTCCATCATACACATTTTCTTCGAAAATTCCCCAAATTAAATAATCAACAGGATTTAATTCTGGGCTGTTAGGCGGCCACATCTTTGGCTCAATGTTATCAGGCCATTTATCCCAACATGGATACTGCAACTTTTGGATTTTTTCCTGTTATAAGATGCTTTATTGGGATTACCCTCTTGAATTGTACGTCATCGTACACCCTATTATTTTAGAAGTTTTAGGTGTCCTCAAATAAAACATTTTTATTATCTGTAATTACATCTAATAGTTTTTCTCTTACGTTTTTCTATTACGTCAGTTTTGGACAGTAAACTATATCAAATATCTTAACATGTCAATTTTCTTTAATATTCCTTTGATTTGACGTACGCGAAACCCTAGTTACCTTTCGATTTTTCTGGTTCCGACAGCTCAGCCAGGTTGCCAATTTCTTATAATAACCCTTACCCTATCAAAATTTTCTTTAGTTCTCGAGCATCGCTTCCTTCCTTTGTCAAACAAATTCTTATAACAAAACAATGTAAGACAAACAATGGGAAACATGTAATTTATTATTAAGAAGGTGCCCTCCTTGTGAAGTTATTTGAATAATATGGTTTTTAGATGGTTTTATTTTAGGCCATCTAAAAATACCCAAAATAATAGGGTACAATTTAAGACAGAAATCCTTTTAGAACGTATATTAATTCAAATAAATAGTTCATGATTTTTGTGGCAGTTTCGTTACATAAATCGATCGATAGCACAATGTTTAAAAAAAAATCTTGGTTTCCACCAAATTTGTGAAAAATATGGTGCTTCTCATATATTAATTAGAGAACTGGAGGCAGAATGCACATTATACACATTATACAGGAACTAGTACAGCCGCATCTTTACTACTAACTCCTGTTGAATGTCGGGACATCGCAAACGTATTAACATGCGTCAAAAGTAGCCTTATTCGGGTTTTTGTTTCTGGACAGTTCGTAAACCAATCTGGAATTGCACAGAACTAGTTGCGTACTTTATTCAGCCCTAAGAACTATTCTCGGACCGTTTGAAATTGGACCGAGTTTGAAAAAACCCGAACACCCTCATGGTCTATAAAACTGAACTAACCTAACTAATTTGACAATTGACTTTTCTTTGGCTTGGATTTTGTATCAAAATAACTCATTACTGTTGTGGATCCTGCATCCTTGCATTTTGGCCATTTTGTTGAAATTTCCGTTTTTTCATTGTCTTGTAACACTTCTGGAATTATAACATTGTTGATCACACTGAACACTGTTTACACTACCACTAGCACCATTAATTACATGGATGAAAATACGCACACATTTGCGTCACATGCCGTGAAATGACGTGGAGCTGCTAGTGTGTTTCTATGGTGAAGCGAGGGTTCCCCATTAAAGTAGATCTTTAATCGATTTAATACAAATAATCACACCTAGACATCTTCACTGTGAGGTACATATTTATTTACAACTTCCAATATGCCTGGTATATACAAAGACCGGTTCTGTTTTATTTTAGATAGATGCAGATGTAGATTGTAATGTCCTTGCATTTACGGCCAACTGGTTGGTAATAGCTGTTGTTAGGAAGATACTTGTTTCTTCTTTATTGCATACTCGAACCATAAAAGAATCAGTATTTTCTGGTTGATTCATTTTTTTTTATTCGACGCGATTCGAAGAATTAAAACAAATGGTTCTCAATATAAGAGTACTTGATGACCGGACGTATTAGTCTTTAGAGTTTTTTTTCCATTTTAGGTGCGTATTTCTACAACGCAAATTGTATCTCCGAATTATTTACAATGCAGTTTATGTTGTCCTTTTTAAAGTGAGTCCGTTAAGTATGGAAGGGCTATTCGCTGCTAAGGAAAAATGATTAGAGAGGAAAAAAATAAAGAATTTTTTACCATCTTGTTTAGTTTTTATTACGATATTATTACGATTGAACAGGAAAAGTTGAGTTAAAGAACAACTAAAGTGACCCGATTACAGTATTTTGCATTGGCACCAACTAGGTCGGTTAGTTAGTTAGTTAGTTATTCCACTGTGTCGTTCAAATGATTTACGATATTATTCCCGACAGTGGCGCCGTGACTTGTGTTTAAAGGTAGAGCAGTTTTCCAACTATAGTTTGTTTTTATTATAATTATTTGCTGAATAGCCAATAAGGTTTATAAATATATTTAATTTGTATGGCTATCTTCTGTATATTCCTTGTATGGAATTTTGTATGGAGACCGTTTGAAACGACAGGTGGAGGTGATCTATCGCGGGAATCTAATAATTTATAAAAGATAAATGAGCGCCATTGAGCGGCGTTTGCCTTAATGGGATTAAAAATATCTCTCTTCACTTCTATTTTAGAAAGAGTATAACACTTCTCAATTTCCAAGTTTTAACACAGAGAGTGAAAACTTACCCTAAGCTTTACTGGATATCCGGCGACATCTTTAGTTGTCATCAGTCATGATTAAAGAAATTGTCAATGTTTTTACCAAAGATGGCGCTGTTTTCTTGAATAACTAAAATTTTACGTTGATAGCACATACGACTCCGTTTCACGTACAAGAAGAACCCACATGAAGTTGCAGTCGTATGCGCGAACTTGTTGTCAAAACCAGCGCCATATTGTAAAATTGACATTCGACTTCAAATCAGTTGAGTAACGTTTTTACATTTTCGGACTCGATAAAAGTTTTTAAGAATCTGTCGGCCTTGACTGTGGATAATTTTTCCTTTAATACCAACAAGTTTTTTATTAGATCAAATTAAACACACAACACTCACATATAAACTAGCTAAACGTCATAAAATATTAAAAATCAAAATATTCGACAGTAAATGCAAACACAACCTCAAATGTCAATAATAAAATGGCTGTCGGCATGAAAATCGTTTGTAACGCCCATGGCATAAAACGGTCGTTACGAGGCGACATATATAAACAAGACCGATTTTGATTTCTGCGCAAGTTGGCAAACTTCAAGTGGCTTCTTCTTATGTGAAACGGAGACTACGTGCGAAATGGTGAGATTTTGTTTGCGTCGTTTGTCATTTTGACAGTCATTGTCTGGCGTTGTTCGTGTTTGTAAATTTGTATTCAGGAGTGGTACTTTATAATAGAGGAGTTCAGTTTAAGGTCAGTGTGGCTAACAAAAAGTGGTTTTTATGACAAGAAGGACAGTTAATGTATTCCATTCAAAACATAACATTTTTGCAGGTTTTTTTATCATTGCGAACATCTACATTGCTTTATTAAAACAATGAAAACACCCCCGAAATGTAAATTTTAAAATTTAAAATGACGTTTTTGCTGAATACTCAACCAACGTATCGGTTGCCAATAATTCTAGGAATTTTTGGCAAGTCACTATTTGATTTCTGTCATTCTGTCACTACTTATGTCAGATGTCACTGGAAAACGCAATCAGAAGAACTAGAACTACTACAAAAGTCTAATGGAAAATAAGGGTAGTATTTCTTAATTGGAATGTTAAATGTGTCCAATATTTTTTTGGGCGTTGCTAGTCGACCGCTAATTGGGCGAATACTTTTTTTTATTCGACCACTAATTCGTCCAGTAGTCGTACGACTTATTTATGCTTCCAAATTATATTTTTCTTCCCCGTCGTAATTTAAATTATGTATATCTTTAAGTGTTGAAATAAATAAACTGTTAACATCTTCCGTAACGTTAATTTTAAAGGAGGCCTGACATTGCTCCTGGAATATGCTTGACGATCTTCCTCCAGTTCCTTTGGGGGCGTCCATTAATTACGTGAGGTGTTCAGGGGGGAGGGTGAGGGGATCGAACCGAATCTTACAAAATCTCACTTGGGGGAGAGGGGGGGTCTTGGCAAATATCACGTAATTTTTTTCCAGAAGAAAACGATGTAAAATTGCGTCAAAATTAAGTTACATTAAAATAAAAAACGTGTATTTATGATCTAATTTTATCACTGTGATTTTAGATTACGGTAATATTCCCAAATACTAGTCTTTGCTAGTCTTGAATGAAAGTAATCAAGCAAATTGTTTTTTTTTAATAAATCCAACGCTTTTACATCCAAAACACAGATTTTGAAAAATCTCACGTAAGATTAGGAGAGGGGGATGAGAAAAATCTTACTACATCTCACCAAGGGGGCGGGGGGTCATAAGATACTCAATAATGCCTCACGTAATTAATGGACGCCCCCTTTGGTTTTAAATTTTTTTCCTCAATTAATACACCAATATTTTATTGAATAGTAGCGTAAGTTTGGATTTTATTTCCTGCATTTTTCTATTGTTACACAATCTCTTTTGTAAAAAACACAGTGTACAAAATTTTGAGTATTAATTAATTATTCTTTTTTCCAAATCGCTATACGAATTAAATTTTTAATTTATTTGTAAATTTTCTGTACCATTTACTTCTCTTTCAGTGTCTAATAATTCGTTATTGTTTTCTTCTACGTCCATATTATCTTGAATATCATCAATCCCATCCCAGGATGATTTAAATTAAAAACATTTTTGGTTTTGAAATTTACTTTTATCTACGACCACCATTAAAATTAAGCATTTACAAACTCATATAAATACGTGAAATTACGTTTTATAAATACGTCTAAAGCGTGCGAAAAAGAAAAATGCTTTTTAAATGGAAGTTTCATTATAACACCCAAAAGAGTGCGAAAAAGTACAATGCTTTTTAAATGGAATAATCATTATAACACTCTTTTTTATTTGTATATTTATTAAGTAACCTTAGATAATTTTGTGTTTTGTTTTCTCTCAAAGGTTCTGTAATTGTAATAATTTTGTACTGTCATTAAGAAGTGTGAAACGTGAATGGTCAATAATTGTCAGAATCTGTCAAAAATTGTCAAAAATTGTTAAATATTTTTAAAAATGGTCAAAAATAGTCAATAATTGTCAAAATTTTTGAAAGTTGTCAAAAATGGTTAATAATTATCAGAAGCTGTCAAAAATGGTCAATAATTGTTGAAATTTTGAAAAATGGTCAAAAACTGTTAAAATTTTGAAAAACCGGTCAATAATTATAAAAAACTGTCAAAAATGGTCAATAATTGTTGAAAATAGTCAAAAATTTTGAAAAATGGTCAAATTTTTTTGAAAAATTGTCAATAATTGTCAGAAACTGTCAAAAATGGTTAAAACTTGTCAATTATTGTTAAAAACTGTTAAAAATGGGCAATTATTGTCAAAAATGGTTAAAAATTGTCATCATTTTGAAAAATGGTCAAAAATTATCAGAAATTTGGAAAAATGGTCAGTAATTTTGAAAAACAGTCAAAATGGTCAATAATTGTAAAAATTTTGAATAATGGTCAATAATTGTCAAAGGTTTGAGAAATGGTCAATAATTGTCAACAATTGTCAATAATTATCAAAAAGAGTCAATCATTTTGAAAAATGGTTTAAAATTTTGAAAAATGGTCAAAAATGGTCAAAAACTATCAAAAATGGTTAAAAATTGTCAAAAATGGACAATTATTGTCAAAAACGGTCAATAATTGTCAGAAACTGTCATAAATGCTCAAAAATGATCAATAATAATTATCAAAACTGTCAAAATTGGTCAATAATTGTTAAAATTTGGAAAAATGGTCAAAAATTTTGAAAAAATGGTCAATAATTATAAAAAACTGTCAAAAATGGTAAATAATTGTTAAAAATTTTCAAAATTTTTGAAATATGCTTAGTCAAAATTTTTGAAAAATTGTCAAAAATTGGCAATAATTGTCAGAACCTGTCATAAATGCTCAAGAATGGTCAAAAATTGTTAAAATTTGGAATAATGGTCTAAAATGGTCAAAATTTTTGAAAAATTGTCAAAAATGATCAATAATAATTATCAAAACTGTCAAAATCGGTCAATAATTGTCAAAAATTGTCAATAATTGTTAAAATTTGAAAAAATAGTCTAAAATTGTCAAAATTTTTGAAAAATTGTCAAAAATGATCAAAAATTGTTAAAATTTGAAAAAATGGTCAAAAATTGTCAAAAATGATCAATAATTGTCAAAATTGGTCAATAATTGTCAAAAATGGTCAATAATTGTCAAAAATGGTCAATAATTGTTAAAATTTGGAAAAATGGTCTAAAATGGTCAAAATTTTTGAAAAATTGTCAAAAATGGTCAAAAATTGTCAAAATTTTTGAAAAATTGTCAAAAATGATCAATAATTGTCAAAATTGGTCAATAATTGTCAAAATTGGTCAATAATTGTCAAAAATGGTCAATAATTGTTAAAATTTGAAAAAATAGTCCAAAATGGTCAATAATTGTCAAAATTTTTGAAAAATGGTCATTTTATTGTGCATAAGAAGCAAGCTTCTGTCGGCGGTCCGACGACCACTCTCCTTTTTTTTGGATTGGTGTAACACTAAAAAAATTAAAAATTAGACGGAAAATGTTCTTATTGCATATTTCTCGGAAAAGTCAATGGAAATCATCAACGTTATGGTCCCATTATTCAATGTTGAAAACTACCATAAATTTAAATTTAAACATTGATATAAGTAAGTTTCATAAACTTATTACCTTCATAAAACGACAATCAGAGAGGCATAAACCAAAAAAATCAAAAATTTTCAAAAGGGTACAGATTTTGGATTTTATAAATGGAGTACCAGATAATGAATTTCTTATGATGAATGTAGGCAATAATTCAAACACAATTATTAAAAAGAGAGGTTATGTAATATATAATTAAGGGAAACTATTTTT
Source organism: Lochmaea crataegi (assembly GCA_947563755.1). Classification (NCBI taxonomy): domain Eukaryota; kingdom Metazoa; phylum Arthropoda; class Insecta; order Coleoptera; family Chrysomelidae; genus Lochmaea; species Lochmaea crataegi. Next base: position 14,972,249 of record OX387425.1, read on the forward strand.
AATGTGGTCGTGGATAAAACATTGTATGATACTCATGTGTGAATTACTTTTGCGCACTCGTTGCGAAAAAAGACATTGGCTACGCTCGTGCCTTTCATTTTCGCAACTCGTGCGCAAAAGTATCACTTCACGCACTAGTATCATAAATAAAACAAACAAAACCCAAACTTACGCTACAATTCAATAAAATATTGGTGTATTAATTTTAATTCCCACCATTTTAGGACGAGTAAAAAAAAATTCGTCCGATTAGCAGTCGACTAGACACTTCGATATTTTATATGGATTTAATTGATATTATTTAATGAAATTGGTATTATTACTACTTCAGCTATGAACAGTAAATTGAAAAACGAAATATATTGGAAAACGTTTGCTATGGGCTTAGCTTGATTCAATAAATACAAATAGATTGATGTGCATTGATGTGTATAGAAACTGGATTATTTTTGGAAATTAATTTGGCAATGGCAACTACTTAGTTATTATTATATTTAATTAAACATGAGCGCTAATTAGAGAGTGATGTACATACATACCTATTATAAATTAATATTGATTAATGGAGAATAATTGCTTTCCATGCGACTGTTTATTTATGAACTTTATTATCATTATATTGGAATGTACCTAAATGAAATATTAATTGCCAATTTTGGGATTATTTGTAAAATATTTATATCGATTCGTGCCATAAAAATATTTTATTACAATTTATAAAAACATTCAGATGGCTTCCCAGTGTTCAATTTAAAATATATTAAACAAAAATTAAAATCTATTTAGTTAATCATATAAGAACAACAATCAGAATTCAAACTTTTTGATATGCCAGTAGAGTCGACTTGTGATAATTACCACGAACTTGATAATACATGTTATACCATGTACTATGAGATCAAAAAATCTTTATTTGGGAAACTACCTTCTTATGTTCAAGATGATAATCGATTCAGAAGAAACACGATAAAGAATAGAGACGCGCGGAGGTGCGTTTTTCACATAATTCTAGGAGGTTCAGTTTATGTTTGGTATCTAAAGGAGCCCCAAAAAAGTTGAACTATAAGGCCTTATATCCTGCTTTTCTCTTTTCAAGTAACATTAGTTCATCTGAAACCGCGAACGTGAAGTAGCAGTTTTAAACATCGTTTTTCAATTCAATTTTTAGATTTGAATATAGAGGTTATTTATGTTTTAGGGCCTGTAAAAAGCAGGAGTAACTGCAATGTAGGGAAATAATACCAAGGAGACCCTCAAATGAACAGAATACAAAACGGACAGTTAGTTTGAACATCTAATGAGCAAAAAATGAATACCGATTGAAGGAGCTCACAGCCGTACTGAAAAAAAAATTAAGAAATGAAGCAAACACAAGACGTGCTAAGGGTAAAGTTGACGGCAAAATTAATAGAAGCCACCGAAAAATGCTATTAGGAGAGAGACTAGAACTTAAGAGAGAGTCTAAAACAAGTAAACGGCGAGCAGGAAAACAAAATCAAGAAGATGGATCCAGAAATGGAAGGAGTATGGAAAACATGGCACAGACGATTGAAAAAATGCAAGACTAGACAAGAAGTAGAAGCTGGTTAGAGCGCGTCCGAAGGAAGGTGCAGAGGACCGAGTCTCCCCGTGACGACGAGGAGAAATGGAGTATCTCCGGAGTATCCACTACTAAACTGGTTGGGATTACAGGCATCCGAGACAAGTTCGGAGTAAAGATCCCCTGCGAAGTACCCGAGGATTACAGGAACCTAATCAGGTACCTGAACGAAGTGGAGTGGAATGGCATTTATACACACCAAGAAAATAAAAGAGGGGAAAAATTGTCGTCCGGGGACTGACAAATAGCGAAGACATCAACGAACTACAAGAAGACATCGACAAGGAAGGAGTCCAGATCGGTAAAAGTAGGCAGATCTAAGTACGGCGAAATAAAGCTAATGCCCATCTACATTGTGGAGCTGAATGTACAAGCAAAAGAGAAGATAAGGAAGATCCAACACGCGAGGATGAGATGGTAAGAGCTATGAAGAGGAAATGGACCGACACTGTTATAACGAGTGAACAAGATCCAGAGACAAATCAGTCACCTGCAGCGAACTACAAAATATTCTCACAAGCACCAAACAACAGGAAGACAAATAGGACACCGAAGCCAACCCCAAAAGGAACCCTTTGATAATTAATTAGTATTATTGACGATAGTAATATTATTTGTAATACTTATTTTGTTGGCAACAATAGATTCTTTCTCTGAGCGGAGGCCACATTCTTGACATTCTACAACGTGTATATATGAAATGGTTGTATGTTGATGTCAGCAAAGAAATATTGTTTGTTATATGCTGGCTGTAATAAAACTAAAATAAAAAATGATGAAGTCGATTGATTTTTTTAAAGTTTTCGTGGTATATAAAAGAATATTAATTTTTTTTCTAGACATGATAAAAATATCGACGTGGTTTGACGGATGTTATTTATTATTATTGCCGGCGACTACACCAAAAATAGAATAAAAAATTAACCAGTTTCAGAGAGCTTTATTATTAATCCATCCATCACGATTTGTATTGTTCAAGAGATAAATAATGCGAACACTTCGATTAAAGTGAAAACAACAAGATTGACAGAGCCGTAGGTATACTCTTTCTAAAGTCAATGTGAATACATGAGAAAAAAAAAACAATGTTATCAGAAATGTTTTCTAAAATTGCAAAGGTCACTATAGAAATGTTTTTCTTAATTAAGGAAATTTTGAAAATTCGGCAACGTAGCAATATGGCTGCTAATACAAAAGAAGAACTAAAGTACCCTGATTACAGCATTTTGCATTGGCACCAACTATGTCGGTCAGTTATTCATGCGGCTCACTGTGCCGTTAAAATGATTTACAGCGTTAGTTAATCCTACCAGTGACGTAGATGTAGAGAGCAGTACTTTCAAATAGGTTTGTTTTTATTATAACTATTTGCTGAACGACCAGTGAGTTTTATAAATATAATTTATAAGTAATTGATTAGTATGGCATTTTGGAGTCCATTTGAAACGACAGATCGAGATGAATCTAATAGTTTATAAAAGATATATACACTATACATATTGACTTTAAAATGAGTATAATATAAAATTTTCTTGAAACTTTTTTTTTTGAGTTTACCTTCTAAGATACGATTTTCATATTTAGCCCGAGGTATGAAAATTTTATGAGGAGTAAAATCGAGTGATAACTAAAATTAACTAAAATTGTTACGTTCCTTTGCGCAACGTACTTATGTCTTTGTAGCAGAGTGGTATAGAGGTCTGGCTGCGAAAATTAAGAATTGTAGGCGTAACGTTCGAATCCGGGTCGCGGTCATAATTTTTTTCATCTGCTATATTGTGACACTTGTATTTAAATAACATTCAATAATGGCCGTATGCACCGTTTAACTAAACTTGTTTACATAGTCGTTAATGTTGCCTTGGTATGCACCGAACGAACTTAGCGACATACATGAAAACCTGTAAAGCATTGTGAAAAATACAGAGATTTTAGACAATGTCCTGAATGACTGTCAATACCGCTTTTCATCAAAAAGTTAAACCATTTGTGAATGCCTGGATTTTATAAAATATGTATTTAATATGATTTACCAAGTTTTATTTATAACAAACATTCACACAGAAGAAAAGACAACAAAAATAGTAAAACTGGAGCAATATTTTGACAACATGAGATTTGTCAAGGAAAAGCAGATCCATATCATGTCAGATAGTCAGGCCGCACTCAAGGCAACCTCAAGCCAGAAAGTGAAGTCTAGAAATGAAATCCTTAGCCAGTCAGGTGAACTAGGCGAGAACAACATCGTCACTTTACTGTGAGTTCCAGGATACACTGGAATATTGGACGAATTAGGCAACGTCGAAAAGAAGAGAAGCTATGACCATTGGAAAGATTTAGTAGGGTTAGAAAATCAAAAATACTCCTGGGAGACTATAACCAGGTGAGAAAAAATGAATGCCCAAGTTAGAATAAGACTGCACTAAAAGTTTTGACAGGTGCTCTAACTGGACGCTGCTTCCTGGATGGGCACCTCTAAAAAGCTCAAACTAGAGGAGCAAGAAGATAGAAGAAGATCTGTTGATAGAAGAAGGACACTTATCTTAACTGAAGCCAGTGGATATCCTAAAATTCTTCCAGGAAATCGGGCTGAAGGAACCACTAGTCTCCGAGTCTTCCCTCAGGACCCAAAAAGAAGGAAGAGAGCACAATAGTTCTCAGTGAATGTCACCCCACTAAACATACATACATTCATTGGAAAACATATTAAAACCCATTTCATCTTATTTTCAATTATAGGAAAAATGGATACCTAATAGAGAACTCGATTGACAATTACCACTATCTTGTGACTTTTTTTTTTCAATCTGTGGAAAATATAAGTAACTCTCAAATTTATATGCATTTTAACAGTCGCACTGGGACCCTCACTGGGTACCCGGAGAATATGAAACAGGGGGGTTAGCGACTAACCCCAGTCTGGATCTATGTAATCCATATGCAAATCAGGCTAAACTAGGTACATACAATACAAAAATAAAAGAATCCAATGAGAAGTCCTGGAGAGAATTCTGTCCCTGACAGCGTCAGAATCAATAGGATTCTCAAAAGGGATACTTCTAACAAACTTGGTTTTCAAATACTGAGGCAGAGGCTCTAGAGCATCTCCTCAGTGTGCACTTTCCAGGTTCGGTGAAGATAGAGTCAAGCTCTGACAACAGGCCGGTTGCCAAAACAAATGCAACCAAAGAGGACTGGGAACTCACGAATAAGATATTCAGACCCCATCTCATCAGATGGGCCGTAAACTCATTTGACTCCTACAAAACTCCAAGACCAGATGGCATATTCCCCAAGCTTCTGCAAGAGGGACTAGACATCATAATGGGTCCTTTAGTTCTGATACTTCGAAGCAGCCATGCTCTAGGGTATATACCAATTGCATGGAGAGAGTCAAAGGTGGTGTTTATTCCTAAACGAGGAAAAGAAACGTACACCCAGGCAAAATCCTACCGACCAATCAGTCTGACATCATTCATGGTGAAAACCATGGAAAAAGTCTTACAAATGTATTTACAAGAAGGAGCGCTTAAGAGCATCCCTCTACATAGTCTACAATGGGCTTATCAAGCAGGGAAATCAGGTGAAGCTGCCCTGCATAATTTGGTCTCAGGTCTCGAAAGGAGCCTGAATCATAAGGAAGTAGCCCTTGCAGCATTTCTAGACAACGAAGGTGCTTTTGACAACACATCGATGTTATCAATTAACAGATCCCTTAAAAACAGAGGGATCAACAGTACCACATGCAAATGGATAGGATCCATGCTTGAGCATAAGAGAATAACAGCACATATGCATGATAAAACATACACCGTTAGGACAACTAAAGGATGTCCTCAAGGTGGAGTACTTTCACCACTTTTGTGGAACCTAGTTGTGGATGACTTGATCTGTAGGTTGAATGATCAAGGCATATGGACGCAGGGCTTTGCGGACGACATAGTGATTGTCACCAATAGGAAATTCCCGGAGGTGGTTATAAATGTCCTACAGGAAGCACTGCGAATTGTGGAGGAATGGTGCTTTACAGAGGACCTTTCAGTTAATAAAAAAAAACCAAACTAGTTGCTTTTACGAATAGAAGAGTTCTCCCGCAGGGTAGAGTACTGTTGTTCGGAGAAGAACTAGAAATATCCAAAGAAGTCAAATATCTGGGAGTGACCCTTGATTCCAAACTGAATTGGAAGGCACACCTGGAAAAAATTACTACCAGGGCGACTAGGCTTTTCTGGCAATGCAGAAGAGTTATGGACAAAACCTGGGGAATACGACCTGAGGTGGTTCACTGGCTCTACACAACTGTGATAAGGCCAACGATCACCTATGGATCAATAGTCTGGTGGAGAAGGTCAGAAGTGTCCTCTGCAGTTAATATATTAACTGCGATCCAAAGACATGTCCTTCTTGGTATTACCAGGGCAATGAACAGCACGGGGACGACATCAAAGGAAGTCTTTTTATAAGGGCGGAGGCAATGATGGCAATTCTTAGGCTGAAATCGGGAAACTTATGGTCCCCGAACAATGTTCGAGAAGGACACACTGATACAAATGGGACAATACTAGACGAACCCATATTTCACATGAGTTTTGATAGCATGACACCAGAGAATATATTCACTGAGCGAGTGAATATCATCATCCCATCTAGGGAACAGGTGATACACCCAGGTAATTCTGGAGAAATCATCTGGTTCACCGATGGCTCCAAAACAAACCATGGCACTGGGGCTGGTATAAAAGGACCTAGAAAGAGAATGTTCTTTAGCCTTGGTCGATATACGACTGTGTTTCAAGCAGAGACGATTGCCGCTATAGCTTGTATTGATGAAAACATCAGAAGAGGATATACCGGAAAAAAATTTGAAATATTCTCTGACAGCCAGGCTCTGCTTAAGGCTATCAGTAATCCTACAACTAGGTCTAGACTAGTGAAAAACTGCAAAGAATCCCTCAACAGGCTGGCAAGAGACAACAAAGTGTCTCTAATATGGGTGCCGGCACATGAGGGTATTGCAGGTAATGAAATGGCGGACCAGTTAGCTAAAGAAGGCTCTAAAGGAGACTTCATAGGTCCGGAACCGTTTTGTGAAATCACAAAAGATTGCATAAGAGGGGAAATCGGAAACTGGCTAGATAGGGAACACCAATTCAAATGGAGGGTGACACAAGGGCACCTTCATACAAAGAGTTTACTGAACAAGGTAGACAAGGAACTCTCAACCAGGCTACTGAAACTGGGTAAGAGACATTTGAAGACAGTTACCGACCTGGTGACTGGACACTGCACCTTGAGGAAACATCTGTACAATATGGGCAAAGTTAGTGAACCTATGTGCAGAAAATGTAAACTTGATGATGAAACACCTACTCACATACTCTGCTTCTGCGAGGACTTACAAGAACTTAGACGGAAGCACTTTGGAGAGGAAGTTATACAACCATCACAACTACTGAAAATCCCTCCAGCCAAACTAGTGACCTTTATAGAAGTCACGAAGCTTCTGGAATGGAAGTAGATAACATGGGAAATGGTACAAAGATTCAGATCAAGTGCCTGGGCTGATGAGCACAACCCAAATTTATGAATGAATGAATGAATCATCATCGTCTTCTAGAAGAGCTGCTTCCAATTCGCGATCACTCAAATATCTTGCAGACATTTTAAAATGTAAATAACAATCAGAATTTCAAAATATAACCTTTCTCGACTGACCAACAACTAAAATAGTGCTTGTAAAAAATCGGGTAAATCGGTATGGCGAGCGGCGGATGCGTGTCAATCATTGATTGATTGGTTCGGCACCACCAGTCAGAGGCTTAGAGACCTCGGCACCTCAGTCTTTAGGCTTCTTGTGCTCTTGATTATACCATTTATGTGAAGAGACCAGTAGCCCTTATCAGACTCAACAGTCTTTTCACTAGGTCCTTCTTGGAGACATCTTCCCTAAATCATACTATCCATTCTAAAAATATGGTCAAATATTTCACCAAGTGTAACAAATTATATGCCTATTGGTTGAAAAAATACTTAAAATAAATGTCTTAAACAAAAAGTAAAAATAAATAAGTAGTTCTAAAAAAGTGCTCTGGGGTCAGTGCCTAACCCCCCCGTTTCAGGTACCATTGTTAATGGTTTGTACAATTTAAAAAATACATTGTTTACTTAAAAATTCAAAACGCCAAAATTTTAATATTGAAATCCAATACAAGTTTTCGAAATTCACTTACTCAAAGGTTTTTCACCCATTATGGACATTGCATATTCACCCACCTGAAATGAAAATTATATTTTAAAACATAACAAGTAAAGATACATAACTTAACAGTATATAATTGACGTCAAAATGTTTAAGTAGACAGTTAAACTGATAACCAATGGTAATAACACAATGTGACATTGCTTTTATAATTTTATGTTAATTCGTAAAAAAATATTTATTCGTTCAATTAGTAGCTTTAGGAGACTTAAACATGATTATGTTAAACCACGGAAAAGGAATGAGAACCTAGTGAGATGCTAAGAATTGTTATTTATATTTGAAATTGGTAACATTCACACGAGTGGGAGAATGTTGTCGACAACACCAATAGTGTGAGGCGGCACTTTTCACACAATATACATTATTTTTCGACGACCTCAGATTAATGCACAAACAAAAAGTTATTATGTCGTGTTTTATTAAAGCAATGTATATTTTGAGGAAAAGTCGGATTTTCTTTTGAAATTGTCTCTATCAAATACAGTGCAGCATAGCTGTGAAATAAACAAAGCTGTTTAGACTTCTATCAAATTCAGTGACTGTATTGGAAAGTTTTATTTTGAAAAATTTAGACAGAGCGTTAAATTATCTTAAAATAATGGCTTTCCTAAGAGAATGGATATTTGTTAGGATACGTTTTGTAATAAATGTTGTTGGTACTAGTGCTAAAGAGATTATGTTATTTTTTTTTCCTAATGTAACATCAAGATACGACGCCTCTGTCTACTGTTTTAAAATTAATGTAAAGGGTGTGTTAACAGGCGCGTTCACAATACAAAAATTTCAATTGGAAATGTCAAATGTTGAGATTCACATTTATTTTTTCATGTTTCCTTGATGTCATATATTATTGACTAATAGGAATGTTACAGCAATAATTTACGAAGAAGAATTTAAATAAGTGATGATGTTTAAAATTCCTCATATGTTAATATGAGAATGGTATACAGAGAGGATTTAAAGAGGAAACATTTTTTTTATATTTTTCTAGGTTTGACTGACGGTCTTTTAGGTGAATTTTATTTTAATTATGAGCAAACGAAGAAGAAAAGGACTTGCCTTTAAAAAAGGGAATGTTGATGAAAACAACATTCCTTTGGTAACAGTTATTGCGGATGGTTAAAAAGATCTTACAATACGAACTACAATGCTTCCTCTGGAGTAGCTGTTATTATTGGTGAAGCAACCAAAAAACAGCCATAAAAAATAAATTTTGTTCCATTAACAAATGAAGAAATTAATGATGGAAATATCCTCATCTAGGAGAAGTAATTTACTTCTGGAGGGAGCGGAGTTCTATATACAGGGTGTTTCTAAATTCATGCGACAAAATTCAGGAGGTGATTGCTCTTATGAAATTAAGATGGGTCTTTCCTATAACAAAATTTCCTCAGCCCGCCCCTTTCCGAGTTTTTTTTTCTAAAATTTCAGTAAAGCTAGAAACTTGAAATTCTGTAATTTTCGTGCACTCGCAAAGGACTAACCACGGGTATTTTTTCAAAATTCTTGTTACATTATACGGGGGTGAAATTAGCAAATCAAAACTTTTTTTCGAGATGAAGTTTTATGGAATAAAATCTAACTTAAAATGCTTGTTTTATTTAAAAACTTTTTTTATTCTTAAATTTTTTTCCCAAAACCAATAGCTGCAGTGAAAAAAAAAATAAACACCATAATTTATAATTTTTTTAATAAATTGACTGGAAAACAGTAAAGATGTAAAATGTAATACGATTCATAATAAATGCTGGAAATGACAGAATTTCAAGTTTCTAGCTTTACTGAAATTTTAGAAAAAAAGAATAAAAAATCAATTTTGGTCACCTCCTTTTAAGGGTGATATCTCGGAAAGGGGTGAGCTGATGAAATTTTGTTATAGGAAAGACCCATCTTAATTTCATACGAGCAATCACCTCCTGAATTTTGTCGCATGAATTTAGAAACACCCTGTATGTATCAAAGTGGTCTACTGACTAGTGTATGTTATGTGCTACATTGTATTGTATAGTAATTCAAACAATTTAATTAAAAGTTGACTGATTGCTGTACAAAAATTCGCGCCTTAAACTTATGTTATACTCAGAGGGTACCTATTTACTCTGTCCTCCAATTGTCCAAGCTTACAATCCTTCTCAGGTAAATGACTTAATATACCTCAACATCAAAATAATTGTGCAGTCTCATATTTAACTTAACATATTATCTCGACTTTATCGTTAAGAAGAAATAGTGCGATATATACGTAGATGAGAACCGAAAAATTGTGCTAAAATTGCTATTCCGCCAATTGCAATGAATTGGGGAAGAATCCACCATTCACTTGACCCTGGCGAACGTTAAGCAGGCCGCACACTATCGCGGAACGGAACGGAATGGAACGAAACGGATATTTCGGAAGCATAGAATTAAGTTAGTAGCCGCACACTACGCGGAATGGATTGGAACGGAACGGAATTTATTGGATTGCTCACTGAGTGAATTTTTCCACGATTCCGCAGCCCCCTCCACTACCCACCAACCCGTAGCCACTAATCAGTACAACAAAACGTGTTCATTCCTGTGACAATATCACGCCGTTTTGTGTTTGTTTCCTTTTTGGATCTATTAATCAATAAAATTCGTGCTTATCCACATCTTTATCTGTTGTCTGTAAAATTTTTCACTAGACATTAGTATAGTACTTGAAAAAATTTTGTTCGTCTTCTAAAAGATCTGAGAATAGATGATGAAATTCACCAAATTATTGTCTTTCGAGGTTTATTTCATGGATCCATTTGCGCTTTTTTTGTTCTCTCTCGCAATTTCTTCTTCTTCAACAACTACTCACAGCGCCACAAATTCTTCGTCTGAACTGCCCATTGCGAATATCCAATACACTCTTACTCATATACAAATATTTTTTCCGTTGAATTCCGCGATAATGTGCGGAGATTCAAAATTTCCATTCCTTTCCGTTCCGTTCCATTCCGTTCCGCGATAGTGTGCGGCCAGCTTTTTATTCAACATACTTTAGTGGGGTATATAGTACCTACACTTCCCGCAAAGTAAGACAATAATATGACAAACAATTTAAAACTTTTTAAATAAAACACCCTGTAACTCAGACAAGAGACACATTTTATCTAGGGGATTTGGGTCAAATCTTCATATTTTGAGCTTAGAATTCTACAGTTGGAATATTTACAATTAGTAATAAAACACCCTGTATATTACTGAGTCTGTTATATTTCATATTTCTAGCGTATTATATTTATTAGATAAGACCCATTAAGATGTAATCGAGTTTTGTTTATCTCATCTCTAGTAACAAATACACATGGCTAAGGTTAAAATGCAGAAAGGACAAGTTAAGGGTTCTGAAAAGGTAAGTGGTCTGCATTGGGATTTTTTTGGAATTTTTAGTCTATACATAGCCGTGGAATTGAAAAGAGTAAATTCTGATAGTTGTATTAGTCCCGAGTTTTATTATAACTTTATTCTTTTTGAATCTTACAAGTCATAATATGCTGCATTTAAAAAGTTGTCATGATGGCCTAAGTTGCTTTAAGGCCGTATCTCACTTAGCAGCACTTCATAAGAACAGCAACTGATCATCACAAGCAAATTTTATTTCTTATGTGTATTTAAATGTAAGCGCGCCTACCTAACAGCATCAGCACAGCACCGACAAGGCACGTCAACGCCTCAACCATAACACATTTCTCAGAGAGAATATTTTTCGGACGGCGTGCTTGTGGTATGCTGATTCTTTGCCAACGTCGTACACTCACTTATCAGCATATTTCGCTTAGTAAAGTTTTTACAAATTGTTATATAGGCATATTGTACTATTGTGTCAGTTTGTAGCTATTTTAAAAGAGTACAGGTAAATAATTGGTTCTGAAAAACTCATAGAAGCGGTTCGCAACTACACTTACTTATATGACATAAGTAACAGTAAATACAGTGATGCAAAAAAGAAAGAAGTGGCTCGGCGAGGAATACATACATACATTTATTAAAATTTTTAAACTACATTTCATCTTGTCACTCCACTCTTCCTTGAGGACTTGAAAAATACTCTGTATAAGTAATTCGTACTTCAAATGACGAATTTTGGGCATTACCACCTTGTCTTTGAATAGCAAAAACATTGTTTCTGTCACTTGTACTTTGAAAACCGGAACATTTCCTAAATAGGTCTAAGAACACACCAATCTACTTCTAGAAACAAAACGCAACTGCTATAATAAAATATAAAATGAAGTATCGCGGCGGTGCTGATCCCGTGTTGATGCGTTAAGTGAACCCATACCTAACCGTCAAGTTGACCACTTGACGGTGCTGTGACGATGCTTGTCAGGTGCTGTGCTATTAAGTGAGTTACGGCCTTTATTGCGGTAAAAATATTGTCGGTTTAGAATCCCCCTAAAAGAAAATTGAAATGAATGAAGTATCATATCAAAAAAAATTTTAGAAGAAATTAATTATCGGCTAGGTAACTGTCAGAAAATGAACATTTGGTAAAATTTTGTTTATTTTGTTTCCTGTTCGAAGCATAAGTTAATTTTTCACTGTATAATTACTTCCTCGTTGTGTGTACCTACTCTGAGTAACATTCTAAAAATATATTTGTTGTGTGGTTCGATAACCATTAATCAAATAATCTGATATTTCTGAATAATTCAAAGGAACTGAAAATAGTATTTGAGAAACAATGGATAAAAACAGTAATTTATAGCATATATGGTGTATTACTAAAATTTACACAAAGGGTATCACGTTCCTGTAGATTTTCGGCAATCAAAATAATTAAAACTTATCGGAAATCGAGATTAAATGATTCACGAATAAATAAAATGTTTCTTCAAATCAATTAAACAGACCAGATGAGTAACGCACAATCCTGGTCAAACTTTGTTTGAAGCCAACATCTCAATAAAGATACCCCCATTAGCAGTGCCGTGCTTTTACACCTATGGAAAATACAAACAAAATTATTTATCGCCATTCAGAACTTTTGAGTGGGTTGCCTGCTTTCAAATTTGAAATTTCCTCAAATTCATTTCGACTTACAGAAAGTTTCGTGATTTTTTAGCCGAAATAGATGCTACAAATGTAAGGAGGGAAAAACTTGACTTGAGGAGAATGAGTGATTTGTAAAGATTGATATATTTAATTAGAATTTAACTTTTAATTACTTACTGTGTACTTACATTCAATTGTTTATAATATAGATAATAAAACAAATCTAAATGTTGAAAACAACTATTTACAAGACACTGGACGTGATGCCTGGATTTAATTGAACAGTCCATGTGGACATGGTCCAAGTAGGTTGAACAACCGAGATGACGTACCTGGAATTAGATAGAAAAACACTCTCGAGTATTCAATTTGCCATAAATAATGATTAATTATTGACTAACGATTAGTATAGTTGAAATCCCCAAAATGAATGAAAGTATTAATAATATACAAGGTGCATCTTATGTGTTTGAATTGTGATTATGCATATCAGTACTAAAGTAAAGTTAAAACTTCACTTGATCAAAAATAAATGCCTAATAGTAAATATTTAGGGTTATTAGGAAAGGTGCAAGGGGCGCAAACTCTCCCCAGTGCATGTAAGGAATATGTGGCACAAACTCTCCACAAACAATATTATAACTACTGTAAGTGGCGCAAACTCTCCACAGTACAGCAAAATAATATTACACTGCAAGTGGCACAAACTCTCCACAGTACAGCAAAATAATAATACACTGCAAGTGGCACAAACTCTCCACAGTACAGCAAAATAAGGTTACACTGCAAGTGGCTCTAGCTCTCCACAATACAGGGGGGTGGAAGGAGATATAGGTGACGTGAGAAGTCACCCTGTATCAGGAATGGACAAACCGCAAGTGGCGCAAACTCTCCACAATACAGTATAGGTATGTGAGTTAAACTGCAAGTGGCACAAACTCTCCACAATACAGTAGGATTGGATGAATAGGAAATGCAACAACAAATTAATGTTCTTAATAACGTTGAATATTAAAGAACTTTAAACAAAGTAATTATTAAAAATGATTAGCAAATATATATATATACTCTATGTGATACAATAACTTTTAAAATCAAATATCAAATAACAGGCAGAAATGAATTACTCTGTGAGATAGACTCACCTATTTAACTCCTGATATGCACCACAATACACAATATATTTTAATAGATTTATTTGGCTCAAGTGAACACTTTAGTTATTTTCTAGAAACTAAAACTCAAATCGTTCTTAAAATTTTCTTTCCCCTTTCGTGGCCTCGAAGACTACGTGACATTATGATACTTTACTTATCTGTTTCAGACAATTGGTTGTTTTGTCGAGAAATGCATTTCTGAAATATTAGGGTATACCCATATATATATATATACTTGAAACGAAAACTATTTTAAGAATAACAGGGTGGGAAAAAAAATTGTCTTACATGCATTAGTTAGTGAAAACCAACTTCCTCAAATTTCCTACTAATTCTTTTGTAATTTGATATTTTTTTAATAAACTGAAATAATAATTAAAGTTACAGTACAAAATAAAAAAAATTCTTCGTTTCGGTCTACTTACGCTTACGATAGAGAATAAAAACACGTTTATCGTCGAACATTACTATTGTTTTTCAAAATATTTTCCATGAAGATCAATTTACGTTGACATGCGCTTGTAAAAATTTTGTAAACGATTTTTCTACCCCGATTTGGAGTAGGTGAAGTGAAAATTATTGTAGAAATACTTTAAAAAGCGGTGTCCTGTGATAAGAAATGTAACAAAAATGATTTATGATCTTTTATGTACAAACCATTCGAAAATCTGGCGTGGGAATTGTTGTGGTTGAAAATATTGTCGAAGGTGATAATAATTCCAGCAGTGACATCGTGAAAGTATTTTATGGAAAATATCTAAGTAAAGAAAATTCATGTTTCAATTTGTACAGAAATCTACGAACTAGAAATTATGCTTTTAACTTTAAGAAAAATTGTTAAAAATTAGCCCTAAAAGAAACGACTTGACTACTTTCGACCAGGCGATTTCCCGTCCCAAAAACCCCAAATTACAAAAATTTTGGCGATTTTTAGGTCTAAAAAATATTATATGTAGTGTATAGTATGTGGAATTCCGCGATATCAAATTTTCTTCGTTTCTCTTCCCAAATTTTCGGGAATATACATTCAAAATGCACTCACATATTTGAAGGTGAGTAGTGTTTTTATCAAAAAACTAAGTCGCCACCCGATTTCTCATCCCAAAAAACTCCGA
The DNA here is from genome assembly GCA_947563755.1 of Lochmaea crataegi. NCBI lineage: Eukaryota > Metazoa > Arthropoda > Insecta > Coleoptera > Chrysomelidae > Lochmaea > Lochmaea crataegi. The sequence continues at coordinate 14,987,390 of OX387425.1, forward strand.
ATTACAAATTTTTGGCGAAATTTGAACAAAGAAAATATCCATTCAAAATGCACTCACATATGTTTTGACAACTTTCAAGAAGTGGATTTTGTGGTTATCTCTCTATTGCTTTTTCTTAATTTATATTTTCTGGGTAACAATTTCAGATTTAAATTAGATTATACAAAAACTTTACATATCATCATCAGCTCATGCTTTTTATCCGTAAGTCAATCGTAAAACTCAAAATAAAAAAGTATTCAGAAGCACCTAGTTTTAAAACCATCTTAAAACTTTTTCACTAAAACTGGTTTATTTGTTAAGCTCCTACGGATAACCATAAAGATAAAAACTGTGTTACAAAGGCTTCGACGGACCATTATGTTCCCAAGAGTAGCCGTACAAAAAAGTTAAATCATAAAAGCATCATAGAGTTACACTAAGAACTGTTAATTACAATCCTTATTAACGAAATTTAATAGTAATTTTCTCAGAATATTGGAATAATTAGTATTCCAATAATATCCAAGCATTTTTTGACAACAAATCTTATTAAACGATTGGAATATATCAATTTTTCATTTTATATTTTACTTTTAGGGAATTAATAAGAATGACGTAGCAAAGAAGGCAAATCAATGAGTTTTTCATAGATGCACTTATTTTTACTTTTATACTTCACGTTTCTAGAGTTGTTGATGTTGCCATGGTAACGCGCTTTTTTTAAAACCCTTTAGTGGTGACGCCCCGGTCTGACGGACCGCAACGATTTAATTGGCTCTGTATTATTTGTACTGGGTGGGGGAGCAGCGCGCCACTCCCAATACTTTACTTTACATTTAATTAATATATTTATACATTATATATTAATATACATTGTATATCATGGAGTTAGTTTTTTCTATACTTAAAGAGTAATAATGCTAAGTAAAATATTTGTAATTATCTTCTGTTTTATTGAAAACATGATATTCATAGTACAAAGTGGAAATTCGTTTTGGTCTATCAGACCGGCGTCACCGTTTTCGTACTAACCAATCACGTCACCATTAATGTTCTAATTAAACATGGTGAGGCTTCTAGCATATCCAATTTGAAGCAAATCAATATCTTTAATTTCTAACAAATAAAAATGCGGAAAGTACGGAAAAAGAGACAGAAACATTTTCTATGATGTGCACATTCTTTCACAGTAAATTTCACATCGGTCCAATGTGTCTTATCTGGAAATAATGTTGAATAAAAACTTCCCAAACTGCCGTGGAAAAAGTTTACAAGTTTGCAGCATGAAAAGAAAAAACGTTTTTGTGAAAATGGCTCTTAGAACTCGACAAAATAAACCACTTATTATTATTGGAGTAACATGACTTTAGAGAAGAAAAAAGTTCAGCGAATTATTTAAGAAATGAGACAAAAACTGTAGAAGTTGAGCTAATTAAAAAAAACGATAAACATAAACAGCTTCGTCTTGATACCATTCCAAGAAACTGTTTTTTTTTATATCCGCTGACCCTTTAAAAAATAAAAACCATTTAAATTAGATATTTATCACACTTCCTCGAAACAACTATGAAAGAGTTAAATCGTCGGGCCACCATGTAAGGCATCGTGTTCTTCATCAAAATTGTTAAACGCACATACCGAACAAAGCAGCTGTTAAATTGTATAAAAAAACTCGTGTCGCACGACCTTCTTTGAAAGTGCATAATACCGGATATCTGCTGCTTGACACGGCGAAATCGGCTTCTCGTTGTCGAGTGCAGCGGATTCTTGTTATCAAACTGTAAACGGAAAATAGTATATCGTGATTAATTTAGGTCATGTTATATGAGACGTTTGCGTTGATGATTTTAATCCCACAATACATTATTATAAACCAGATTTGTAATATTTCATATTATATATATATACGTTTCGCAAATAAAAATACCATTTCTTGTTATTTTTTGGTTCACTGTCTCAGTTTCCTCACCGCATAATCTGTACGTAAGGTATAGTTTTAGTTTGACCACATGTTCCTTTACTGGTGCATGACCAGTCATAAACCCGTCAGTAAGTCAATTTTTACCTCATTGTTAGGGCTCAAAAAGCTCCAGCAGAAGCAGCGAAATCTCTCATTCTAAACACCGCGTGCCGAGCAGAGCGAGGTCCGAAGGAACAAACTCATCATTATGGCTCAAAAAGCTCCAGCAGAATCATCGAGTTCTCTCATTCTAAACACTGCGTGCCGAGCAGAGCGAGGTTCGCAGGAACAAACTCATTGTTTTGGCTCAAAAAGCTCCAGCAGAAGCAGCGAAATCTCTCATTCCAAACACTGTGTGCCGAGCAGAGCGAGGACCGCAGGAACAAACTCATCATTATGGCTCAAAAAGCTCCAGCAGAAGCAGCGAAATCTCTCATTCTAAAAGAATCAGCGAGATCTCTCATTCTAAGCGAGGCCCGCAGGAACAAACTCATCATTATGGCTCAAAAAGCTCCAGAAGAAGCAGCGAAATCTCTCATTCTAAAAGAATCAGCGAGATCTCTCATTCTAAGCACTGCGTGCCGAGCAGAGCGAGGACCGCAGGAACAAACTCATCATTATGGCTCAAAAAGCTCCAGCAGAAGCAGCGAAATCTCTCATTCTAAAAGAATCAGCGAGATCTCTCATTCTAAGCACTGCGTGCCGAGCAGAGCGAGGCCCGCAGGAACAAACTCATCATTATGGCTCAAAAAGCTCCAGAAGAAGCAGCGAAATCTCTCATTCTAAAAGAATCAGCGAGATCTCTCATTCTAAGCACTGCGTGCCGAGCAGAGCGAGGACCGCAGGAACAAACTCATCATTATGGCTCAAAAAGCTCCAGCAGAAGCAGCGAAATCTCTCATTCTAAAAGAATCAGCGAGATCTCTCATTCTAAGCACTGCGTGCCGAACAGAGCGAGGACCGCAGGAACAAACTCATCATTATGGCTCAAAAAGCTCCAGCAGAAGCAGCGAAATCTCTCATTCTAAAAGAATCAGCGAGATCTCTCATTCTAAGCACTGCGTGCCGAGCAGAGCGAGGCCCGCAGGAACAAACTCATCATTATGGCTCAAAAAGCTCCAGAAGAAGCAGCGAAATCTCTCATTCTAAAAGAATCAGCGAGATCTCTCATTCTAAGCGAGGTCCGCAGGAACAAACTCATCATTATGGCTCAAAAAGCTCCAGCAGAAGCAGCGAAATCTCTCATTCTAAAAGAATCAGCGAGATCTCTCATTCTAAGCGAGGCCCGCAGGAACAAACTCATCATTATGGCTCAAAAAGCTCCAGAAGAAGCAGCGAAATCTCTCATTCTAAAAGAATCAGCGAGATCTCTCATTCTAAGCACTGCGTGCCGAGCAGAGCGAGGACCGCAGGAACAAACTCATCATTATGGCTCAAAAAGCTCCAGCAGAAGCAGCGAAATCTCTCATTCTAAAAGAATCAGCGAGATCTCTCATTCTAAGCACTGCGTGCCGAGCAGAGCGAGGCCCGCAGGAACAAACTCATCATTATGGCTCAAAAAGCTCCAGAAGAAGCAGCGAAATCTCTCATTCTAAAAGAATCAGCGAGATCTCTCATTCTAAGCGAGGCCCGCAGGAACAAACTCATCATTATGGCTCAAAAAGCTCCAGAAGAAGCAGCGAAATCTCTCATTCTAAAAGAATCAGCGAGATCTCTCATTCTAAGCGAGGCCCGCAGGAACAAACTCATCATTATGGCTCAAAAAGCTCCAGCAGAAGCAGCGAAATCTCTCATTCTAAAAGAATCAGCGAGATCTCTCATTCTAAGCGAGGCCCGCAGGAACAAACTCATCATTATGGCTCAAAAAGCTCCAGAAGAGGCAGCGAAATCTCTCATTCTAAAAGAATCAGCGAGATCTCTCATTCTAAGCACTGCGTGCCGAGCAGAGCGAGGACCGCAGGAACAAACTCATCATTATGGCTCAAAAAGCTCCAGCAGAAGCAGCGAAATCTCTCATTCTAAAAGAATCAGCGAGATCTCTCATTCTAAGCACTGCGTGCCGAGCAGAGCGAGGCCCGCAGGAACAAACTCATCATTATGGCTCAAAAAGCTCCAGAAGAAGCAGCGAAATCTCTCATTCTAAAAGAATCAGCGAGATCTCTCATTCTAAGCACTGCGTGCCGAGCAGAGCGAGGACCGCAGGAACAAACTCATCATTATGGCTCAAAAAGCTCCAGCAGAAGCAGCGAAATCTCTCATTCTAAAAGAATCAGCGAGATCTCTCATTCTAAGCACTGCGTGCCGAACAGAGCGAGGACCGCAGGAACAAACTCATCATTATGGCTCAAAAAGCTCCAGCAGAAGCAGCGAAATCTCTCATTCTAAAAGAATCAGCGAGATCTCTCATTCTAAGCACTGCGTGCCGAGCAGAGCGAGGCCCGCAGGAACAAACTCATCATTATGGCTCAAAAAGCTCCAGAAGAAGCAGCGAAATCTCTCATTCTAAAAGAATCAGCGAGATCTCTCATTCTAAGCGAGGTCCGCAGGAACAAACTCATCATTATGGCTCAAAAAGCTCCAGCAGAAGCAGCGAAATCTCTCATTCTAAAAGAATCAGCGAGATCTCTCATTCTAAGCGAGGCCCGCAGGAACAAACTCATCATTATGGCTCAAAAAGCTCCAGAAGAAGCAGCGAAATCTCTCATTCTAAAAGAATCAGCGAGATCTCTCATTCTAAGCACTGCGTGCCGAGCAGAGCGAGGACCGCAGGAACAAACTCATCATTATGGCTCAAAAAGCTCCAGCAGAAGCAGCGAAATCTCTCATTCTAAAAGAATCAGCGAGATCTCTCATTCTAAGCACTGCGTGCCGAGCAGAGCGAGGCCCGCAGGAACAAACTCATCATTATGGCTCAAAAAGCTCCAGAAGAAGCAGCGAAATCTCTCATTCTAAAAGAATCAGCGAGATCTCTCATTCTAAGCACTGCGTGCCGAGCAGAGCGAGGACCGCAGGAACAAACTCATCATTATGGCTCAAAAAGCTCCAGCAGAAGCAGCGAAATCTCTCATTCTAAAAGAATCAGCGAGATCTCTCATTCTAAGCACTGCGTGCCGAACAGAGCGAGGACCGCAGGAACAAACTCATCATTATGGCTCAAAAAGCTCCAGCAGAAGCAGCGAAATCTCTCATTCTAAAAGAATCAGCGAGATCTCTCATTCTAAGCACTGCGTGCCGAGCAGAGCGAGGCCCGCAGGAACAAACTCATCATTATGGCTCAAAAAGCTCCAGAAGAAGCAGCGAAATCTCTCATTCTAAAAGAATCAGCGAGATCTCTCATTCTAAGCACTGCGTGCCGAGCAGAGCGAGGACCGCAGGAACAAACTCATCATTATGGCTCAAAAAGCTCCAGCAGAAGCAGCGAAATCTCTCATTCTAAAAGAATCAGCGAGATCTCTCATTCTGAGCACTGCGTGCCGAGCAGAGCGAGGACCGCAGGAACAAACTCATCATTATGGCTCAAAAAGCTCCAGCAGAAGCAGCGAAATCTCTCATTCTAAAAGAATCAGCGAGATCTCTCATTCTAAGCACTGCGTGCCGAACAGAGCGAGGACCGCAGGAACAAACTCATCATTATGGCTCAAAAAGCTCCAGCAGAAGCAGCGAAATCTCTCATTCTAAAAGAATCAGCGAGATCTCTCATTCTAAGCACTGCGTGCCGAACAGAGCGAGGACCGCAGGAACAAACTCATCATTATGGCTCAAAAAGCTCCAGCAGAAGCAGCGAAATCTCTCATTCTAAAAGAATCAGCGAGATCTCCCATTCTAAGCACTGCGTGCCGAACAGAGCGAGGACCGCAGGAACAAACTCATCATTATGGCTCAAAAAGCTCCAGCAGAAGCAGCGAAATCTCTCATTCTAAAAGAATCAGCGAGATCTCTCATTCTAAGCACTGCGTGCCGAGCAGAGCGAGGCCCGCAGGAACAAACTCATCATTATGGCTCAAAAAGCTCCAGAAGAAGCAGCGAAATCTCTCATTCTAAAAGAATCAGCGAGATCTCTCATTCTAAGCACTGCGTGCCGAGCAGAGCGAGGACCGCAGGAACAAACTCATCATTATGGCTCAAAAAGCTCCAGCAGAAGCAGCGAAATCTCTCATTCTAAAAGAATCAGCGAGATCTCTCATTCTAAGCACTGCGTGCCGAGCAGAGCGAGGACCGCAGGAACAAACTCATCATTATGGCTCAAAAAGCTCCAGCAGAAGCAGCGAAATCTCTCATTCTAAAAGAATCAGCGAGATCTCTCATTCTAAGCACTGCGTGCCGAACAGAGCGAGGACCGCAGGAACAAACTCATCATTATGGCTCAAAAAGCTCCAGCAGAAGCAGCGAAATCTCTCATTCTAAAAGAATCAGCGAGATCTCTCATTCTAAGCACTGCGTGCCGAACAGAGCGAGGACCGCAGGAACAAACTCATCATTATGGCTCAAAAAGCTCCAGCAGAAGCAGCGAAATCTCTCATTCTAAAAGAATCAGCGAGATCTCCCATTCTAAGCACTGCGTGCCGAACAGAGCGAGGACCGCAGGAACAAACTCATCATTATGGCTCAAAAAGCTCCAGCAGAAGCAGCGAAATCTCTCATTCTAAAAGAATCAGCGAGATCTCTCATTCTAAGCACTGCGTGCCGAACAGAGCGAGGACCGCAGGAACAAACTCATCATTATGGCTCAAAAAGCTCCAGCAGAAGCAGCGAAATCTCTCATTCTAAAAGAATCAGCGAGATCTCTCATTCTAAGCACTGCGTGCCGAACAGAGCGAGGACCGCAGGAACAAACTCATCATTATGGCTCAAAAAGCTCCAGCAGAAGCAGCGAAATCTCTCATTCTAAAAGAATCAGCGAGATCTCCCATTCTAAGCACTGCGTGCCGAACAGAGCGAGGACCGCAGGAACAAACTCATCATTATGGCTCAAAAAGCTCCAGCAGAAGCAGCGAAATCTCTCATTCTAAAAGAATCAGCGAGATCCTTCATTCTAAGCACTGCGTGCCGAGCAGAGCGAGGTTCGCAGGAACAAACTCATTGTTACGGCTCAAAAAGCTCCAGCAGAAGCAGCGAAATCTAAACACTACTAAACAATCTCATTGTTATAGCTCAAAAACGAATTGAGCAACTGAAAGAGAGAGCAGTCTTACGTTAGCTTCAAAATCTTGAACAAAAAGGGATTCCCATAACATGAAAATCTAAGTTAAGCGAAGAGAATTATATAAATTGCAGCAATAAAAGAAGATTTAAATGCAGCATATTAAACACAAGCAGACGTTTAAGACAGGAGAATATTTAGGCATGAAGTTTTAAATTGGAAAGAAGGTGAGAAAAATACTTCTAAAACATCTTGTTTTGATAAAAGAAAGAGAAAATGATGATAAAATGGGTTAAGACGTGGAGAAAAGACACAGTTTTAGCTTTATGACAATAGTTTAGTTCAAAATATATCGTTGGTTTCCATTGCCTGAAATAACTAATCCGCTTAAGCCTCATTGTGTAGGAACGATAATGTTTAAAAAGCAATAAATGGTTACAGGGTCGGATTGAAAAGGGTTCAAACTGAATAAAATTTTAACACAATATTTTTATGTATTAGCAAATGAAATTCAATTGGATTTGTTGAAATTCTACAACGTTAACAGTAAAATACTAAAACATAAACAATACATTATACATTTTTCGGAATTTCATTCTTTTTCACCAACTCTAAATTTACTTCTGTCATTATCACTATCTTCATCTAAATTTATTATAAAGGGGTTCAGCATTAGTACTCATACACATACAATAATTTTCCACATTAATAACATGTTTCACACCGTTTTTCCAATTGTATGCAGAAATGTTACTCTTTATGTTTTTTACCAATTCTACTACAGATTGCCTTAAAGTAGGAAGAGTATTATTTCTTTTAACATTAAATTTAACCTGGTGCCATATTAGCTCAATGGGATTCAAGACACGTTTCTGTGAGCAACTTTATTAATTAGTTATTTCGAAATTAATTATCCCGATTCACTGATTAGCATAAACACTAATTTTAACTTGCAGAATTTTATATTTAAAACTTTCAAAATTTAACTTTATTTGAATGAAAAATATTCCCTAATCTGTTGTTCAAAAAGGAACTTTTTAATTGGAAGTAAGCATTTTTGACTTTCTTGTTTTGTAACACTACAGTTGATGAAGTTTGATTCTCACGTCATGATGCAATTACATCGAAGATTGACAAAAACTAAGTTCAACCCTGTGAAAAATAGTGTGCAAGGAATAACGGGTCATCCACCAATAGAAACGCTAGTGGTGCAATAATCGGAACTGTGATATATTGTACCAATTAACCAAATGGCCATCTCATAGGTGTATAGTCACAGCTGCCCCTATCGCGACCTTTAAATCGCTTGTTTTTAGACCAAACCCTTAAGAGGACATAATCCTATAATAAGGTAAAGAAATAAAATTTGCTTTTCAATGAAATTCAATTAAACTTAAACAGTAAAATCATGCTCGAACGAAAAAAATCTGCCGCTAAAGCTGTTGTTTTCCAGGGCGTAAATGAAATTTGAATAGATTATACAGTGGATATAACATAATTATAGAGTCTAGTTCACAAGTTCAAAAACGTGTTAATTCTTGATAAGCTCCTAAAAATATGAGCGATGGCTCATTCGAATCGGAATGACGTCTAGAAAAATGTATCGAAAGTATGTATTAGCACATAAAAAATTGCAATTGTTACTAACGAAAGAAAAAAAAGACAGCATTTAGTTTTTTGTTAATAATTCAAAAACTATTAATATTTAAGGGATATTGAAAAAAGATACTTAAAGAGGAGGAAATTTCCAATAAAAAAGTCCCGACTACCGGAACTCTCTATTATTTATAATTTTAATTCAACGCCGAAAATAGGTCTACTCGAGTCATTTTGGGTATGCGTCCGCTTCGTCAAAAGCAAACTCATGAAATAATTTTTTTAAGGTATTACTAGTTAATTTTAAAATTTGAAAAAATTATGGTGTATTCTGAACACTTCAAAGAATTCATTGCCGTTGGAAAAAATATTAAAGTTGATTTTTCAACAAAATTGTTAATTAACAAAATGTTCTTGAACTTCCTTGTTTATTGTAAACTAAAAAAAGTTCAAGTAATTGTCTTAAAAATGTTTCGCGCATAGGAGCTCTTCCTATAAACATGCTTAACAAGATCACGTCATAGAAGTTTAAAAAATTTCATTACTTTGTTTAAACTAATATGAAAACAACCTAGAGACATTTATTAATAAACATGTTTAAATATTAAAAAGAATTTTATCTACGACCACCATTAAAATTAAGCATTTACAAACTCATATAAATACGTGAAATTACATTTTATACATACGCCTAAATAAATATTTTAAAAAATGGTCAAAAATAGTCAATAATTGTCAAAATTTGTGAAAGTTGTCAAAAATGGTCAATAATTTTGAGAAACTGTCAAAGATGGTCAATAATTGTTGAAATTTTGAAAAAAATGGTTAATAATTATAAAAAAAACTGTCAATAATTGCTGAAAATTGTCAAAATTTTTGAAAAATGGTCAAATTTTTTTGAAAAATGGTCAATAATTGTCAGAAACTGTCAAAAATGGTCAATAATTGTTAAAATTTGGAGAAATGGTCAATAATTGTTAAAAAATCTCAAAATTTTTGAAAAATTGTCAATAATTGTCAGAAAAATGGTCTAAAATGGTCAAAATTTTTGAAAAATTGTCAAAAATAATCAATAATTGTCAAAACTGTCAAAATTGGTCAATAATTGTCAAAAATGATCAATAATTGTTAAAATTTGAAAAAATGGTCTAAAATGGTCAAAATTTTTGAAAAATTGTCAAAAATGATCAGTAATTGTCAAAAATGGTCAAAAATTGTTAAAATTTGAAAAAATTGTCAAAAATGATCAATAATTGTCAAAATTGGTCAATAATTGTTAAAATTTGGAAAAATGGTCTAAAATGGTCAAAATTTTTGAAAATTTGTCAAAAATGATCAATAATTGTCAAAACTGTCAAAATTGGTCAATAATTATAAAAATAGTCAAAAATGGTCAATAATTGTAAAAAACTGTCAAAATTTTCGAAAAATGGTAATTTTATTGTGCATAAGAAGCAAGCTTCTGTCGGCGGTCCGACGACCGCTCACCTTTTTTTGGATTGGTGTAACATTAAAATAATTAAAAATTAGACGGAAAATGTTCTTATTGCAGATTTCTCGGAAAAGTCAATGGAAATCATCAACGTTATGGTTCCATTATTCAATGTTGAAAACTACCATAAATTTAAATTTAAACAGTTTCATAAACTTATTACCTTCATAAAACGACAATCAGAGAGCCATAAACCAAAAAAATCAAAAGTTTTCACAAGAGAACAGATCTTGGATTTTATGAATGGAGCACCAGATAATGAATTTCATATGATGAAGGTAGGCAATAATTCAAGCACAATTATTAAAAAGAGAGGTTATGTAATATATAATTAAGGGAAAGTATTTTTAATGTGGTCGTAGATAGGACATTGTATGATACTCATGCGTGAATTACTTTTGCGAAAAAAGGCACTAGCTACGCTCGTGCATTCCATTTTCGCAACTCGTGCGCAAAAGTATCACTTCACGCACTTGTATCATAAATAACTATTTTTAAATAAAATATTAATTTGATTATCGACATATATTTCGAATACAAAATCCAGCTTTAATTAAATAAAATTTACATTAATAATCAAATTTTTTAAAACTTACCGGATTGCTTTTGTTTTTACACATTGTTAGAACACGTGACACGTACTTCTGTTAACCACGGAATATGTGGCAACGTGTGTTGCATAAATTAGGTGAATTTAGAATTTAGAGTACGTGGCAAGAGAATGAACCAATTTTGTAATTCGATACTATATTCTATATTAGGAAACAAAATATACTTTATCTTCTTCAATTCGTGAGGATATAAAAACCACGTGGTAGAAATTCCGAATAATGAGAACGTATCAATAAAATTTGTGAAAAAATATAAACGTTGATATCAACAAGTACGTGTTAAGTTTTGGTTTCGTCGCTCGGAATTTTCATGACAACAGAGGCTTTTATTTTCATGTATTGATTTTGGAATAGTTTTCTGTTAGGGGAACGTATCTCCACCTATAAATTTTCGTGACGAATAGACGCATAATTTTTTGTGTCATTCATGTAATAAGTAACTCACTTACATCAATCCTCATCTAAATTTTGCTTATTATTTGTCGCTTGATTGATTGATTAGTTCAGAAGCACCAGTCAGAGGCTTCGAGTCCTCTTCACTTCAGCATTTTGGTTTTTAGTGCTCTTGGTTGTACCGTATTAGGCTCAACAGTATTTTCACTAGGTTCTTCTTAGAAAAATCCTCCATTGAGACAGTGCTTCACATTCGAAGATAATATGTGAGGCTGTTTCCTCCTCTTCCATACACAACCGACAGATATGTTCATCCCTATATGTCATATTGTATGCATGTGTTTCCTTAGGGTGCAGCGACCGGAGAGTAATCCAGTCACTTTGTTGTTTTTTTAGAATTCTCCGAAATGTACAACCACGTGCTGCAGTTTTTTATATTTAAAATGCTGGTTCAGGACCAGTTCAGTGCAGTTTGAGACCCTAGCTTTGTCTTTGTCTGTCGTTTCATTGCAATGCAGGTATATGTATAGGACGGATAGTGTATAGAATTGAATAAAATAATCGTTAATCCTGATTATTTTGGTCATGACATTGGAATAAACTTATGAAATTATTGTATCATCATCGGTAGGTTTCAATTCAATTTGACGTTTTGAAAATTCCGTTACATATATCAATAAGTAGGTACAGGTGAAGCTAATATAAGCATGATAAAAAGGATAATTTTATTTGCTGAAACAGCTTTTAGAAATCGAAGTTGAGTGTGTTTTCACATTAATTGCAGGAGTGTTTAACACTTTAAACTCACGAAGAGATGTGTTAGTCGGAATAAAAGGGCAGTAATTAACTTATCCTTAGTTCATTCTAGAACGTAGAAAATTAATTGGGGAAAAGTGCAGCTAACAAAATATTTACGATGTTAACACGATTCAAGTCTAATTAGAGAGCCCTTAACTTTTTCAATTCAGTAGTTTCCTCTTTAAATTAATTTATAGAGTTTCTAATAGAAATGTACTTTTTATGTTGGGTTTTTATATTAAAGACTTAATGCCTTGTCGGCTTCAATTTCCACTTGAACAATTGGGCAAGATTATAAATAATAAATTATGTAAAAAAATCGACATGTAGATTATTAAGTTTGGGCGTGTGTTTAAGACAGTAGGTTTGTCGACTATGTCGTCTGTCCGCACGCTAACGTCATGAGGAATTTTTGATGGCACTTATAAATTAACGAATGTTTTTAATTTTTGGCCTAATAAGAGTAAGAGTAAGATAAGAGTAAGAGCCAATGAAATTGAACTAAATAATAAAATAAACAATGCTAACAAAGTGTACCATGCACTAAATAAAGATTTATAACAAAAAAGAAAAAAAAGAGAGACACACATGAAAGATGTGAATCATGGGTATTGTTAGACAGAGAAAAAAGCAGGAGATGAGATACTTAAGAAAGTGACAATCAAATCTAGATTTAGAAGTGAAGGAATAAGGAAATATTTAAGAATACAAGCAACAGACCAGTTTATAGAAGGTAGAAAACTAGGCTGGTGGTAAAGAGAGCATGGGAAACTAAAATGACGGAAAAGAAGAAAAGAGGAAGACCAAAACAAACGTGTGATAATACGATAAGCAGCATATTTAAAAATCTGAAACCAAAGGCATAACACAAGATAGAAATAAATGGAAAAGGTTTGTAAGAAACTGAATTGTAATTTATATTGTAAATCCTTATGGGTAAAAAAGGATGTTTCGATTACATACAGGGTGTAACAAATAGACCGATACTAAATTAAGCCACTTAATCTGGAGGTCGATTGCACTAACTAGGCTGGAAACGATAGTGGAGGAAAAACCACTACCCTCCCAGTATATGGAGGACCTGAGATTTGACATTCGAAGTCTAATGTAACAAGGAACTCTAGAATGACAGGAGGGCACACACAATAGATCTGCAAAGGTCGTAGTAAAGAGGCTCATAGAAGCACATAAACCCCATCCACTCATTCGTTTGGGTTGTGCACAACATGCAATCTACTTCCATTCAAGAAGCTTCGTGTCTTCTATAAAGGCCACTAGTTTAACTGCAAGGGTTTTCAGTAGTTGTAATAGTTTTATTAATTCCTCCCCAAAATGCTTCCGTCTAAATACTTGTAAGTTCTCGCAGAAGCAGAGTATGTGAGTAGGTGTCTCATAATCAAGTTCACATTTTCTGCACTAACTTTGCCCATTTTGTGCAGATGTTTCCTCAGGATGCAGTATCCAGTCACCAGGTCGGTAACTGTCTTCAAATGTCTCTTACCCAGTTTCAATAGCCTGGTTCTTGTCTACCTTGTTCAGTAAACTCTTTGTATGTGTCAACCTCCATTTGAGTTGGTGTTCCCTATCTAGCCAGTTCCCGATTTCCCCTCTTATGCAATCTTTTGTGTTTCCACAAAACGGTTCCGGAACTATGAAGTTTCCTTTAGAACCTTCTCTAGCTAACTGGCTCGCCATTTCATGTACTGGCACCCATATTAGGGACACTTTGTTGTCTCTTGCCAGCCTGTTAAGGGATTCTTTGCAGCCGCATATTTATATTATCTTACGTATGCACTAAAGTGCACACGTTTTTGTAGGTCTTCGAAAAAAATCACCACAGCGAAAACAATTTTTTTGCTGTAGGATGATGTTGTGTATTTATGAAAATTCGCAGCAAGTTGTCTTATTGAATTTCTTTTGCTGTCCAACTATACCTCAGTATGTACATGGAAAACATCGATGAGCAGAAGCAATTTTATATAATTTAATCTCATGAGATAAAAAAATGACAATAAAAGAATGAATAACGGCATTTTTTAATATATTTTATACTAATATTCTTTCGTTTCCTGTAATACAATTACCAATTAAAATGTTGCGGTGTATATCACGACATATTCTATCTATTGTAACTGACTCTAATTGAATGAAAGTTTTGATATCATAATGTTATTGATGTTGATTAAGGTTAATTGCGTGCATTGATATTATTTTTACATGGATGGAAAATATAAATCGAAACTAATATTACGAGTATAAAGAGAAAATATGTGTAGTACTCATTGGCCCTTTCAGTTAAGATTGATTGAGCTGTTTTTGCAGTAACATTGGCTGTTGAATACAATCTTAAGTCCATAATTAGTCTACCTACAGTTCGAAGACATTATTGAAAGTATTGTTTCAACTAACACAGAATACATCAAAGAAGCGAAGCTACCTATGCTTTTTTTGAATGCGCATGCCTGAAAGGTTCCATTTTTATAATAAGATACTTGTCGTACTTTGGCGAGGAATTATATCGCCAATATTTAAAAATCTGATCATTTTTCTCAGTGTATTTAGTAAGTCATCTGTCAATGTCGGTCTCTCAAGGTCATACATTTATTACCAAAACATCAAAGAGATTGCGTCGGGCTTCGCTTCTTGTTGGTAAAATTTTGACATTGGCCTTTTTAGCATGTGAAAAGTTAGATTCGCCTACTTAAAAGCACTTGTTCGTCAACATCAGAAAATCGGCAGTTTGTACTAAATTTGTCTATTTCGTTAGTCCTAACCACAAAATTAGTGTTTAGCTCGGTGTTTAGTCCTGTGGTTCTTACGAAAACAAACCTTAATTGATGACAGATGACAGCAACAGACACCAAGCGTGATGTGATAGACAAGGGCCGTTCGGCAATGTTACTCAATTAACTCCGATCACTCCTCCCTTCTTTAAACCGTTCGGTTATTACAGAACGAGTAAAAGGAGCAGTCTTTAAATCGTTCGTTTACTGTGGAGTGGTGTGAAAAGAGTTGCTCCAATTGTAGCACCTCGGCGAGGTAGGGTTTTAGGAGTGAATATGCGCATTTCGATTACCGGCATTTGTATGTATTTTAGGTTACATCGTTTACAATTGCGAAGTAATAATTAATCATATTTTATAAAAATACTAAAAAATATTACAGCGAATGACTTTGTTTTTAATTTGACGTTTGATAGATGTCCCTTAAGAGTTCGGTAACAAATGAACCTTTTACTCTACGAAAAATCTGCTTTTGCTCCACTCCTCTCACTCTCCATTTCGGAGTTAATTGCCGAACGGCCCTACAGCCGCAATTACTATTGGAGCGTTTTGGCGCGAAATTTGAATTGTTTTTTCTCGTTTAACCTTAATTTTTTGCAGAAATAATATTTATTTAGGATAAAGCATATTTAAAAGCATATTTTAAGTGTTTGATTATTTAAAATTTGGAGTTCTCGTTTGGTGGTAGAGTTTTTGAGACATTCTCAATATGTTGGATATTCTTAAATTCGTGCTCGAACAGTAATTTCTAAAATGTTTGGAACATATTTGAAATACTTCCAGCTACGTTTTATTCGTTTTGAGCCGTTATCAGTTACGCTACATAAATTTACTTGAGGCAAGCATTCCGCGCGGTTAAAATATCAATATATTGATACGATAAACATTTTTGTCAGAAAATTCATAAGCTACACAAGCGGCTTAATGTTACGTCTACATTTTTAATATACAAGTAGGTAAATAATAATGAGAAAATTAAATGTATTGAAAGATTCCAGATGATTTAATACAAGGACAGATATGAAAATATAAATGGGTATATTATACAAAAATGTCAATAAGCAGAATCTGGTAATATCAATTTATATTTCAAATCACGCAACTGGGATTTGGATTTTATAAACACTTAACAATAAAATCCGATATAAAATTAAAAAACGCGATAAACCATATCGCGAGTTTAAATCTTAAACTATGATTGAGAGGAATATTAAATGGGAGGTTAATGAAAGTATAAATATAAAAATAGTTCTTAACCTTGCACAGAAAAAGGTAGGAATGGGGGTTTTAGGGTAAACCAGCACGGGTTTGCGAAGGGGAAATCATGTTTCTCGGCGCTGGGCAGGGTAATATGCTTGGTGGAAAGGGCTAGGGAGGGCAGCTGGAGGAACAAGAAATTGACCCTACTCGTGTTCTCCGACGTCGGGAACGCGTTCAACAGTGTCAGCAAACGGGCAGAGTGGGGGAGGGTTTGGTTAACCTGGTGGAGGACTCCCTGACGGGACGTGTGATAGTAGACACTAGAGGGAGGATGTATGAGACGGAGGCTGGAGTGCCCCAAGGCACGGTTCTTGCACCGAAGCTAAGAAAGTGTGTGTTTGATGAGGTTTGTAGGATAGTATGTGAAGAGGGATGTGAGATTACGGTGTATGCGGACGATGTGTGTCTGGTATGTACGGAAAAGGGAGAAGCGGAGATAGAAAGAAAGGCGGAGATAATGTGTAGAAAGATTGTGGAGAAGATAGAGCGGTGCAGACTAGAAGTGGCGGAAGATAAGACGGTGGGGTTGCTAGTGAAGGAGCAAGACGAGGGAAGTGGGTGAAGGGAAGGAGAATTCGTATGGAGGAGTCTGTTAAATACCTAGGGGTGTGGTTGGATAGTCAATTATCCTTCAGAGCACATATGTTAAAGGCGGTAGAGAAGGGGAAAGTGAGGGCAGCATGGCTGGGGAGATTGATGTGTAATGTGAAAGGGCCGGGAGAGTGGAAGAGGAGGATAATTTTTAGGACAGTAGAGCAGAGTATGCTGTACGGTGAGGAGGTGTGGGGTGAAAGAGCGGGAGTAAATGCGAGTGTTAGGCCACTCCTGCGGGTGCAGAGAGGGATACTGCTGAGGGTGGTGCAGGGGTACAGGGCAGTGGGTGGACTGGCAAGGACCTACCCTTTGGACGTGATGGCTAGAACCAGGAATAAACGCTGGAGGGGTGCGACCAGAGAGGAAGTACAGGAATGGATGGAGGAGGAAATGGAGAGAAGGTGGGAGGAGTATGAGGGCGCGCTAAAAGGAGCGATTGGGAATAGGAGAGATTGGATGGACCGGTAATTCAGAGAGTTCACTGTTCACTGGACATGGTCGAGAGTAGGGTACCTCCACAAGATTGGAAAAAGAGAGACTGGAGTGTGCGAGAGGTGTGAAGTGGGTGATGATATGGGGCATGTGTTTAGATGCTGGAGGAACGAGGAAGTGCTGAAGAAGTTGGAGAGGAAACTAGGGGAGGCGGTGTATTGGGATAATATGGCGGAGATAATGTTTAGGGGGAAGGAGGGAGGTTAGTAGCGTAGTAGAAAGCATGGTTAGGGGGAGAGAAGGACTCGATATGGCATGAGAGGTAGGAGTGAAAGTTAGGGAGAAGACGACGGTGTGATCTGAGAGTGTGTGAGGGACCGCCGCCCGTCTTCGAAGTATGCTAGGGTAGTGATTCCGAGGAGGGGTAAAGGCGAGTTTGAGGTGGGTTTGGTTGGTAGGCATCCCATTGGGGATGAGTCTAGCACTGTTTGGGTCCAGGACCCATTCGAACATGAGTTTCCCTTCTCGACCCGAAAAAAAACCTCGTTCAGAGGACATTAATACACATTCAATATTTCCCCACATACACAAATTTGTTATTCACACTTTACGAGGACAATAATACACAAGGCTAGCTAATAAGTCAGTTAGTTTATGAATTTCCCGCGTAGTAACTAACTATAAATGCAACCCTGCACCAGTCAACTGTCACCTATCAATGTGTTTGGCAGCCATTAAAAGCAGACAATCTCGTGAATTATAACGTAAAACTATAAAAAGTGAGTTTGGTACGATCGGAAAATGCACGAGTACTTAAGGTAGACTGTAGGCATCTTAATTGAGCAGATACATTATATTTAAAGACCGATACACACATGATTTGTGAACAAACGAATATACAAATGTAGACGACTCATTTGCCTTGTTTTGTGGGCGAATTTGAACGAGCATGAGTCGAGCCAAGTTCTTTCGGTTTTGGGTAACCGTTTAATACGCTGACTAGGGACACTGTGTTGTCTCTAGTTTGGGTGCCGGGACATTGGGGGACTGCGGGTAATAAATTGGCGGACCAGTTAGCTAAAGAAGACTTCATAGGTCCGGAACCGTTCAGTGGAATCACAAAGGATTACATAAGAGGGGAAATCCGGAACTGGCTAGATGAAGTACACCAATTCAAATGGAGATTGACATACAAAGAGTTTACTGAACCAAGTAGACAAAAGGAACTCTCAACCAGGCTATTGAAACTGGGTAAGAGACATATGAAGACAGTTACCGACCTGGTATCTGTACCCTGGGGAAACATCTACACAAAATGGGAAAATGCAGTGCACCTTTTGCAGAAAATATAAACTAAGGAATGAAACATCTACTCTGCTTCTGTGAGAACTTTCAATGACTTAAACAGAAGCACTTTGGAAAAGGAATAATACAACCATTACAACTACTTAAAATCCCCCCAGGGAAACTAGTGGCTATAAAGAAGACACAAAGTTTCTGGAATTGAAGTAGAAAATATGGGAAATGGTACGCCGCATGCGTTAGGTGAGCGCTTGAAATAAAAATGATATAAAAAATGACGCTGTAAAAGCGTTATGGATTTTATTAAAATAATTTGAACCCAAAACAGCCGCAGTTTATTGTATGCTGCCTGAATTTACATAGTCCACTTTGTATTAAAATCGCTAAAGCAGTCAATTAATGAAAATACAATGTGAAATAATACCATAAGTACATAAAAAAATCATAAATATTGTGAAACTATTGTTTTAGTATTAATCGAATTACCTATGCGTCAGTAATGCCATTTTGGTTATCAGTTACATGTGGTTTTGATAAACCGAATTAGTATTGTTTGAATAATTCGCAGATATTGAATAAAAAGGAGAAATTTAACAACCGTGACATGGATAAATTGAAACAGATTTTTTACAACGAAATAATTTCGCTTGAATTGTGATTGAACTTTGCAAACGTATACAGGTTGATTGATTAGTGTGATAAAGCTCAGTATGTCTGTTATCATAAAAGTTACAAAAAAATGTTATTTATAAAAATTATAGATACCTTTTAGTTTCATATTTCAAAATTATTTACAATGTTACCGGGAGTACCATAACTCGGTGTCAGATCAAAGTTATGGGTTTTTAAATGGAACACCCTATAGTTTACTGTAAAACTGAAATCCGCTTCACTTCCCCATTACAACAGTATGGGGTTGTAAGTTATAACCAATTTTCCGTAATATCGTAATAAGTTCAACTCCCTGAATAATTGAATTGGAGTATGTGAATAATAATCTATTAAAGCCAAAGATTTTTAATAATGATCAAAATTTATAAACACGAATTATTTTGCTAATATTTATTAAATCAAATACATGGTGAGTCAAAAATTAAGTACATTATTTTCTCAGAAATTTTAAATGGATCACCCTGTATTTTATATCATTATAGAAGAGTACTATTACCATACTTTTATTTTTATACAGCATTTCCCATACCTAAAATTATTAGTTTTTGAGATATTCTCAGTTTTCTATGCAAAGTAGTAATTGGGTATTTGATTGTTTATTTATTTATTTATTTATTTTTATTTTTTTTTGCATAGAAAAATGAAAATATCTCAAAAACTAATAACTTAAGGCATGGGAAATGCTCGATAAAAATAGGGTCATACTCTTCGACAATAATATAAAATACAGGGCGATCCATTTAAGATTACTGAGAAAATAATGTACTAGAGTTTTAACTCACCATGTTGTATTTGATTTAATGAATATTAGCCAAATAATTCTTGTTTATAAATTTTGATAATCATTAAAAATGTTTAGCTTCAATAGATTATTATTTTCTTACTCCTATTCAATTATACAGGGCGTTGAACTTGTTACGATTTTGACGGAAAATTTGTTATAACTTTTCAAATACCCTGTATAACATGTTACAACCTTATATTGTTGTAATGGGGAAGTGAAGCGGATTTCAGTTTTACATTAAAATATAGGGTGTTCCATTTAAAAAAACAATATCTTTGATCTGGCACCGAATTACGGAACACCCTGTAACATTGTCACTAATTTTGAAATATGAAGCTTAAAGCTGCCTACAATTTTTATAATAAACTTGTTTTGGTATCTTTCAGGATAACAGACCTACTGAGATTTATCACACTAAGCAATCAACCTGTATACAGTGAACCAATAGGTCGTATTTATAAAAGTGGATCTCATGAATGAAGGAAAAGGTTTTGCTTTATTTTCTTTTCATAATCTTTTCCTTTTCTTTGCAAGCAAATCCTGGCAAGAAAAAGAAAAGGTAGGCACGCGCCAGCACCGCGATACGGTGCGCCGCCGAACTAGTTACAACTTGCAGTAGTGTATGTATACGTAGTAGGGATGTTGAAAAATAATCGATTTTTATATAAATCGATTATTATTTTCTTGTAATCGATTTTTAGTTATCGATTTATTAGTCGATTTTTAGTAAATCGATTTTATAAATTACGTGTTTAAATCGATTTTCGGAAACTGCTCGTATTATTTATATTATATTATATTTTTCAAAATTATTGACCATATTTCAAAATTTTGACAATTTTTAAAAATAATTGTCCATTTTAGACAGTTTTTGACCATCTTTGATAGTTTTTGACAATTATTGGCAATTTTTGAGAATTTTTCAAAATTTTTGACAATTTTTCAAAAATTTTGACCATTTTTACAAAATTATTGACCATTTTTGATAGTTTTTGACAATTATCTACCAATTTTGAGAATAATTGTCCATTTTTGTCAGTTCTTGACAATTTTTGACCATTTTTGATAGTTTTTGACCATTATTGACAATTTTTGGAAATTTTTGACTATTTTAATTTTTGACCATTTTCCAAATTTTGTACCCCAAAAAAAGGGGGGGTAGGGGGGTGAAAATTTAGGGGCAAAGAAAATTCGACACCGTCTTTCGCCCGGGGGTATTAAAAAAATTTTCAGAGAAAAAAAATTTTCAACTCTCACATATTTTCGACTTTACCGGTATATATTTTCAGGTTGACCCCCCCTTTTTTTGGGTTCTATAGACTCGTACGATTTTTACGAATCGAATGGTTTTTGTTTCAACTCGATAGCTCAAATAATAAAAGAGCTTGTACTGCCGGGTCACTAATCTCTGATCGGGGGGGCGCGGTAGGGGGGGCGTATTTTTTTTTGACAGCCGAAAAACTTGTACGAATTTCATTTCGGGGTCTCGATATTGCAGCTTTGATAGTTTCCGAGAAAGCTATGTGGTCCGAGAATGTACGTCGGGGGGCGTAAAAACCCATGTCTTGACTTTGTGTTCAAAAAAATTTTCCCTACACGTCCATATATATATCAAGTTTTTGACAATTATCGTCCATTTTTGACAATTATTGACCATTTTTGACAATTTTTGACCATTTTTCAAGTTTAAAAAAAATTTGACAATTATCGACCATTTTTGACAATTTTTGACAGTTTCCGGAATATTCTCCATTTTCACTCGACAGAGACATTTAAGAATCGGGAACCGCCGTTTCCACTGCCCAAAAGCATGTTCTACAATCTACAATTTTTCTTTAATAGTCGATTGAAGGCAGCCTGCGATGCGTTTTCCATGATGGAAAAGGGCTTCATCAAATAGGGCATTATACCATAGCCACTGTTCCCCAACAATACCGTATTTGTCGTCCGCCGCATGACTTCATGAGCAGAAGATTTTTTCCAAATTCGACTGTCATGTACTGAACCAGGCCCTCGTTATCGATATTCATGAAAACATAATTTTGAACATTAATACTATCAACATTTTTCCGGTTTACATATTCATCCCCAAATAGACGCGGCTTTTCAATTTCAACATGCGTACAGTCGATAGCTCCTATTGCAGTCGGGAATCTATTTTTTGATGTCCATTTGATTTTCGGTCGATGGGAACTTGATCCACTTATCCGCCTTGTCTATAATGAGACCGAGAGTGGTATCGACAATTCTGGAGACTGTAGGATGTGTACATCCTAGTTTCTCACCGATACCGCTCTGGAAGCCCTGATCTGCCATGTACCGTAAAAGCACCTCTCCTGGTTTCCAGATTCCAGCCAATGAAGTAGTCAGCTAAACACTGCACGTTTCTTTCGTCAAACCGAAATAGGGTTCGGAGTCGCACTCTCGTGGAGTGGTGGGATGGTAAAAAGGGGGAGGGAATAGAGGTGAAGGTGGGAAATCCAATTATAGGAGATGAAAAGGTAAAGGTGGTATGGGTGACCAAGGAAGACAGTGGAATGACTGGAAGGAGAAGGGGATACAGAGAATGTTTAGGGATAGGTACCCGATGATAGGAGAAAAAGGAGAGGAAATGGAGTGAATCAAGGAGGTACACATTACGGAAAGAAAAGGGGTAAGGGTGAATGCGGAGGAGTTGATCTGTCGGATGGAAGGAGATTGTAGGGATGAGAGGAAGGTTTTTGAGCTGATGAGTCCACTGTTTAGAAAAGTGGGGAGTGGGGACAGCATTGGGCTCCACAGGCTTGAGCATGTAGAGGTGGAGGTGCTGAGGAAGATGGTGGCGTGGTTGAGAGATGATGAGATAGAGGAAACAATAGAGAAAAGGAAAAGGAGGACAGGAATAGTGCGGTAATCCTGAAGGATATCGGGAAAATCAATCAGGAGGGCATTGACATGATTAAGAAGGGACTGGGGGAGATGAAAGGGGAGTTAGTGGATAGACTCAGAGTCTCAAGAAATAGGGAGGTGGTTATAGAGGCAAAGAAGGGGGTTGAGGTGAGGGGAATTCTGAGAGAGGTGGAAAGGGTAAAAGGAGCTAGGGTGGTGGAAGAGGGGATGCGCACAAAAACCATAGAGTTGGTAGGGATAGTC
This sequence comes from Lochmaea crataegi, assembly GCA_947563755.1. Taxonomy (NCBI): domain Eukaryota; kingdom Metazoa; phylum Arthropoda; class Insecta; order Coleoptera; family Chrysomelidae; genus Lochmaea; species Lochmaea crataegi. The sequence goes on from OX387425.1 coordinate 15,010,321, forward strand.
CCGTGGATGGAAGATGAAGGGGTGAGGATGAAAATATAGAAATTGATTGGGGAAGGGATAAAGGCGATTAAAGTGGTAAGGGAGAGGATTGGGATGAAAATGGCGGTGGTGAGGGCGGAATGGGAAAAAGCGGAAGCCTTACTGGGAAAAAGGGAGATTAGATTGGGGTGGAACAGGGTAACTATTATAGAGGGTAGAGAGGAGGGCAGATGCTTTTGATGTGGGGTGAAGGGGCACAAAGTAGCAGGGTGTTTACTTTTTATGAATTTAAAAAAAGTGAAATCTTTGCCTTTGGAGCAACACCTTTTGCCTCTAGCTTAAATCTTTTCTTTCTTTTTTTATGAATAAAATGTGAAGTAAATGCTTTGATTTCTGCAATTTAAAGCAAATCCTTTTTCTTATAAATACCGCCTAATAACTTGGTGTTGAGTTGAAACAGTATCTTTATATATAAGAATATTAATTAGATTAGTTAAAAATTTCCTGATGCCTGAAAAAGACGTTAAAGTTTCTAAATTATGTTGGAATATTTCGAAATTTAGCATTCGTTTTCGAAACAAAAAACGACAATAAAATCATTTCATAGCTCGGGTCCAATGTCCTTATCAACACTTGTCACTTGAGGATGAAAGAAAATGATAGAAATTATAATAAGATATTGAGAAAAAACAAGCTTTTACAAGTAAAATAGTATTATTAAATATTTAATTTAATATTTAATGTTGTACTTGTTTTTGTGTATGTACTTATATATATTTTTTGCATTGTTCTTTTCAAGCTAGAGGCACAACAATTTATAAACTAACCCATACGGTTACCACAGGGTACGTTAAAGAAAGCACTTATCAATTAGGTCCCAATGGCCCGCTTCTGCTCAACATGTAGATATTCTGTGTTATCATATTTAAAATAGTTTACTTTATTTTTTCATGTTAAAAAGAATTAGTCATTTATTCTTATCCTTAACCATTGATTACTATTTTTTTCTACAGCGACAGGAAGTACCCCAACTAATTATAATTTATTATTTTTCTAATTACATGTATCACCCCATACTTTTTGACATTAAAATTATTTTTCCGTCAATCGATTTAATTTGGGTTTAAATTTATTAGAAAATACCCACGCTGAACTAAATATTTTTCATTTTTTAATTGAGATTTCCATTATAAAAGAATTTTTTTACCTGTAGTTTTATTACAGGAAACCCAATTAAAATATTTCCATACAAATTTCACACATTTTCGTACGAGAAGATTGATCTGATCAATTACCATTTTCCAAATTAGCTTTTCTCCTTTTCCCTATTGCATTCAATTCGTAATTATCAATTCATGTCCACATTCCATTTTTCCCCATTATAATTGTTAATTTATATTCAGAATACATTAAAAAAAAACTCATCGACCCAATTACAATATTTCGATAAATACGGCTCCTTGACAGGCAACGTTGCGAACAACACCCAATAGAAGATAGTATTTTGCGAATATGTTTTGTTATCTAATAAAAATAAAGGCCACTAATATTAACACATTAAAGTAAATAAGGTTAAATATATACTATGATACATTCTAGAGATAAAGTTGAAAATTAATAATAATGTATTAGTTTTGTTGATGTCACCAGTTACATAAAAAACAAATATTTAGAATCAAAACTTCACCTATTCTCAGATATTGGTGGTTATAAAAAATCTATACAGGATTATTATTATTATCTTATTTTTAATTTTTAATTTTATTTGTATAATTATCAAGGGAGAATTATCTCCTAAGATTTTGTAAATATTGTCTTCGGTAGGAGTTCACCTTTTAACTTAGTTTTCGTAAAAAGCATGTTTTAGTGGGTGCAGACTAACTACAATCAAAATAAAATATTCACAAGTTTTAAAATAGTTGTTCATACGGCATATTATGCATTTTTTCTAGCCACATAAATGGTTGGCATCTGGAAAATTGTCTATACAATGAGATAAACCTTGCCAATGTGGAAATATACAAAAAGTTAAAGAACAAGTGAGTTTCCTTTATTAATAGTTAATAATAATTTAATAATAGTTAGAAAGAAGCTACAGTTCATTTTTGACTAAAAAGTAAAACACTAAACACTGTTTACACTACCACTACACCAACACTATCAGTTTACACTATCTTACGCGCGTTTCGATAACCAAGTTATCTTCTGAAGGTAACCCTTCAGTCTCTGAAGAAGATAACTTGGTTATCGAAACGCGCGTAAGATAGTGTAAAGTGATAGTGTTGGTGTAGTGGTAGTGTAAACAGTGTTCAGTATCAAGTATCGCCAACGGTTCCAGAATTCCCAACTTAAAAAGCAAAAGAAAAAAATCATTGTGAAACCACGATGCAAGTGAAACTGAGTTTAGTTATGTAATACTTAGATTAAATTGTGATTAGAATAATGAATATCTAGAGTTAGTTGTCAAATAATACTTGTCATGGTGGCAGAGTAAAATATTCAAATCGAATAATTTTGTATAAAAAGTTTCTGAAATGGACTTCAAACTGCCGTGTGAGCTAGTTTGGGGAAGTATGGGAAAGGTTTAATTACTTTTTGATAGCCTCAGAGAAAAATGAAAAATATGAAAGCGCCAAAATTGCCATGTTATTGAGCGCTGGAGGAGAAGCTTTAACTGAAATTTTCCACACTCTTCAAATTGAAAAAAATAATTACAAATATATATTGGAGGCATTGGATATATATTTTAAGCCAAAGAAGAATATCGTTTTTGAGAGATATAAATTCTTCTCGAGGTCTCAACGTCGTAGTGAAAGCTTTGATACTTACGTTTTGGAATTGAAAAAACTATCATCTACATGTGATTTTGAAGATCAGAAGAATTGTTTGATCCGAAACAGGATAGTCTTGGGGGTGAAGAGTGAAAAATTAAGGGAATTGCTTTTATCCAAAGGATGCAGTTTAGATTTGGGAAAAGCAATTGAGTTATGTAAATCATTTGAAGCTGAATGAAATAAACAGGGCAGCAACCGGTTCCGGTTGGAGCAAAACCTGTTAAATCAGCTACAAGAAAAATCCCTATTGCTATTAAAGATAAAGTTAAAGAAGCGCTAGATCGTTTGGAGATACTTGGATTAATAAAGAAGCAGATAGAGCCAACAGAGTGGATCCATCCTATTGTTGTAGCCCAGAAACCGAATGGTACAGGGAGCTAAACAAATCAATCATCAGAGAAGTTTATGAAATTCCTACAGTTGAATCCATTCTGTCGAAATTGTCAGGAGCTCAGTATTTCACAATATTGGATGCATCATCAGCATTTATGCAGGTTCCACTATCCAAGAAAAGTTCAGTTCTTTGTACTGTTACGACACCTTTTGGAAGGTACAGTTTCCTGAGAATGGGTTTTGGATTATGTAGTGCACCAGAAGTATTTCAGAGAATAATGAACACTATTTTTTCAAGCATAGAAGATATAATTATTTATTTCGATGACATTCTAATTTATGCTGTCTCCAAAGAACTTCATAATGAAAGACTGAAACAAGTGTTGGAAGTAGCCAGAAGAGAAAATTTGACTTTCAGTTCAGAAAAAATGCAGTTTTGTGACACGAAAGTTAAATCATATCAGAAAATGGAGGCAAATGATGAAAAAATAAAAGCAATTACAGAAATGATAACTCCAAAAAATAAAACAGATTTGCAGAGATTCATTGGATTGATCAACTATATAGCCAAATTTATTCCAAACTTGACTGAAAAAACATCAATCCTAAGAAAATAGATGTCAAACAAAAATGAATGGATTTGGGGAGCAAATGAGGATGAATATTTTGTGAAATTGAAAGAACTAGTCACCAATGTTCCAGTTTTGAAACATTTGGAAAGAAACAAGAAAACTGTTCTTTCTGTAGATGCCAGTAAAAATGGTTTGGGAGCAGTAATAATGCAGGATTCTAGACCAACTTGTAACATGTCTATCGACCTGTTTCGATTTTACAGAATAAATCCTTTTAATTAGCGCTCGTCGTCACTAGCCACATCCAATTATAGTTCTGTGACCCCAAACTCTTCTACCCCGAACGTAAGACAATTGACGCCTGCCAACGGACGCTTCCATATTTTTTTGCACACCGCCACGTTAAACACCCCTTTTGTTAACAACCACCGAAGGCGACACATCTTCCGCTATCTTTCATATCTCAAGTACATATCTTATGAATTTTGCTGTGGTAAGTTCAAAATCATAATTCATAATTAATAAGCTTCTTCTAAAGTACTGTCTGATATAATTTTCGTATGCATTCTTTATTTTTTTACAGAGATAGACGAAATTAAATTCAACACGTGGTCATAAACTGTTCTTTTGTACTAATATGGTAGTTTTAAGCCAAATATTCTTTTATAATTCAGTTTTACTTTTATACAAACATTTTCAAGCTTTTTCAGTTGCGAAATAACTCTTTTAATTATAAAATAACATTTTTTATAAATTACCGTTAACCTATAAAATATTCTTTCGCAACGCCAGTGCCGGTCTCATATATTTCCTAAGCACGATATTTTTTCATATAACTAAATAAATAACTTTTTGCTATCATAAGTTTCTTTCGGATCATTAGTATATTTTTTTATTTAGCCGATAATTGCTATTTTTACTGTTTTAACATGGGACATATAATGTTGGAAAGCTTTCAGTAAATTAATTCAATTTTCTGACTTTCAAATAACTGCCTTCCTTTTCTTTAACCTGAAAAGCTGACCAACATAATGTGCCATTACATTCAAGTTCCTACATATCCCTGAATCACTTGTACTTCTAGGTAAGCACAGCCCCTAGGCGAGAATATAAGCCAAGAATATAACCCAAGAATTTAACGCCGAGAATATAACCCTAGGCTAGAATATAACGCTGAGGATATAAACCGAAGAATATAACCCCAAGAATATAGCCAAGGATAGAACCCTCAAACTACCGCCCTAGAACAGAACTCATCAGTTCGGATCAAGACCTGACTTCTTCTCCAGGAAACCACTTCATCTAAGCTAAGTACCTATAAAAGTACAAATTCCTTTAGTAAATTCCGTTGTTCATTTCCTGTGGCAGAATAAATTGTAAATTTGTTTTTAATTCTTTTTTTTATTAAAATCCTCAACTATAAAAGTTGAGGGAGATATCGCCCGGGGTAATTTTTAGTAGTTTTCATTATTAACTTTTATTTAAATTCTACAAGGCGTTTCTACCTTTTCCGCCTTAGTTTTTGTAGTTTTCATCGTTAAAAAGGTAGTGGCGCCCTCAATTTTTACAACCCTTCTGTTATCCCTGTGTGACATAAACTTGGGGTCGAATCACCCTTGAGAGGAGTCTCTAGCCGGAGCCCTTCGAGCTGGTGCCCTGTGAGGTACTACTTTTACCGTTACAAACTTCTCAACTTCTTTGAATGGAACACAAAGTAAATATAGCCAAATTGAAAAAGAGCTGTTAGCCATTTTGTATGGATGTAATCGAGGATGTAATAGATTCCACTACTATTTATATGACACAAAGTTCATAGTTGAAACAGACCACAAGCCTCTACTGCCTCTTGTCAAATATACAAATAGTTTGTCTCCAAGACTGGGAAAAATGATGCTAAAACTATTAGGGTATAATTTTGAACTGGTTTTGTACCTGGAAAGCAACTTTCTGTGGCAGAAGCACTTTCAAGACCGATGCTTAAAGCTTAAAAACTCTTCAGTCGATACATCAACTATAGATAACCAGATAACATTTGTGGAAGCAATTATAGCTTCAACCAAGGCTATTGAATAAATGATACAATGGACAATAGGCTTCAACAGGTGATCAAACTCATTTATGAAGGCTGGCCAAAAGAAAAATCACGAGTTTCAACCGACCTTTATTCTTTTTGGGATATTCAAGATGAGCTTTTTGAAGAACATGGGTTGATTTATCGTGGAAACCGTCTTGTTATTCCCGAAAATAAGATACACGAAGTATTGAGTCAACTGCATAGTGCCCATCAAGGAATTGTTACTTGTAAAAACAAAGCAAGAAACACAATGTACTGGCTTGGAATGTCTAAGAATATTGAAGAATTTATCAAGAAATGTGATGTTTGTATGAGCTATTCCAGACTGAACACAAAGCAACCACTAAAAAACCATGAATTTCCTCAGAATCCTTGGATTAAAATAGGAATAGATTTTGCTTTTATCAACCATAAAGACTATCTTATCCTAGTAAATTACCATTCAAAAGTTGTAGAAATTAGGAAAATGCTGTCAAAAAATTGGAAGTCAACCATAGAAGCTTTGGAAACAGTTTTCCGAATCAACCGAATACCATGCGAAATAGTGTCAGATTGTGACCCACCATTCACCTCTTTTGAATATAACCACTTTGCAGAAAAATGTGGTTTCAAGATCACAAATTCTAGCCCACACTACCCAAAATCAAATGGTATGATAGAAAGGACAATAGAGTACACGCATATTTCATATTTTGCTTAGATATTAATTTGTAATAGTAAAGTTGATATCAAAAATAACTAATAATAGGAAATAAACCAGTTTCCATTGGAAATTACTTCCAAATTTTAAAATAAGATTCAAATTTTAATGCACTTTCCGACCACCACCCGAGGATTTCCGGACGCTACCGATGATACGTGTGATGTCATACCATTTGTTTACTTTTGTCAATATGGCCGGTACTGCATTAGGTTCTGTGTAGTTTTTTGTTTATATTGTATTTTAATTAACTATTAATTGCTTCATCGACGAAAAAATATCATTTATATGTTTGTTTAAGACCATTACGTGTTTGTGTGTGCTTTTTTTATTTCTAAAAGTCAACGTAAAGTGGAAAGTGGACATAAATATTCGATATTTCCGAGGATATTTTAAAACTTTTAGAAGAAAATATTTTATTTACTAGTTCAGTGTTCAGTGACTATTCTTTCATATTTTGTGAGTAAAGATATGGCTAGCGAAAGTTTTGTAAAAGCACAAACTGATAACTTGCCCAAAGTAGACTCATTTATGCTGCTTGAATTTATGAAGGCAAACAGCTGCTTTAATGCAGAGGAAATAAGAGGAGTTCAAGCATTATCGTAAGTACGATTTAAACTATGTATTATATATAATATATACCAACCATATTTCGATGCCATGTTGGCCTGAGTTGGAAAGAAAATAATGTTTTTATGGTTGATTCCTAGACATATAGGTACATAACCTCAAACTAATTAAGAAGAAAAATTACCAACATAGAAGTAGGTACTTACATTAAAATGGTCTTCACAAACAAAAGCAGTAGTATTTGTCGAAATATCGTCTTTGTTTCGACGCATAGCTTGCAACCACAATGCCCTTCTCTTAAGTGCATTTTTGCTTGCGCCACCAGGTGAAGTGACAAATATTTTGTCTGGAGTTTTAATAGACGTTGATTTACACTGTGGAGCAATGCAATACTTGGAGTTTTTTTTCGGCTTTATCCATTTTTAAAGCTTTCAGAAACAAATTAGGTCACAAAAACTCAGAGCGTGATATACGAATAAGAACGTAAACAAATGGAGTGACGTCAACGGATGGGGCAGCCATCTTTATGACGTAAAGCGCGATTTGGCGGACTTTCAAATTTTATGATTTTTAAAGTCGTTTTAAAAGTAAAGTTTATATTTTTTTGAAAAAATAGGCATGCAAGGTGTTAGGAGACCTGATAAAGCGTCAATTCCCACCAATAGCAAAATTTATGCTTGTACCCTATTCAAACTATAAAAGGCCTAATAGAGAAAGCAGCGAGAAGTGGTGGAAATGAATCCCAGGTTATACTAGAATATAATAGCAGCCCAAAGGCATCCTTACCATCTCCATCAGAAATGCTTATGGGACGAAAACTCCGCAGTAGAAATATATGTTTAATAGAGAATTTACAACCACTTTTCGAGACTGAAACTACTTATGAAAAGCTATTGGAACAGCAAATAAAAATGAAAAAATATAATGATCAACATGCAAAGCAGCTGGAAGAATTTCAATTGAATGAAGATATATTTTATCAAGACAATCTTAGAAATTGGAAGTCTGTAATAATTTTGAGGGAAGGCGAAGACAGTCAGTCTTACATAATTAAAACGAAAAATGGTTCAGTGTTGCGACGAAACAAAATCTACTTGCGTCCAGATAATTCTCCTAATTTTCATGATGAGGATGAAGCTGAAGCGATGACTGGAAGAGGAAAGCAGCGAGGGTCTAGAAGAAGATCCGGTAGGGCCTGAAGATCCATTAAAAAACCAAAGAGGTATTTTGATTAAGGGGGACATGTTATGTAATACTTAGATATTGTGATTAGAATAATGAATAGAATTAGTTGTGAAATAATACTTGTCAGTGAAGATGACTGGATGCCTAAATAAAATTAAACGTATTGAATGGACCGGATATAAATTAAAATAGTTCATCAAATATTCACATGAAATGAGTTAAAATAAATTGAAGCATTCAAAATTAAAATTAATACATAAACAACAATATGCACCAGCAGAAAGTTCTAATAATTCTAATAAATTCACTATAAAAATAAATTTATTTCATTTATTTTTCACTTTTTAGTTCGATTTACTATAAGGTGTATTTACGGATTAGTGGGAACTATATTGAATGTTATTAATTTACAAATGTCACTTTATAACGAATAACAAATTATCACCGATTCCAGGATTCCACAATTCATAATTTTTGGCATGCAAACATCTATACCGCTCGGCTACGAAGACATAATATTTTCATGTTGTATATAGACCGTATGATGTTTCACTTGCATCGTGGTTTCCTAAAACCACACAATGATTTTTACTTTTTAGTTCGATTTACTATAAGGTGTGTTTACGCATTAATAGCAACTATATTGAAAGTTATTCATATACAAATGTCATAATATAACGAATAAAAAAATTATCACCGTGTCCAGGATTCGAACCCTATGCCTACAATTCATAATTTTCGGCACCCAAACCTCTATACCGCTCGGCTACGAAGCGTTGTATATATGTCAAAAAGCGAAATGCGAAAAATATTGAGGCGATGTAAAAAAACAGTTTCACTTTAATAATAAAATTCGTCAATAACAGCAAGTAAAATTAAGTGACATCACTCTTCTTTCACTTACTACAATAAATGCAGATACATATTCATATTAAGTCACACATATTTTATAGAGCGTCCCAAAAATTGCTTGTTAAAATCGGAGAGGAATTGTCTATCAATAATTTAAAAATGTTTATCGAAATTAAAATGAACCGATAAAAGAAGCAAGCACATCTTCACCATTGACAACATTATTTTGCTACTCGTATAGTAAGCAGCATTTAAAGTACTGTAATCAGTTCTAAAATGGTATGTAAATGTCTATAGAAACTATGCAAGGAGAGCATCGTCATCTTACTGCAGGTTTCACGACACACAGGAATAGAAGGAAATGAAATAGCAGATGAACTAGCAAAGATATGTTCTAAAACACCTTTTTAATGACAGGAGCCTCTATGCGGTATCAGCACCAATGTTATATTGGAAGAAATAAGCAGCGCCGAAAAAAAAAGAGAGGATCTGACCATTGGAAAGGTCTGGCAGGGGTAAGACAATCAAATACTCTATTGGGAAATTACTACCAAGTGAATGTTGTCACAGTAAGACTAAACTAAGAGTTTTGACAGGCGTCCTCAAGGGGAAACCTCAAGAAGCTCAAACTAGTAGAGCTGGATTAATGTAGATTCTGTGGAACGAAAGAAGAAACTTCCATTCACTTTGGTGCGGCATGCATACCTGGCACAACACCCGGGAGACTGCTGGGTGGAAGAGGAGCATTTACCTAAACTGAAGCCTTTACAATTCCTTCGGGAAATAGGTCTAAAGGAACTACTAGTCTCTAAGACTTTCCTCGGGAACTAAGTAGAAGTAAGGGGACAGAATGGATCTACTAATTCACATTTCATGGTGTTATTGTATTTTGGTTGTCTAGTGTTGTTCACATACGGAAATCCCATTATATTTTTTGTAATCTAAGAGATATATAGGTAAAATAATGATACCTTTCTGCTTTGATCCAGTCTGTAGAAAAACTGTTTTTAACTGCTGCCTTAAACTCAGTGCTATCAATCAAATGCGGTTGTTTTTATACCGAAAATTCGGTGAATAACATTAGCGCATCACAGGTAACAAACGAAGAAATAAATTGTTATTCAAAGTATAGCTAGCAGTCAGTGAACTAGCTGACTATTGGCGACGACTTGGATGTGTTCGAGAATTGACCTCCGGCTCGGGCCGGTTGGTGACATTAATAGGTATTGTTTGAAATACTGGTACGTCAATAATAAAACCAACGTAACCGTTAATTATTATACAATAAACAAATAGATAGTCATCAGTGGTGTTTGTTTATTGTAGTGGTGTTGATAAATAGTACATTTGTCTATAACAGATACTTCTTTGAATCATTCGAATAAGATAGCACATCTATAAGTGCCCAAAAATATGAATAGAAATAATATTCTATAGTACTTATTAAAAGAAATTGTAATTGTTGGTTAACAATGACTTTATTAAATATTTTTAATAAGTTGGAACACGAGATGGAACATATGGTCAAATATTTTATTAGAAAATTAACAGAAAACAAAAAAGACGGTAGGTAATTTTGAAAGTAGACAGGAAAAAACTGATAATAAAAAAATAATTGTTTCTTTGACGTTATTATCGTCCAAATTTGATGTCATTTGATACACTACAGCCTAGAAAGTTAGACACTGTCTCATCTGAATATACAGAGTGCGACAAAAGTCTGATCTGATACAGAGTGCGACAAAAGTCTCCTGTCTGATGCACAAATATTTAGCTTCAGTATACGTTGACGAAACATGGTTCGATACATACGAAACTGCACGAAGTGAGTAACATTTCTGCAGATTGTTGGAAAAACTGTATGGAACGTATTATTAAGGTGGTGGTATATGTGTATCAGTATTAATGCTGAACCATTTATAATAAATGTAGATGAATATAATAATAATAATAATACATTTATTGCTTCTCAAACATTGAGTTTACAGCAAGGGTTTGTGATTAACAAAATTAAAAAATTAACAAAAAATAAATAAATAAAATTAAATAAAATAAAACTATTCATTTAAAATGAAAGCAAGTAATTTTAAGATACTCCATATACAGATTGCGAAAAATCTTAGCTCGACATACGATTTACACAAGTACGACAAGGATAATATCAGATGGGCGTGTGCGAACAATTCTCTCTCTTTCAAGTAGCGTTTGTAACATGTCTATCGACCTGTTTCGATTTTACAGAATAAATCCTTTTAATTAGCGCTCGTCGTCACTAGCCATATCCAATTATAGTTCTGTGATCCCAAACTCTTCTACCCCGACCGTTAGACAATTGACGTCTGCCAACGGACGCTTCCATTTTTTCCAACACCACGAGAGACACCCCTTTCCTTTCTGTTAACGACCGCCTAATGGGAGAGATCATCTTTCGCTATCTTTCATATCTTAAGTACCTATCTTATGAATTTTGCTGTGGTAAGCACAGCCCCTAGGCGAGAATATAAGCCAAGAATATAACCCTAGGCGAGAATATAAGCCAAGAATATAACCCTAGGCTAGGATATAACCCAAGAATATAACGCCGAGGATATAAACCCAAGAATATAACCCTAGGCTAGAATATAACCCCAAGAATATAGCCTAGAATACAACCCGAGGATAGAACCCCAAAATACCGCCTTAGAACAGAACACAACAGTTCAGATCAAGACCTGACTTCTTCTCCAGGAAACCACTTCATCTAAGAGCTAAGTACCTATAAAAGTACAAATTCCTGTTCATTTCCTGTGGCAGAATAAATTGTAAATTTGTTTTTAATTCTTTTTTTATTAGAAATCCTCAACTATAAAAGATGAGGGAGATACCGCCCGGGGTCACTTTTCTTTATTAACTCAAATTTAAATTTTACAAGGCGTTTCCACCTTTTCCGCCTTAGTTTTCTTAGTATTTTTATCGTCAAAAAGGTAGTGGCGCCCTCAATTTTTACAACCCTTCTGTTGTCCCTGTGTGACATGAACTTGGGGTCGAATCACCCTTGAGAGGAGTCTCTAGCCGGAGCCCTTCGAGCTGGTGCCCTGTGAGGTACAGGCATTCACAGTTACAAATTGGCGCCCAACTAAAAGCAACATTTACCGTTACACGTTGTTCATATTATCCTTGTCGTACTTGTGTAAATCGTATGTCGAGCTAAGATTTTTCGCAATCTGTATATCCAGTAATTATCTTGGAACTTTGATAACTTAAATTATTGAAAGTGGAAATTAGTGAACCAAAATTATCAAAACAAATAACGAGAATGTAGATGGATATAATGCTAGTGACACAGAAACTAATTATGTGTTGTAGGGCGTTTCTGTTTATATGTATTCTAATGTTAAGCTTACGTTGTACAATTTCAACAAATCCAATTGAATTCCATTTGCTAATAAATCACAATATTGTTTTTAAATATTATTTATTTTGAACCCTTATAGATCCGACCCTGTAACCATTTATTGATTCTTGTGGATCGACAATTTACGGCAGTAGAACAATATATTTTGAAGTTAATTATTATATATACAAATACTTTCGTCTATAATTTCATATAAAAAATTAATCGAAATTTATATTGTTCGGCGACTTACGATTTAAATTTTTTTCTATGGAAGCTTGATTTATTTAAATTTTTAGGGAGTAAACAACTAAACCTTGAATGTGAATGACTTGATAGGTATGCCAAAAATATGGGAAAATAAATAAAATCAGGATGTCATGTAAATAATCACTTGAAACTGACATCTGAAGGGTTTTCAAACGATTTCTTCACCTCGGAGTCGACCACTAGATCACTAGATTATTAAATCAATTTTATAAATATTTAAATAAAAAAATTTCCGGTTTTTTAAACTGCTTATTTGCTTTGTCAAAACTAGATTAGCAATTAAATTTGCTTATTTATAGTTTCTACTTTTTAGATATTTGAATAAACATCATTCAGTTGCTTTCCAAGGATATTCACTTTTTTATTACCTACTGGTTTTGTAAATTTTGTAATTTATTTAAATTACATTGTTCACAATTAGATTTGTTATCATTAATAAGATATTTTTCAATAGAATGTATAGTTATTATTATAAATTTTAAATCCTGCTTACTGTATTAACAAAACTTAGTAAAATATATACGTAAGCTCGGCTCTCCGAAAAACTTGAAAAGTTGGAGTAATTTGATGTGTTAATCCACTTTGGAGTCACTTACTTTAAAAATACAATCACAATAAAATTGTAGAATTTCTGGCTAGTCCAAAAACCGGGCATGCTTTTTGTATTCACCAGAAAATGGTGTATGACTAGAAACTATCACTGTCGTTACACTAAAAATGACATCAAGTATAGAAATTACCGGTATTGGAATTATTTTCTCGTAATAAGATTTGGAAAAGAAATTTCTCTGTCAAAATGACAATTCTTTATCAAAACTTCGACGTTTATATAAATATATAACAATCACATTCCGTGCAACCTGAAGCACATAATCATCATACATTTTACCCAAGAGTATTTCTCAAACTCCAGCACGGTTTCTTATGCACTTAATTACTTCAATAACTCCGTACAACCGAGATATGTCTCCAAGCAAAGTGTACTTTCAAACAACACACATGATTACTTGTAGAGAAAGCATCGGTAGATCAAATGCCCCAAAAACGATTTCTCTAAAATCTTCTAGAACCGAAATGTCCGAAAAAACAAAAAAATTCCTCAAAAGCAGAGAAAGAAGAGTACTTAGACCTTTCTCCCGCTTCCATTGACAATGGGGGGAAACGTCTGGGCCAAACCCTAATAGATCCAAGAAACAGTCTACATTTTTAAATGTTTTCCCATATCTTCTATATACTCGATAAAATATCTCCTCTATGCCAGTTTTTTTTAATTTTTTTATTTTCACCGTTTCCCTGTAGATCTGTTTGTTTGATTCTTACCAGATGAATAATTTTTGTATCTTTATCATTTATCTTTACGGGGTTTCATTAAGGATACTTATATGATATAATTATCGATTATGTTTTAACGCAAAAAGAAAAAAGAAAAAATATACTTGACGTTAAAGTTAAAAGAGGAGCAGAAATTAACAGTGACCACTATTTACTGGAAGCAAAAATTAAAGGTGACAGTACACAAACTGAACAAATAACAAACAGTAAAGAAAGTCAAATATCAATAAAAACATACAAACTAAGAAACAAAACGGTTGCAATAGATTATCAACTAAAAACAGAAGAAAAACTAAAATGAAAATCCACTGACATAAAAAAACTTAACACAGAACAGGGCTGGAACATATTTAAAAACGTAGTAATTAACACTGCCACTGAACTATGCGGGACTTACAAAACAGATAATAGGAAAAAACAAACAGCATGGTTGAACAATGAAATTAAAGAAGAGGAATAATGTTAAAAATATTTAAAAAACAACACACAAGAACAATATGAAAGATACAAAAACCAAAGAGAGAAAGTCAAAGTTCTAGTAATAAAAGCAAAACAAAATGCCTGGATAGATTTTGGGAACAAAATGGAAAAAGATAGTACGTAGTTCTAAAATCGCTAAGAACAGAAAAGCAGGGAAAAGAACAGCACATAAAAGATAAAAATCAAGAGATACTAACAAATGAAGCAGACATTATAGAAAGATGGAGAGAGTATTTTCAAGAGATGTTAGACCAACAAACTCGAAGAAACCCAAATAACGAACAAGAAAAGGAAAACCAAAACAAAGAAGTCGAACGAACAAATCAAAACGAAGAAGCCGAAATACAGAGTATAAAATTGGAAGAGCTAAAAAGAGTTGTTATAAAATTGAAAAATGGGAAAGCGCTGGGTGACGATAGAATTACAGCGGAAATGATTAAGAATCTAGGAAATATAGGACTGGAAGTGCTATTAGAAATCATCAATAAAGCTTGGTGTGATGGGAAAATCCCAGAAGAATGGGGAGTAGCCTTAATCACACCTATACACAAGAAAGGAGACCAGAAACAATGTCAAAACTATAGAGGAATAACCTTGCTAAATACCATTATAAAGATATATGAACAGCTTATAAACAACAGAATTAAACCAACTCTAGAAAATCAGCTTTCAGAAGCACAAAGTAGATTCAGACCAGGAAGAAGTACGCAGGATCACATCTTCACAATAAAACAATTAGAAGAGAAGAGACATATAGAAAATAGAAACACATCATAGATCTCGAAAAAGCATTTGATACTGTACCTAGGGAAAAAGTATGGAAGGGACTGGAAGAAAAGGGAATACACAAAAAAATAATCGGAATTATTCAAGATATATACGAAACAAACATAAATTTTATCATAAAAAACAACATGAAATCAGCAGGATTTAAAACCAACATAGGATTAAGACAAGGAGGGGGACTGAGACCAACACTATTTAATATACATATGGACAGTATTATTAAAAAAAGCGAACAGAAGGTGAAGAAAATTTTCGTTGGGTATAAAAATTTAGAAAGAGTAGAGATAGCCGAAGGAGTCTTTGCAGATGATGTGGTGCTAATGGCAGGAAGTAAAAAAACCGATTACAAGAAAACCTGAACATATGGAAAGATGTTATGGAAGAAGAAGGCATGAAAATCAACAAAAATAAAACCAAAATACTTGTAATAGGAAAACAGAAGATCAACACAGAAATTAAAATAGATAATGTACAAATAGAACAAGTAAAAGAATTCAAATACTTAGGAATAACTTTTGACGAAACAGGAAAACAAGATGCAGAGATAAATGAAAGAATAGAGAAAACAATTAAGCTATACTATGCCATGAACCAAAAATTTATAAACAAAAAAGAAATCACCAAAGAGACAAAAGTAAAAGTGTATAATACAATATATCGACCAGTTTTAACTTATGGATGCGAATCTTGGACTCTTACAAGTAAACAAAAAAGCAAAATACAGGCAGCAGAAATGAAATATTTGAGAACATTTGGAGCAACAAGAAAGGACAAAATCAGAAACACAAAAATAAGAGATGAATTAGGTGTCCAACCCGTACTAAAATTTATAGAACAAAGACAACTCAGCTGGAGGGGACATATTCAGAGAATGAATAACAATAGACAAGTTAAAACGACATATGAGGCAAAAATACAAATAAAAAGAAAAAAAGGAAGACCAAGATAAACATGGAATACAATAGTGGGTAATATACTAAGAGAGAGAGGTAAATCATGGGAAGAGGCGAGAACATTGACAAGAAACAGGAAAGAATGGAAAAAAATTATATAAGAGAATTAAATGCAAACCCGACACCTAAGGGTATAAGGGTATATGATTATATATGATTATATATATGATATAAAGAGATTTGATATAATTTGACTTGTTTCTTTTACAATTACAATCAACTTAACTAACTTACTTAACTTAAATATGCATAACAAGTTTTATGTAAAACTTCCCATTTTCACGGCTACAAAGTAATTTGTTTTCATCCTTGATATTATTTTATAATTATTAATGAAAATTTCAAAACCGAATACTCGGTAATTTATACTAACGTTTTATTGGACCATCGCCACTGTAGGATACGAAAATAGCAGTAACGACAAATAACATCATAAACTCAAAGAGCTTATACATAAATTTATCGGTTTGAGATTATTTAAAAATCGGTTTACGTTGGTAAACATTTGCTATATTTGTCATAATAATTGTATGTAATCTTTATCCAAAAAAACACGTGTTCCTCACCTTTGACGACTTTTTCGTTTGATGGCATATGCTGTTTGTTTCACAATACATCAAACTATTCAAAAAAAGTGAAAAAATGTAATAATTCTTTCAATTCCTTAACCAACTTAACCATAACCATATCTATCCAAAATCATGTCCTACCCAATTTGTCCTCTTTTCAGAATGGTTCAAGAAGTACCGAAATCTTTACGGTCGCCTAGTGACCGTTGAAGCCATAAACCGGCACTGGAGGAGCTCGCAACAACTTATTACAACAACCAAAAAACAGTATAAATAATACTTTTTTCTCCGATTGACATTAAACGTCTTTTTTAGTGACATTTATCGATCATAGAAGTAATACTTTTACTGCCTAGGCATTAAAAAAAATCATTTTTTCATTTTTTTTCAAGGTTTAATCGACAATAATAATTAAAAAATAAGATTTAATTATTACCTATAACATACGATTAGAAAAATTATTAAAAATTGTGAGTTATATCCGCCATAATAGTATATTATGCAACAAGTGGGGAAAGTTCAACTTTTCTCACGAGTGTCGCCCTAAAGGCGAGTGCCGCAAACACGAGTGAGAAAAGTACTTTCCCCACATGATGCACACTATACTTTTTCAACAACTGCACAAATTTAAAGAATACAAGTAAGTTTTTTATTGTCAGTAAAAGAAAAATAGCACTAAAGTATCTTATCTCTAAATTGTTAAATATTTTTATTTAAAATAGTAGTTGATGGTGAAATTTCTACAATTTTGTATGGTCAAACCGGAATGTCATTTTAGAATTTAAAAACTTCTAATATAATCTGATAGTTTTGTGACAACTAAGTAGGTATTTAAAGATGACAGTATCATACTAAGTTTTTGTCAGTTTTATTTGATTCTCCATATAAATGTATGTGGCGTGGGCAAAGTGCCGTGAGAAATCATATTTCTCACAGTATGAGCAATATTTGGTTTTGAAATTAAGTAAGGTATGAGAAATACGTCACATTTCATAGCAGTTGTAGAAAAAATTATTTTAAGTACTTTAATTTACTAATTGTGTAAAACTTAATAGTTCATAGTTTATAATAAAATATCAAAGATGGATTATTATTATGAAAAAAAAATTAAGAGGCGAAAGGGTGGCGTCTTTTTAAACATTACTATTCGGTTATACTTCAACCAATTAAGTTAAACATTGATATAAATACTATTTATTACCTTGTCGAGGGCGTGATGTAAAGATTTTTCGGAATTTCCCAAAAAAAATTCCGACAAGAGGGAAAATTTTGTCAACCAATTAAGCTGAAAATTTGTATACAGACTCTCTACGACATTTTAAAGGGTGTGCAACAATTTTTCTCCGGAAAATTTAAAAAACAAGAGGGAAAATTTCGGATTTTTTTTTCAAATTTTCGGAAAAACTCTACATCACGCCCTCAAGAATGCAACCAGGGACATTTATGTGCATTTTCAGCTTATTGGATTTACAACATACCCAGAAAAATCGTTTAGAATCATTCCCGCCTCACCTTAAATAATTTTTCAGTTTTAAATGATTTTTGTCGAACAATTTGACCACAATTTTTTAAAAACTTGTATATACGGGGAGTCATAGTGACGTCATTTCGACAATTCCGGGAACCGGGCATTCCAAAACGCAGCGACGCCGAGTTTTCGCATAGGAAAAGTTTGTCGGACTTATCACAAAGAAGGCGCTCACAAAGTTTGGCATTTGTATGTGTCATAAAAATTTAAGGTCCTTTTACTATAATATAAATACACCGATATTTTTTCACAAAACTGGCAGACATTTCATAAGTTGTCAAACTATAATTATTATGGACATATACATTTCCATAGCAACCAACCATTCCAACAATTGCGATTTCTATCAAATTTCGTTTTAATTTATCACTACAGGAAAAATATTATGGGAATTGTAATAATTTGCAAATACAATATACATATATCATTATAAACAATCGGAGAAAAAATTATATGTAGCAGCAAAGTAGAATGACTGCCTTAGCTGAATTCATATCATCCTATGAGTAAATCTACTACTATACTGCCTAGTAAAACAAATAACTATTTATTGAAAATATCAGATATATTTGCATTAAAATGATTAAAAAATCTTTTTTGGATTTTCCTCTGAAAATTCTGAAATTACTGACGGATCAAAACTTACTATTGATTTTTTGCAAAATCAGTCAAAAACTCGTGGTTTCGTATAGTTCACCGAACCAAATAAATGTAGTAATTTTTTTGTAGTAGGAATATTAATTATAAAAAATATATAAACATCTAACAACCACGAAACCCATTAGTTTTTTATTACGAAAAATTGTTGTAAGTCATTTGTAGTATACTGTAGTTGATTTTGTATTATGCTACCATAGGGTTCCAGCTTTAGACAGCTCAGACTACAACTGTTTTTAGATAAATTGCGACTCTTAGTTCATCTGCGTAACTGGAAAATGACACTATTTATAGTCGAACTCCAAGTTTAGACAGCTTTGGAAAATTGCTTTTTCATTCCTATTAAATTTTTTTATAGCTCAGAAAATATCTTTTCCTACAACCACTATGCAAAACACTCTTTTCTACACAAATTTTTTTACGCAAAGCAGGCCTTTTCTTAATTTCTTTGATAACCGTTGGAAAAGTAATGCGAAAAGAACACTTTTCACGCACCGAAATGTCAAACACAGCTATGACCTGTGACCTCTCAACTTTTTTTGACAGTTCAACATATTTAATATAGTGAATTTCTGAGTGTAAGAATTTTAAATTTAAATCAAAAGTAAGTAAACTATTTCTTTTAATTTATTAATTATAAAAAAATTAACCTATTAAGCATTATTTTGGTCACTGTTCTCGACGATTTTCAGCCGAGTTTTCAGCTACCATTTTAGCAAATTCAGGCGGAGACTTATTAACATTGAAGCAACATGGTGGATGGCGCTCAAATACAGTGGGGGATGAACAAAATTGAAATTTCCTATAAAATCGAAAAATCCATTATACCTGGGGCTTCTACTTCATATATTATTCCTAATGAAAAACAATCACTAATATTAAAATTAATGAAAACTTATTATCCAAAAAAGATACACCAGGCATAAAAATTAAAAATTGTTCAAACTATTAACTATAAGTTCATTTTTCTATATTTAATTTTCATTTTGTAAGTTCTTTTTGTTCAAAGTTTAAATAAAATATCTATATAAATTACTGTTTTCCTTTCATTAATAAATGTGGTGGTGGGAAAAATATTGTGTACCTACAACTTGTACGCAAAGCACTTTTCCCACTCGCTAGATTTGCCAAACTTTTGCGCTCGTGGGAAAAGTGTCGCTTTGCGCACTTTTTGTACAAACTACTATTTTATAATTTTGACATTTAAAATGACACGTTTCAAAACTTGACGTTATCAAATGTCTTACTTTTCATAACCAGTTGTGAAATAGTATATTGTGCAACAAGTTGGGAAAGTTCAACACTCGTGTGTTTGCGGCACTCGCCCACAAACTTCCAAACTCGTGAGAAAAGTACTTTCCCCACATGTTTCACACTATACTTTTTCTACAACTGCACAAATTTAAAGAATACAAGTACTTCGCAACATTGAATATTGTGAGCAAAGTGTACACGCATTTAATTGTTTTGACAACTCTTCAAAATATACCAAAAGTACACTTTCCGAAAAAGATTTTATTTTTGTATTTCTTCTCCACTCCATAAATTTTTCGTATGCCAATTCATACTTTTTTCTTGAAATTTCCGGCAACAAATCGAAAGTTACTTTTGCAGCTTTTTCCAATATCTCTGGCGGAGTATTATTAAAATCGTCACTACTGTCAGTATCCATATTATTTATTATAAATAAGTATATGTCTTGTTGAACCAATATTTAATGGAAATTGGAATTTTTATCGAAGCACGATTGAAACTACCTTTTAGAATTTAAAAACTTCTAATATAATCTGACAGTTTTGTGACAACTAAGTAGGTATTTAAAGATGACAGTAGCCTACTATAAGTTTTTGTCGATTTTATTTGATTCTCCATATAAATGTATGTGGCGTGGGCAAAGTGCCGTGAGAAATGATATTTCTCATAGTATGAGCAATATTTGGTTTTGAAATCAAGTAAGGTATGAGAAATACGTCACTTTTCATAGCAGTTGTAGAAAATAGTATATTGTGCAACAAGTGGGGAAAGTACTTTTCTCATTCGTGTGTTTGCGGCACTCGCCCTTCGGGCTCGTGCCACAAACTTCCACACTCGTGAGAAAAGTACTTTCCCCACATGTTGCACACTATACTTTTTCTACAACTGCACAAATTTAAAGAATACAAGTAAAGTAACTTAATATTTATTTTTATGGTTAGTAAAACAAAAATAAAAGGTGAGCGGTCGTCGGACCGCCGATAGAAGCTTGCTTCTTATGCACAATAGAATGACCATTTTGACCATTTTTCGTAAATTTTTGACCATTTTTCAAAAATTTTGATAATTTTTGACAATTACTGACCATTTTTTCAAAATTTTTGACAGTTTTTTCAAATTTTAACAATTATTGACCATTTTTGACAATTATAGACCAATTTTGACAGTTCTGACAATTATTGATCATTTTTGACAATTTTTCAAAATTTTGACCATTTTTCCAAGTTTTAGCAAATTCTACACATATTTTAGTTTTATTTTTAGATTTTTAACTTAAATTAAAAAAAGAACCACATCAAATACAAAATTCAAAAAAATATAGGATCTGCCAGGAGAGTAGCCGAAAGCATTGACCGGTGTATAAACAGGAGTTTGACAACTTTAAAACTGGGCGATCCTTTTTGTTAAAATTCCGAAAGTAATAATACCTACAGGATGAACATTCCTCTTTTAAATATTTGACAAAATACCTGTCACGCTTAACATTTGATTGCCTTAGCAGGATGTATTTATTTATTATTTCAATTCCACTTTATACCATCAAAACCTCCAGTGGTTATAGCAAATTCTACTCATATTTTTGTTTTTTTGTTGGGAATGGTCACTTATTCGGCAAGCAAGTAAATAATTATAGAAGGGACGTTTTTTATATTTTTAACTTAAATTAAAAATAATCACATCATATACAAAATTAGAAAAAATATAGGATCTGCCAGGAGAGTAGCCGAAAGCATTGACCGATGTATAAACAGGAGTTTGACAACTTTAAAAACTGGGGGATCGTTTTTGGCAAATTTCCGAAGGTATTATGAATACCTACAGGCTGAACATTCCCCTTTTATATATTTGACAAAAAACTTGTCATTCTTAACATTTGATGGCCTTAGCAGGACGTATTTATTTATTATTTCAATTCCACTTTATACCATCAAAAGCACCAGTGGTTATATCAAATTCTACACATATTTTATTTTTTTTTGTTGGGAATGGTCACTTATTCGGCAAGCAAGCAAATAATTATAGAAGGGACGTTTTTAGATTTTAACTTAAAAATAACCACATCATATACAAAATTAGAAAAAATATAGGATCTGCCAGGAGAGCAGCCGAAAGCATTGACCGATGTATAAACAGGAGTTTGACAACTTTAAAAACTGGGCGATCCTTTTGGACAAATTTCCTAAAGTATTAATACCTACAGGCTGAACATTCCCCTTTTAAATATTTGACAAAAAACCTGTCATGCTTAACATTTGATGGCCTTAGCAGGATGTTTTTATTTATTTCAATTCCACTTTATACCATCAAAAGCTCCAGTGGTTATAGCAAATTCTACACATATTTTTGTTTTTTTTTGTTGGGAATGGTCACTTATTCGGCAAGCAAGTAAATAATTATAGAAGGGACGTTTTTTAGATTTTTAACTTAAAAATAACCACATCATATACAAAATTAGAAAAAATATAGGATCTGCCAGGAGAGTAGCCGAAAGCATTGACCGGTGTATAAATAGGAGTTTGACAACTTTAAAACTGGACGATCCTTTTTGGCAAATTTCCGGAGGTATTAATACCTACAGGCTAAACATTCCCCTTTTAAATATTTGACAAAAAACCTGTCATGCTCAACATTTGATTGCCTTAGCAGGATATATTTATTTATTATTTCAATTCCACTTTATACCATCAAAAGCTCCAGTGGTTATTGCAAATTCTACACATATTTTTGTTTTTTTGTTGGGAATGGTCACTTATTCGGCAAGCAAGCAAATAATTATAGAAGGGGCGTTTTTTATATTTTTAACTTAAACTAAAAATAATCTCATCATATACAAAATTAGAAAAAATATTGTGTGGAACAGGATCTCAGTTGAACAACCAAAAAAAAAATTAAAGGTCCTCCTATCGGTGCCTTTGTTGTTCAAACTGACGCACAAACTATCCCACACCTGTTAGAATGCAAAAACAAAACAAAAAACAAACCTTAGTAAGAAATCGGTAATCCTGGAATATCCACTTAAAAAAGACGAGCAAGTACAAGTTTTTTTTTTGGTGACACTAGCACAGGTTAAACAAAAAAATGTTATAAACAACAACGGTACGAATTTTATAGTTTACATTACAACACAATTCACGAAATTTAAAATCGAACGAAGGTTAGAAAACCGTATAAGTTGAATAGTTTATCGGAGGATATTCATGCAGCGTGTATTTGTTACAAAACACTCGCGCACTGATGCTTCCTGCGACAATATCACCAAATAACTGTACACTTACACAGCTATACCAATACTAGTGAACTAAACACTAAACCATTAAAGAGCAAAAGACGACCCGGACTCACTCGACTCATATCAGTTTTATGCTAATGTGCACATTTAGACCGTAAGTATGGATTGAAAATGTGAAAAGTGCGGTAGAATGTATTCGATAATCAACTATACAGGGGATAACGCTAATCGATTCGTTACATTAATTACTGAAAAAAATTATAAAATAAGTTTAGTTAGTAATTATGTGGAAGGAGTCAAGCAAAAATTGAAAAATATTCCGCTTTATCATTTTTATTCTTTGCACTATCAAAATAATATCTTAAGTAGTAAATACAGAGGGAGTGAAAATATAAAGAATTGAAGCAGACGCAAAAGCTATTTAAACATTTACTATTTTACTTCAGAAATGAAAAGGTAATAGCACAAACAGTGGCATATGCAGATGATGTATAGCCATAATTGCAAGAGACCAGAAAAGTTTACGAGACACACTGGAAACGATTGTAACAGAAACTAGGAAAGGGGGACTAGAAATTTGTGGAGAAAAAACAAAATACGTGGATGTACAAAGAGATAGGGGCGACATAGACACTCAATCTATGAAAATTGGGG